>JAQFVV010012482.1:2407393-2734893 GCA_028023455.1 Epiperipatus broadwayi | reverse complement strand
ATATGACAGCATACAATCACAAAAAAAATGATATATGACATTACTTTTTTGCTTGACAGGTATGACATCCTTAGAATTATTGACTAATTTATTAATATTGTTTGGAACATAGAATGAAACATTAAAAACATTCTTATATAAATCCTTAAAAAATTTTACTTGTGGCTTTGAAATAAATGGAATAGATATCCAATTTTTACTATTAATCTTCATTACTTTTAAATTATAATTTTTTTTTTTAATTTGACATAAAGTATTGTTTATTTGTTCCATTTTATGACCAACATCAAGCAATTCCTTGGCAAATATCTCAATATTTTTCAGTTTATCACTTTGGTAACGACATAATTTTTCATTCCGAAACAAAAAAAGTTCTAAAACTTGCCATCTTATGCATCATTGGTACTTTTGATTTACAATTTATATATCCTCTTTTTTATAGTGGCTTAATTATTACTTTATAATTTAATATACTGTTATCTCTTGTGATCATTAAATCTAAATAGTTAATCTTATTGTCCTGTTTTTTTTTTCAATAGTCCATTTTAAGCCATTCAACTTATTTAATTCCTCTATAAGCAAATTTATATTATTAGTATTTCCACAAACAAAAACATCATCCACATATCTTTTGTAAATTTTAATATCTCCAAAAATACACATATTTAAAATAGTACTCTCATATATATAACAAAAAGCAAAATGAAAGTTCAGTACTTCTCCCTATTAACATAATGATCAAAATGATGTTTCTAGGTTGGGGTAAATATATTTATAACTATTTTTTTAAATCCCACTCCTATCTATATATGTGTGTAAGTCATATTAAAATTAGTAAAAAATAAGAAAAAGACCATTTACTCAAGTTGATTAATTGTGCACACAGAAATAAAACAATTATAAGTAGGTATTGTTAAAAACTTATTAGTAAGTAATATATTTTTGCTGGTTCTAGAGTCTGCACTTAATGTTGATTACATTAAAACTTTACTGGAGGTCACTTTGATGAATCAGTGATGAATTTCCAGAGGGATCTCTAAATTTACTTATAGCAAGCATTTGTCCACAGTTATCTCCATGCATAACATTCTTGTTCACTAACTCTGTTGATTTTTTATATATTTCATACTACTTGGTTAAAAGTAATTATCTCTTCTTAACATATGGCATAAATGCATTGAAGATTGATATTCACCAGCACTTTGTAAAATACACATTTTGATGGATAATTTTATAATGACATTGAAGCTACCTTGGGACACCCATAGTTTTGGCTTAACCCAAACATTTTATAATGACTACTTTATCAATGACTACTTTATCATTGACTGTTATTTGTATTGTGCCTTCAATATATATATGAAAATGGCTTAAAGAAACAATCAATTTTTAGTTGTTTCATGTTTTTTTTCTTATTTCCATAACAATGAATTCAATCTTGTAGCACAAATTAAATCATTAGCTCATTACTGTTAATTATATATTGAAGTTTGTCACTTTAACAGCTAAGATCCCATTTCTTTTTTTTCTTTCTATCCAAATGATAGAGGTTTTGTATTAATTTTATTATATAAACATTACATTTTAAATTTCATATTCTTACTGTTTTTAAATGCTGAACAGTTTTTTTTAAATAAAAGAATTTATTTTTTGTTCTGATGGTTTAAGTGATAGCTAGACAAGTGAAAATTACCAGATTGTTTTCTCATGCTAGCAAGAACCTATTGTTAGAATCTAATAAAAAATATATAAAAATATTATTATTACTTTTTTTTATATTTAGTCATCATTATGCATACTCGATCACCTAGCAACTATTTTGACCTCATATATTTTGTTCTTTGAATATATCTGTCTTATCAGACAATTAAATATTTTTTTGTTAATGATATTAAGTGAAAAAAAAAATTTCTACAAAATAGATAAAAATATTTGTTTATATTTGTTTCATGTGTATAAACAAGTATGTAGGATAAATTATTTTTCTATCAATTGGCCTGAATTCAAACATTGAGATAAACTGGGATAGGCATGATGGTTGATTGTAAGTCATCTATCACAACACTCCTGCCCTTAAACGAATTAAAATTTTAATATGGGTTTTAAGTTTTAGCACTCACAGATACATCAATTTCCTGACTTTTTAACATTTTTTCTATTATTTAACAGTTGATTTTTGGAATTTCAAATAGTGTGCTGTATGTAGTGCTTTGATGGTTTTATAATGGAGGCATAACCAAGAATGTGTCTCTGTTACAGAAAGCATATGAAATTATTTGCCAACCTTCTTCATGATCTTTTGAGGTTTATTGGATTTTGAAGGTCTAGCCAAATATCAAATCATGTCTGTTTTAGTTAGTCCCTAGGAATTCCCATGATTGCATCTAAGCATCACTTGGAAAATATCCTCATCAAACTTAATATCTTAACCCTGTACTATATATATATATATATATATATATATATATATATATATATATATATATATATATATATATATATATATATATATATATATATATATATATATATATATATTGTGCCTGCTACTGTTACAAAGTTTACCTATTTTTTAAATATATCTCAGCTATGTTAACATTTTCCTGATATTATCCTGAATTGTTATTAACATCCAAAACAAAGCTTAAGATACGGGCATTATATAGGCCTCGGGTCTTTCCCCCTTTGTTTACCCAAAATGCATTGGGACCTAGTTGCTTAATGATGGTACATGATCCCTCTTATGTATTACTAAACTTATGATATTTACCTTCATGTGGTTTACTAGGATGTGGGTTTTTTATTAGTACTCTATTTCCAATTCTGAGTTTATATTTAGACCTTTTTTACATTCCAATTCCCACAATCTGCTTCATAGTAAGTTGTTACTGCTTATTTTCTGCTAGGTACTTTAATAGGCTTATATTGTCTATACAGGGGGAATAATTAAATCTAAAGTTTGTTATAACATGTAGGTAATTCCATCCATAACTTTCTGTATTTAAATCAATGATAAATACACCACTTTCAATATTTTCTGTATTTATATGTTCATTTTTTTCCATAGTAAGATAGTGAGTTGATTTAGTGTACATAGTCCATTTTCATGTTCCCATGGTCTGAACTCTTTGAAGGCCTTTCTTAACATGTGCTTTTCCTTTTAAGTACTGTCATTCACATGCTTAAGGAATGTGAAGGGGCTTTCATATGTCTTGCATAACTTTTCTGGCAGTTCTTTTTCTTTTTTTCACTAATTTTCTGAAATAGGATACTTTCACTATCCTATGTTTTGTTTGCTTATACTTTTTTTATTCCTTTCACATTCCATTTATGTTTTTTTCCTCATATATCTAAAAACATTTAGGACAAGAAAAACTGCACATTTCTTTAACTTGTCTCACTATATTACTTTTAACTACTTTAATAATACAATACAGAGATAATCCTTCATCTATGGTGTTTTTAACTATGCTTCATAATATTGATCTTTAAATGGCTTCTATTTATGCCCTGAAATTATACTACTCTGGTGGAAAATTTTTCATATTATTTTTTTTATTTAACTTATAACTTTGTTCTGGATTTTTTACTCTCTCCACCACAATATCTATCCACATACACTCTCTATCAATTTCTAACTATTTCCAATTTATCTATTCTAACACTATCCTGTTCTAATTTCTCTTTTAGATTTTTTACCCCCTCAACTTCCTTTTCTACTTCCTGTCTTACTTTACTCAACTCTCTTTCTACGCCTTCATTAGCTACTTGATTTTCCTTGACTCTTCCCATTATTTCACCTCTCATTTCTCTCACTTCTTTCTTTATTTCTTGATCTATTTCTCTCAACATTGCCTGCTGACTTTGGTGTAAGTCTATTAAAACCTCCATCATCATTTATATCATTTCTGGGTCTCTCACTCTTCATTTGTTTTTTACTATCATTTTTGAAACAAGATTAAATCAAACTATATTTACTCTTTTTTTTTGGATTCAACAGAAAAACTCTAATTAACTATTTTAAATTGTTATCATATTAAGAAGATGAACCTCTTTACACCAAACTGTCCCAACAAATCACATCATAACTAACACAAATTAATTCTTACTTATGAAATCATGCATAGTAAACCTGAAATATATCTTCCTTGTATAATTAAAATCTCACATGGCTTTAAATTTGAAGCCTAGTGTTGGTTGTGCTAAAATTTAAATAACTATGTAATGGTAGATTTTTTATTCTTTTGATCGTGGAGGGCATCAAGCGATCACTGCATATGTGGAAAATTTGTTTACTGTGATCAAAAATTAATGATGATGATGATTTTCACCAATTAGAATGAGCAAGATCTCATTAATATTGTTCAGGCAATTGAGAACATAAAAACAGGACAAACATTATCTAATATGATAATGAAATTTAATAAAATTAATATAAAAATATTGTAAGTACAGAGACATATTTACAATAGATTTGAAATTTTTATGAAACTCTCTCAGAGTGTGTATGAGCAAAATAAAATGTCATATGCTCTGGTAGATGGGCTAATTTTCCAAAACAGTTTTGAAAATGGAAGGAATTTTTTTTAGCAGAAGATTCACCTAAACAAATCTGGATTCATTTTTCAAACAGTTTTAAAACAAAATATAAATGAAAATTACTGGCATAAATCAATAAAATGAATGTGGGTGAGTAATTACTAGATTGTTGACTAATGACATCATACTGTCCACAGAACTTGCTGAATGGCCAACCACATTGAAAATTGTCAAGATTAATTACAATGCAAGAAAAGTAAATATTGTATGTGAATATGACGGAGTATGAATTGAAGTATGGGAGAAAATTTATCATCTCCATTTTAATGACACTAGGAAACTTAGAAAATACTCTGGCATATATAATTAAAAATTGAAAAAAACATTAAATCTCTGATTTAAGAAAAAACACATATATTACTGATGAATCAACAACCAAAAGATTGACCAAAACTAAGCTGCAAAATAATAATTAAAAATCTCAATAGAAGATTAGTAAGTAATCAGAAAATTATTTATTTCTGCCCAAGACTTTATTACAAAAGTGAAATATGTGTGAAGGTAAATGACTTTAAGGAATAAACTATCAGTATACACTCTGACATATATATTAAAAACAAACATGGAGTTTTAGAAATAAAATTCCAAGACATACTACAAATGCAATAAGAAAATGCATATAATAAATACTTAACATCTTTAAATTTAATAAGCAAAAATACTATAAGAATATGCTATTTTTTAAGATTAAGCTGATACTTTAAAACCCTGGAAAGAATAAAAAATACAGGTTATCTCGAGGTATAGTTTTAACATTTCTGGCAGTCTTTCAGCTTGATATATTGTTCATTCTAATAGAGAATTCCAACAAAGACTTTAGGTTTCCATTTTCAGTTCAGGAGGCAATGAGAGGAATCAGTTCTTGTTTATATCTTATGACATGTTTTTACAGGGATTATTTGGGATCCAGAGTTCATCTTCAAATTGGTTTAGCACAGCATGATGTTGAGGCAGTATTTTATTGTGTATAGTTTTGCATTCTGTAGAAAAGATTCTAATTAGTGCTTAGAAGTTTATAAGATAAATTTGGTGAAAACTTCTT
Organism: Epiperipatus broadwayi; assembly: GCA_028023455.1. Taxonomy (NCBI): domain Eukaryota; kingdom Metazoa; phylum Onychophora; class Udeonychophora; order Euonychophora; family Peripatidae; genus Epiperipatus; species Epiperipatus broadwayi. Next base: position 2,729,252 of record JAQFVV010012482.1, on the reverse strand, counting down.
GACAGCCAGGTAACATTCTCAGAAGCTGAATTATAATTTGTCCAAATAACAGGGCTATTCATATGAGCTCTTGTCTTCCATATCATCTTTTAATTAATAATTATTGACCAGGGCAAATTTTTATTTCAACTTAATTTTAATTAAATGTTCCAACTAGGGTTAATCTTTATAATAATTAATTTAAAAAAATGTAAAAACAAGTTTCAGCTTTTGTTAAAATAATTTATAATTGATTATAACAAAACAACAAGAATGCAATTTTTTTTAAAAAAATTAGAAATAACTTTTTTAAAAAATTTAGAATATTTTGCTTGCCTTTAATTACTTTGAAAACACAACAAGCAAACAAAAGAAAACTATTTTAAAAATAAAATCTTTCAAAAAGTACAAATGCCATAATTTTAAGACAAAAAATGATTATGTGCATTATTACATGTACTCCTATTTACAAAGCCTTTAAATAGGTTTCTTTTAAAACTTTATTAAAGCTCAAATTAGTATTATTTATGTGATAAGACTTTTTGAATTGAGTAAAATAATTGATTTAATAGTTACACATAAACAAAATGTCCATAATTAAATAACTATATATACATATATAATAAACTATGATTCATATTATGTACAACATCTTAAATATAAAATAATTATGAAGACTATGTTTACCATATGAACATCAACATAATATAATGTACAATTTATACATTATTAGACATAAAAAATCTAATAGTAGTTAAAATTACTTAAAAAAATACTATTAATTATGCATGAAATATTTTATTGACAAATACTTGATATGTCTGTGTTTCATATTTTTGCTTTGTGAAGTTTTATCAAGAAGAAAATTTATATATATATACATTTTGTCATTATTAACATTAGAAAAAAAATAATGGGAATTAATTTTATTTTTTGTTTTTATTTTACTTAAATCTTATATATTATTTATTTATTTGTTTAAGGACACTATTGGCTTGATGGAACTCCAACAAATTATGTAAACTGGAATCCAGATGAACCAGATAATCATAATGGCTTAGAACTTTGTGTTGAACTAACTACTTCTTATCCAAGAGGTTGGGCTGATACACCTTGTGAAGTTCGGAAAAATTATATTTGCAAAGCATCCAAAAGTAAGATCCACTATTTTGCATTTTAATAAGTATTATATAATTAATCACATCTTTCACAATCTATGGATCATAAAAAGTATATAGAAAACATTTTAGAATGCACTCTCTGCCATTTTTGTTTATAAGTAGAGCCACAATATCATTACTGTCACAATCAAATAGTAATAAAAATCAATAATACCATGTGCAATTGAAATAAAGTATTCTATTTATTTTGTCAATGTGCTCAAAAAGCACAATTTTCATCAAAAATTAAAAAAAACACATGCAAAATTATAACAAAGCTTAATAAAAACTAAATGAAATATCCTTAGAAATTAAAATATTTACACATTAATAATTAAGAAATGACCATAAATAAATAAATAGCAAAATTGACATGGCCAAAAATCAAATTAATTACACAATCGTATATGAAATATATTTTGCAATTAATATTAAATGGTCAGAAAATATTAGGATAAATATGTGAGCCAATAAACCAAATAGCTCTAGTCATTTAAATATCAAACATAATAGTAATTAATTTAATATCCAAAAAATTAACAAAAATCAAAATTTCAAAGTCAATATTCAGCAAATATTAGTAATTGTCAAATATATCATTGGGAAAAGAAATCCTGATGGCAAAATTATAGAACTAATAGATCATTTTACTATTGCAATCAGATATAAAAAAAATCGATATTTTGTCAATAATATTAGTAAAGGCCACAAAAATGTTGTCATAATGATAGAACAAAAATAACTACATATCTCTTAATATCAAAATATCAACATATTAAAAATTATGAAGGCTAATTAGTTAATCATTAAATCACAAACTCCCCTTCATAAAGAAAAAAACAACTTACTACCAAAAACAAGCAATAGTAAAGTATTTTCATTATAATATACTGTGTTAACCATGTTATCTACTCAATATCAGCATGTCAGCCAAAATAAAATTTTCATAAATTACCACAAGTAAAAGTGTACTTAAGAAATAACAATATTATAACTAACCAAAAATGCAAAATCCACATAAAAACATCAAATGATTGTGTGTAATGTAAAAAAATTTTGTTCTAAATTACAGGCTAATCATGTGCTCAACTTAACGTAAGAATGGGAGCTGAAAAGAATATTGCATAAACTAATCCAAGGTAAAATGGGCTTAAGCTGAAATATTGTAATATTATAATTAAATGGGGAAAGAAAATCACATAAAAAGTTCCAATTTGTTGTATGAAACTAATGAATTTTACTTTTAAAATAGCTCAAAATGCAATTCTAATGTATAATATCTACCAGAATAAATATTTCTTAATAATTAAATGAATAAACTGTCCAAGGTAAAATAATAATAATAATAATAATAATAATAATAATAATAATAATAATAATAATAATAATAATAATAATAATAATAATAATAATAATAATAATAATAATAATAATAATAATAATAATAATAATAATAATAATAATAATAATAATAATAATAATAATAATAATAATAATAATAATAATAATAATAATAATAATAATAATAATAATAATAATAATAATAATAATAATAATAATAATAATAATAATAATAATAATAATAATAATAATAATAATAATAATAATAATAATAATAATAATAATAATAATAATAATAATAATAATAATAATAATAATAATAATAATAATCAGGGTTCCAATCAAATACTCATCTCCTCTATTATACTATAAATTTAAGTTACAACTAGCTCATTAAAACAATTTAATGTGATTCAATTAAAATACTAACAAAAAATATGAGAATTTTTAACATGAAACATCCAGAAAAATACATTGGCCTAGCATTGAAGACATACCCTGAAGATATATTCTTCTCAACAGCATTAGAATATTACCCCTACTTAATTCATAAAACAAAAACTTCTTTGCAATATTCCCTTGTCTTGTAATACACAAAGACTAATCCTAAGTTAACATCTTATAAAATTTATTAGTATGGTGTCCATATTGACTGGTTTACTTTTCTTGTGCTCTACTTGGTTCAGGCTGATTCACATTTTGAGACCAAATAATTTTAGGAAAAGCCATTATTCAGATCAATGAACCTTATTTCAACCATTTAAAGTGTTTTACCATCAAAAAACTTTTAATTTTCATTTCACAAACTGTTATTTTATAGTCCATTCTGGTAGATGCTTTTAGTGTCTGCTAAGAATGGTCAGATAATCTAAGGAGATAGATCTAATAAGTTAAGTAATGACAAAACTCTTGAAAATGATTATAAAATGAGTCAAAAATTTTCACAGGGGAAGCAAGATTTTAGAAGTGACAAATTTCTCCTGAAAAGTAATTCAGAACTGAAGAAAAATTCAATGCTGTTGGAAACATTACTGGGAAAAAGTTTGTGAATACCAGGAAAAGTAATGTGGAATTGGGCTTAAGTGAAAACAAAGTTAAAATGACTTTTGAGAAGACTTGTAATATAAATAAGTTAGAACCTGACTTCTTCTTCAATCAAGTGAAAAATTAAGCAAATTACTAATTTCTACAAAACATTATTCTAAAAAAAACTAGCAAAACATCTGAATTAATCTGTAAAACTCAGATTCCAAATGTTACGATATGCAGCAAATCACTGCCATAACCTAAAATGGGTTTGGAAAGTTGTTTGAACTCCATTTTACAGTCATTTAATGCATATTCTAAAGAGGGCTACAACTCTATCAAAGAATTAGATTTTTTCAATGTCACAGAAAAAAGTTATGGCCAAAAAAACAACACATCAGTGGCACCATTCAAAAATTATTTTTTTTTTTCGATATCACAAATGTAAATCGAAGCAATTTGGAGGTTAATAATCATGATTTTAAAATCACTAAATGGATGGTGTTGACCTTGTAATGGATAATAATACCATTGATTACCACCATGGCAAAGAGGACACATGCAAAAGTGATATTTTCATTGCTACTTGCCAAGTCTCTTTGTGTTTTAGATTGCTCCCAATCAAATAACATGTTACAAATGCCTGTGGAAAATCCTCTGATAATTTCTGGTAATAACCCATTGATTTCTAAAAAAAACCACTTGCATTATAGACATGATGGTAACTGCCCAAAACTGATATCTAAACCCACACCTGCTTATTCCAATGACCAAGCAAAGCATATTACTAAGGGGTCTAGCTTGTGTTTTGCTTCCTTTAAAAAAGAACCCAATCTAATGTCTTATACTGGAAAAGCTGCCATAAAACCGGGTGTGTCTGGTTTGTTGATGTTATAGAGGCATTATAAGACTTATTTCAATTATCATATAAGCATAAACCTTGTTGACCGATTAATAGAAATAATGGATAATGCTGATTCAATCTCTAGAGATGACTTTGGTGAAAACAATATTGCAACTGCTATTGGTGATGGTATGTGTGATCCATCATGACATGCCCTGATAAATTATAATTCTAATCAATCAATTCCTGTACTCCTAATGAGATACTTCCAAATTTATAAAGCTGATAAGGCAAATTTATAAGGCAATAATTTTATTAACTACTGACAATCACAACCAATAGTTTAAGTTTCCAGTAAAGTCCCTGTTTGACTTATTAAAAACCTATAGTTGATAGAGATCATTTTTTAAGATTTTGTGCCATCCAAATGATAGGGATGTGGTCATGCAATTTAAAAATATCATTGCAAAAGAGGCATTTCACAATAACCACTTATTCCTGAATGGACATTATTTGGTCTCTATTGATTTAAATTGATCTAGCACCATTGAAGGATCTAATAAAAACCATATAATCACCTTCAGCAAAGCTTATATACAAAGTATTCTTGCACAATATGGAAACATCACAATTTTTCTCTTGTAGTATAGGAGCTGAGGTACTGACCAATACTGTAGACTTCAGTATTGTGTTTGGCAAGGGTATTTCATCTTTAACCATTCCTTGTTTAGTTGAATTCTAAGTGACACTAGTCATTATCATACTTCATGGAATGTCCCCACACTGCTTCCATTGTCAACAAAGGGAACATCTCATGAGAGACTGTAATGACCGTAAACTTAAGCAATGGGGCTTGATTATGAATAAATTTCATAAGTGTAATAATGGAGTTGTGACACCTGTGACTCCTCACCATTATGAAGCAAGGAATGGTAAGCTCATTTGTGAAAGCTCCATCCAATACTGGGATCAAAGCCAAGAAGTTAGACAAAAATCTTAACCAACTATGACTTCTGGGAATAACAAAGATTAACAAAGATACAAGAACAGCTAGTAAGATCTTGAAGACTCATCAGACCAGAATTGCCACTGGGAAACAGTTGGCCAAATCTCCTAAAGATGTTTAGGATGTCAGATATCCCATGTGGTCAATCAATGAATCAGAGATAAATGACTTCATTCTGGCAGGCCCTCGTAGATGTAAGAAGAGGATCAAGAAAATTAAAGTCCTCATCTGTTACTTCATTGTTGAGTGGTGAGAACCATACAATTGGCAATCTTATGGATCTTTGTGATCCTTTGATAAGTGTCTCAAATCCTAAAGAAAATAAAATTAGGATAACCTACCCTTTCCCATCTGATTATGTTAGGGATGTGATAACTGCCATAGATGATAATGCATTTACTCCTGAGATAGCTTTAGATGTTGCCAAATACTGAACAGGTTGTCCAGGTAGATGAAATTGGATCTTTCTCCACTATAGTTGATGTTCATGTTCATCCTGATGCAGATTTAGATTTTTTCCTCATTGGAGCAGATCTTAATCCAGGTGATTCCTGTCCAGAAGATAATGAGCTTCCATAGGGAAATAATCTTAATGAACTTGTTAATGTTTAATATTTTTTGGTTAAAGGTTGGAACCTGAATTCATGTGTCACAGTCTTTGCTTTGTCACATTCATTTTGAAGGCAGACACCAGACATTTTTTGCTTATCAGAAACAAAATTGTATCTTCAGTCAGACTGCCAAATTATTAAATTGATTCAAAAGTTTGGCCTTTTCCATTATTCATATTCAACTGCTGCAGCTGGTGGAGTGGTCATCATTATCAAAAAAATTTATCAAATCTCCTTATTCAAAATTCTCCATAAAAATTCAAATTGTTTGTCATCATCCAATTCCATGGTTGGTAACTTAACATAATCATCACATGTCTTTCCAAAAACCTGAAATAGTGACTAGAGTAATCCATACAATTAGTTCGGTACTTATATCAAGCCTGTTCACAATTTTGATTATACAAGATGTCAATCCTACTTATAATCTATTTCAATCTAAATACATTAAATGTTTGAATCTGCCCATTATATATGGAAGAAGTTTCTTCCCAGAAGATGCTTTTTTCAATCTACATTTAGATTTAAAAATCATTCATTCACTTCATATTTTTCACCTGCTATGTAACCAACAATTGTAATTCATCTCTGAACCAACTGTGTTCTGGGATCACTTCATACTAGAAGTAATAATCAGCCCAGGAAAAGCTATTTTTCCAATTTTAGACATGTTCTGGATGTTAAGGATGTTGACAAATTTCAACATTATAGAGTCAGTGTCCATGATTGATATAAGTTTCCACAGCCTCAAGATACTATCCCTTCTGGCAGAAGAAGCCTGGATGAGATTTGTCATCACCCTAAGTGTTGTAATTAATTGTTGCATTGCAAAGTTGCAAGGCCCAGTTTGGATGATTGTTGAACTCAATTCTATTGCCAGAGAGCTAAAACATCTGCAATACAAGTCACATAATATTTCTGATGTTTTTGCATTAAAGGCAAGATACAAGTCTGTTCATAGTGTCATTACTGAGTACCTCTCAATTAAGAGGGCTCAGCATTATCCAAACCATCAGCACTACTGGACCAGGGGATACCTTAGGTGGGCTCTTGTTTGTTGCAAGACCTCCAGGGCCCCAGGGTCAATTGAGATGCAGGGTAGTGGCTACTCTGTTTTGTCCATGTTGACCAGGATACAGTAATTTTATGCTAATCAGTTTCAGCATCTGGGTATGCCAGATTCCTGGAAAAAGTTTACTTCGGAAGATTTGGCCTGCATAAAATCTCTGAGGCCAGAATACAGTTGAAGCTCAGGTCTTTTCCCAACAAGATACATCCTGGACTACATGAGATCCCCAAGTTCATAATATTTCACTTGTGGGAATTAAGAGTCCAATAGTAATAAAATTGGTGGACTTTTTGGCTGATGACATCTGAGGGATCATGGGATTTGTACAATAGCCATGATGCCCCTCATTAAAAAATGGGAAACCTCTCATGGCATGAAGAATCTACAACCATATTCCATAATCACACTGCTGGTTAAGATGATTGAGGCCCTCATAAAATAGGACATCCAAGAAAACAGAGTCTTTTCAGTTTGCCAAGAGGGGAAGTGCAACTGCTGATGCTGTCCGCTGATTTTACTTCCTAATTTATCATGTTTTCAAAAGAATGATGTCTTGGCTGTTTGCAGTTCAATGTGAATTTATCTGAGTTTTTGATGGTGCAAGGATTGACATGCTTCTTGGTGCACTGAAGAAACTCCAAATGCCTTCATCATACCTCTCTTGATAGAGAACCTCCTAGAGAATTGGGAAATGTTTCTCTCATTGTATGGCACAGTTTTACCATAATTTAGGTCATATGTTTCCATCCCACAGATTTTACCACTAAGTGGAATTTTTTTCACAGCCTACATAAATCCATTACTGTTAAGCATCAATGCTACATTTTCTGGGAAAACCACTTTTGCTGGATGAGAGCATATGACAAATCTGCTATATGGATAATGTGATTGGTGTTCCTCTCATCCCAGGATGAGTTTGCAAGGCTTGAAGAGCTCTTGGACAAGTTCGCTCATGAATTTGGTTATAGAATTAATGAAGTCAAATCAGCCATGTGGTTTATTCTGGCAGGGAAGCAAATCCCACTTAGAATGAAGCCAACCCCTTAGAAATTTCTCAGCTTCCATCTTTCCACTCCCATCAGTTATGATGAGTAATCTGGAACATTTCCTCCTATCTGAGATAGAAAGCATTTGTCAAAGATTTATCTGTCAAATTTTGGGAAAAGTTGTTTTGCTAAATGCAGTAGTACTGCTAAAAATAATTTACTACCTTGCTGGCTTTGCCACAACTAGTGCCTTTATAAGAAAAGCTTAAATGCATTGCAGGAAGCCTTGCTGGGGGAAGGCTCTAGTCATCATGCTCAAGCTATTACAAAAGCCCAGATCACTGACTGGCCTTGCATTACACTCGACTAAAACATATCAAATTCAACATACCCACAATGTATTGATTAAACTACTCAATGATAATTCAGACATGATATGCACTCTTCCACTTGAAGAAGTAGTACCAACTGACAGGCTTTTGTCCAAATGCAGAAATCTATGGATTCAACAGCAGGCCACATTAGTGGTTAAAACATCAAGACCTCTAGTTTCCTGTTTTTTTCCAAATTATCCTACTGGAAGATCTATCAATCATTGTTTTTTGAGAGAACCAAGACTGTTAATTTACTCCTAGCAGGAATTCCTCATTCTGTAAAGTGAACAAGTGTTACTGAGGCTTGAACTGAAATGCATAGATCGTTTGTTGAAAATTAATCTCAAAGCACTTCCCACTCATGCCCTTTCCACTCATACATTTCTGTGCTATTGAAGAGGTTACAAAATTGACACCATCTGCCCATTTTTGTAACAAACATGAGGAGTCAATGGATCACATACTTTTTCAATATGATTTCTGGACTTACATTTGGAATTTTATTCTGGAAAATATAGCCAGCCCTTATCAGTCCTGCATAAAGTTAAAGTTGGATTTTGAGAAAGGTATATTTGGAACTATTAGACTTGTGATATATATATATATATATATATATATATATATATATATATATATATATATATATATATATATATATATATATTTGAAACAGATATACTGTTCCAGGTAAGTATTCAAAAGATCCCCCATTTAAAAAGACTAGCATGATTTGGTTAAATTAAAAAGAAAAAAGAGACAACAAATATGCTTAAATCTGTAATTAAAAAAAAATACAAATCTATTAAGATTCATCAATCTAAGAAAGAAAATCATTATTTTCTATAATTGAGAAAAAATAATAATAAAGATAAATCATTATTGATTTTATAGTTTTTAATTATGATATAAATAAAAGCTGGCATTTATTAAAATTATTACATTTTAAATTTTGGAATGATGTTGTCGTATAAAGTGTGATAATAGCTTGAGGTAGTCTTAATAAATTGGAAAACATGGCTAATCCTTATGATCTCTTATCTAATTATAACCGCTAAAAGTAGATTGTCCAATCCTCTTAGGCTTAAATAAATGATGTGCAACAAATAAGACACATTGGGCTGAGCTGCTTAATCCAGAGATCAGAATATAAATAGTCGAGTTGGAAGTTTAGTGGGGATTCAAAAAAAAAGATTTTCAAAGGGTATTTTTAAAGAAATTTTTTTCAAAAGATTTTTTTGAAAGAAATTTTAAAAAGTAAATCTTTTTTTAAAAGATTTTAAGAGCAGTTAAGAACCACTGTTAATGATGAAAAAAAAACATTATTAAAAAAAATATAACAATGGAAGGCTAAATGGTAACAGCTTTCTCTCTTCATCAAAAGCCATGTGTTTCCAAGATTTAACTGGATAAACATCATAGAAAAGAAATAATGACATTCAGCTGAAATACAATGCCCCCTTTTGAATGCAGTCACATCATGGATATGAAGGAACAAACTGGATAAAATGAAGGTAATGATTTATAAAATATTCTATATTATGTGTGTTTATAAAAGACAAGACAAAACATATTTCTTAAAGAAAATTATAAACAAATGTAGCTACATGAAAATATGTTTATTATTGATAAATTATTAATGAAACTAAAATTATGAATAAATGTAGCTATATGAAAATATGTTTATTATAAATGAAACTAAAATTATGAATAAATGTAGCTACATGAAAATATGTTTATTATTGATGAATTATAAATGAAACTACTGATCAACTTATATCTGGAAACATACCTCTGTGGCAGACTAAACAACAATATTTATGATAGATATTAGACAAAACATCTTTCTTAAAAAAATTATAAACAAATGTAGCTACATAAAAATATGTTTATTATTGATAAATTATTAATGAAACTAAAATTATGAATAAATGTAGCTATATGAAAATATGTTTATTATAAATGAAACTAAAATTATGAATAAATGTAGTTATATGAAAATAAGTTATTATTGATAAATTATAAATGAAACTAAAATTATAAATAAATGTAGCCATATGAAAATGCATTTAATGAAACTAAAATTATGAATAAATGTAGCTACATGAAAATATGTTTATTATTGATGAATTATAAATGAAACTACTGATCAACTTATATCTGGAAACATACCTCTGTGGCAGACCAAACAACAATATTTATGATAGATATTAGAGTAACCAAATAAAATTACAAATGCTTACCTGCCTATTGATTGTATAAAAATATTACACATATCTATATTTAATTAAATTATAATAATGTATTTATAATTTAGATAAAATTGGTAAATATCAAAATTAAGGTATACATTCAAAATGAATGTATTTAGTAGAATAATACTATATTGTGAACAAATGCAAACATTTAAATATGAGCTAGTACATCAATAAAAGTTAATGGTATATGCGTATAATGAACCATGTCCTTAAATAAGTTGAAAGATTGAGAAAATCATTTTGTTTCTGTTGTTTTTAAAAGGATTTTATTTATTATCTGAAAACTCTGAAAAAAGTAATATAAAAACCGAATTAAAACATGTTATATACATACAAGTTGAGAAATAAGAATACCAAACTAGTGAACCTAGGATAAATGTGCATATAATATGGATTCAAACCTGCATTTGGATAACCATGAATAAAATATATGAATTATGCTTTAACTAACTTAAAATTAACTGGAACTCTGAATTATATGTAAAATGTAAATTGCTAAAGAACTCGCATTCTTTAATTCATATTGCCCTACTATTGGATGTATAGAAAGATACACAATGGACTGCAAATAAAATATTTGTTGAATTTAGTGGAACCATGAATTAGATGTGAAATGTAAATTGCCCTTCTATTGGATGTATACCAAGATACACAATGGACTGTAAATAAAATATTGTTGAATTAAGTGAAACTCTGAATTAAATGCTATCAGTTGTCTTCATTATTATCTCTGTTGTCTTAATATATCACACTCCTCTATGTGAGTTAACTAAAGTATTAAAGATGTAAACTGTTAAATAACTATTGAAAGAAGGACTTTATTATACTCTCAACAGATTACATTTTTTACGTCATATAAAAATGTTTGGAAGTAGGCCGAAGGGATACAAGGGACTGTCAATGAAATACTTTGTTTGATGGACATTTATTTAAACATGTTATTTAATAAAATTATTGTTACTTAAAATTAATTTTAGTTATCCAGTTGTTCAATTCATTTTTATTGCACAACTCATCATTCAGTGCACTTCTTCATGAGAATCTCATGCCTCCTGAGCTACATCTGGTATAACTAGACCTAGGTAAGTTAGGTTGTAGTGAGATGGAACTCTATTGGTGCCATTTGGAAAACCAAACACAGAAATGTCTAGATGCTCCCAGTCTCTATGGTGCTACATCCACTGATGAGCAGGAAATATTGTTGTAAGGGGGTCATCTGATGATATATGATGACATTTGTCACCTGTCATCTCTGGCCTGGGTTACTAAGTCATTTATGATAAATTTGAAATTCATATCTAAGCTTATAAATTAATTGTAATTGATACTATGATCATGCATTTTTTGATTGCTGTAATTGTCTTATTTCATGTAATCATGCTAATTTAATAATAGATTATCTATGCTATGGGTTAATTTCTTAAAGCCACTGAATAATTTTATTTGATTTTCTTATATATGGTTTTAAATCTTTGTTGGCTCTAGGATACATGAGCCAGTTAGTTGTGATGGGAAAGGTAATTTGGATATTTGGTTGTGGTCCTATTGTAATTTAGTGGATGATTTGATTGAGCTGATGCGCTCATTCCCTTTGATGTAATGATTGTAAATAGTCTTATGACCATCAAACAATTTTCACTAATTTTGGTTTTTCTTATTGATATTGCTATCCTTTTATCTCAATGTCATGCCATATACTATTAGAATTAACATAATTTCAATGGTTTTAATTAGTAATGTTTTTCACCAGGTACTTAATATCATATTATACTTTAGCCTTTAGTACTTTATTAGAATTGCTCCAAATTGTATAGTCCATATTTAGAATTTGAATAATCGATGTAGTGGTTTGGATTATATACTTTATACCTAACTTAGAGTTATAGTTAATTGTTTTCCTTGTATAATGTCATGATGGTAAATATGGTATAATTGTGAAATGAAAACAATAAATCAATTACGAAACTTTCATAAAAATAATAATAAAATTTAAGGTTTACTGAAATTTCTATCCATCATCATTTAATACAACTCTATAATTATTTATACCTCAGGTTTATTTCAAATAATAATAATAATAAACAAATTATTACCATGAAGTTAAATATAATTAGAGGTTTTACATAAATTAAATGACCCTCATAAAACAACAATAAACAATTAGAGTATTTAAACAATTCTTAAAATCACACATCTATTTGATTAATACTTCTCAATAAAATATAAGTGAAATCATAAATTCTTATAAAACATTATAGAAAATGTTTATTTATGATGTGGCATTCATAGAAAATATATTATTAATATAATTGCAATATTATATTTAAAATTGACATTTGATAATTTTTAAACAATGACCAATAATGAAATCTTTTGTAATAACAACAATTATGATAATATACTTTTATTAATCATGTGTGTCAATAATGTTCCAAATAATCTTTGTAAATCATGTGTGTGGATATGAAAAATCAAAGAAAAACTCTCTGACAAATCAAACTCTCAAGATGAAATTAATTTAAACTTAAGATTGATTGTTGCAAGTTATATCATTTTAGACCAATTCATCCCCTGGTGAATTTTTTTGTAAATATTATATGTTAAATTGCATGTAAAATGGTATATTTTATTATAATAAATTTTCGCTAAAAAAATTTGCATTAGAAGGCAGGAAATTCAAAATTCCCACCCAAGGCTGTAAAATGTTTAGTGTTTTATGACATTGTTTAAAGTAAATAGTTCCAATGACCAAAAACTTCTTTATTTGTGAATTTATTATGGTTTTAAATATTTTTTTTAAAATAACTTACAATATATTTATTAGATATCAAGAAAATATAATTATTAATAACTTATTTGACTTGAAATACTTTATTTTCAAAATATTATGTTATTTTAGCAGCAATCTCTGCATGGCCTGAAGCAATTTACAAGCTTATCTTCTATGTCAGCAATCTATTTACATTTACAAGTGTGAAAATAACACAATCTTGCAATAAATATTCAAAAATTTTAAACTTTTAAAGCACAATTCATTAGATATAAGAGATATAAATAATTATTTATTCAGATTTTAAAAATAATAAGAATTAAAAAATATTTCATTGATTTTACAAACGAATTTAATCTTTTTCAACATGATGACATCTAAAGTCTTTGTTTTGTTTACAATCTCATTTTTTTAATATTTACAAAAACAAAATGTCAACATTTAAAATTTATTTCAGTAGGAAACATAAATATCTATCAAATGAAGTCAAATTTATTACTTTCAGGTAAGTAATAATCATTCAATCATATATTTTACTTTTATGTGTGTGACAAAGAAAAACATCACAAAATGCTGAAATGTGTGTGCAAGTCAGAAAGGTTAAAACATTAACAGTTTATTATAATTTAACAATACTATATTTATAATACTATAAATTTGTAAACATAAGACATTTATAATATAAAACAACATGGGCAAATTAATCATATTAAAATATTTGCAGAAAAAAATGAAATAAACAACATAAAATAACCGTTTTTTGACTAATTATGATGGCAACATAAAATTATACAGTGCATATAATAGTAATCTATTATCTTTAACATTAAAACAAAAATGTTATATTGTCACTATTATAACAAGAAAATGACAATAAACAAATATGATTTATTAAATTAATAATGTGCTTCATGTTATTTAAAAATAACTATAAATAAACAATGCTTAATACTATAAAATTTAATTTAAGTTATCTAAAACTTAACATATATTATAATATAAAAAATAATTTTAGGCATTTCTTTTACATTCCAATAAAGTGTTTCTTTTTTACTTCTCATTTTTTTAGTATTTCAAGTGCAAAATTTAAATAAGGAAAAATATAGTTATTCCATCACTTTATAAAAACAATTACTTTTAAAACATTAAAAAATATAATCCTATATTTTTTCTATGTTTTATAAGTTGACTCTTCTTATAGAAAATGTAAATTATATTAAAGAATTATATTACTTGACATTCTTTATTTATTCAATCTGATAATGCATGCCCATCGTAGCATTCAGATATATTGCTTTTAATACTCTTTCTCACAATTCAAACAAAATATGCATTAATACTTGAGTTTAATGATGTCTAACATTCAAACATTCAAAGAAATATCAAATTCTTCCTTTTCTTGTGTTATTATGAACAGTAAACAATTCATCTTTATTTGTGATAGAATATTTCTCTCCTATTGAATTCACAAAATTTCCAACTTTCAACAGTCTAGTTCTAACTATTTTTAAAAACTATCATTTACAATGTAATACTAGTGATGATTCATAGTGATTATAGTGAGGGATATGGATATAATTAGAATTTAAATGAGTATAAAAATACCAGCATGGTTACAGTGCTTAAGGTCAGGTATCTATTGTGTATCTTAAATTCCTGTCATGGCTTCAACCTGAGCTCTTACTGAACTGTGGAAATAATACAACTGTCCATGGAATAACTATAAAATCCTTTGTTATCTGTATTTAGATTATCAACTTATAACAATATGATTCACATACCATCTTCTTTAATATCCTAACAACAAGGATTTCATTTAATAACTAATTTCCCTGACCACTATCCTTTATCTTATGCATGCTGAATAATTCTGATAATATCAAAAATGAATACTAACTACACTACAACTATAATCTCTAAACTACCATTCTATAAATCAATATATATATATATATATATATATATATATATATATATATATATATATATATATATATATATATATATATTCACTTCAAGATGGGGCAAAGCATTTTATGCACAAATGATTTTGATAAAAATCATTAATCTATTCTTTTTATAACATCATTATATTATTTAGAGATCAACATTTTCATATTATTCTATCTCCACAGATACCAATCAATGTTCTACTTATTCTATAATGTGTCATGTGTGTGATTATTATTATTATTATTATTATTATTATTATTATTATTATTATTATTATTATTATTATTATTATTATTATTATTACATCATCATCATCATCTTTCAAAGAACTTTATTCAATGACTCAAAAAAAGGTTACACAGTTTTTTACACATTATTCTTGATTATTATACACAGGTAATTGTTTGTAAAACTGGCAGAGGTACAAGAGTTCACATATATACAGTTAGTTGTTTTAAATCCTGTTCAAAGTTCAAAAGTTCACTATCATATAATTTTTTTATGATGGCAAGTGATATCTTTTTGATTTGACATTTTTAAATCTTTTGTGATTTTTTTCTATTTTTTATAAGTTTGAAGATAACTTCAGTAGAGGCAAGGTAAATGAATGTTGTGTGATTTGTGATTTATTTATCTCTTTCACGTATACTATCCAATTTATTTTTGAATATGTTAGGATGCCTGCTTGGATCATTATTGTACATGAATTTGCTCCTTGTACACCATAAGACATAGAGAAAGAATATACTAATTTTTATTTCAGCAAAAGCTCCTTTTTGAATGAGTCAAATAGGCAATTTATATTTATTATTTTATTTTTGAATAGTTGTTTATTATTGAACGGATGCTATTTAGTCAATAGGTATGAAGAAAAAAATGATCTTGTGATTCTCAGTTTCTTTGGCAGAGGTTGCATAAATTGTCTACATTTTGGCAGGTACTTCTATATTTTATTAATGTTGTGTGGGTAGAGTCAAGGTTAATTTTTATTAGAAAATCCAAAATATTTTGGTTCAAGTGACCAGAATTTAAATTTATGACATAGTTGTTTATTGGTAATATTAAGTACAGTTTTTACATCAATTTGCAAAGGTTGTAAAAGCAAATGTTTTTCCCAGTACTTAAATTTATTTTGAAGTGGAGTAAAATTCAAGTTTTTTTTTTACATAGTAATAATGCAAGAAGTGTCTTCAGATATCCTTGTATAGAAAATGGTTTATCTTTGGGGCTGATTTTGAAGGCTATTTCTAGATATGGGAATTTTTGTGCATATGCAGAGATTATGTTTAATATTTTTTTTTGGGGGGGGGGATTCTGAAGGTATGAATTGAATGAAATTACCGACCATTTTGTGAGAGTGAATTTTTTAGCTGGGTTACAGATATTGTGATTACCCTCCCCCCCCCCACAAATGTTTTCTGCAAAGTGAATCTATTTTGTTAGTGAAAGCTTTAGTATAAAATATTGTTGAAGTGTAATAAGTGATTTTTGTCATGATTAACACATTCAAAAGTCCTATCTTTGTGTACACTGAAAGGTAGGCTTTTGTTATTGAATGGACTATAATGTGTACTTTATTTTCAAGACTTTTTTGTATAACTGATCTATTGGTGAATGACACAGATAGAAATTAAAACCAAGAAATGGGTTAGGTTTAACTTTAAAATGTTTTGTTATATTGCTGCCAGTGAAAATTTGCAAGGCATTAGATTTCTCTATGTTGAATGTTAATTTATATTCATTTGTATAATTGGAAAGTATTTTTATAAGTTTGGGAATGCGTGTTTGAGATGTCAAACGAATTACAAGATCATCCAAGAAGCTATACATGAGATGTTAGTATTTAAACAGTGTACATAAATTCCAGGTAATTCATTTTCTATGATTTTAATTAGGGGATTTGTATAGGCAGTAAACAACAAGGCACTAAGAGGGGATCCTTGTAGGATGTATTGATGAGGTACTATTGGTGGTAAAGTTTTGCCATTTAGAGTAAAGTATATTTCACAGTTTATTAATAGATTAGCAAGTAGATATAGATAGGCTTTTGGTACTGTGTATTGTTCTAGAATTGTCAGTAGTGTATTTATTGGCATCATGTCTAATGCTGCTTCTATGTCTAGCTGAACAACTGTAAGACTGTATTTTTTGTTGTTTCTTTCTGTTTCTATAGTTGTTTTGAATAGAAAAGCTGCTTGTCCAGTTGAAAATTCCCTTTTAGAAAATTGCATTTTTGATAGTTTTGGTATAATATATGGCTCTATTTTGTCTTTAATTTCTGATTCTATTATTTTTATATCAGGGAGGACATTCATAAAGGACGCTAGTTTGTTGTTGATGATACAATTGCTTTTTTTTTTTTTTCATGAATGGTACAAGCGATATTTGATAGAGACCAGCTATTCTATATATGTCTTTAGTTACAAAATTTGAAAGTTTAGACAAATACTGAGGTGTAATTTTATTGAGATGAGAATATACAAACTTGGAATCCCATCTATTCCAGGATGGCATGAGTCTGGTGTTGACTCTATTTTTTGTTCTTCTTCTGGTCTGCTATATAAAAATTGTAATTGATTTGAGAGAGGATCTTTTTGAAATTTATATTAAAAAAAATGAAAATAATTGCTCCAACATGAAATCACCACAGACAGTATGTGATTCTATTTTATGGCTGATGTACTCGAACTGGAGAGGGCTAACCTAATGCCCATCTGATGTAATTTCTGGTTAATATGTGAGGTTTGTTTAAGTATACTTTTTTTTGTAGAAATATATTATTTAAGCTGTTCTGAGATTGATTGAAATGTTTTTTTATTGCTACTAATCTGGGGTGATCATAGTTAGATTGTGATGTTGTAATATTTTTGTGTCATCCATAAGGTTTAAAAGTTTAGATGGGGGGTGGCGTGGTCCTAGTAAGATGGTTAATATTAAATGATAAAATATTGATGAATGCACGCTATGCTTGGACTGGTCTATTTGTATATTTTTATCTTATGAAGATATATATATATATATATTTCTGAGAATAGCACATCGAATGCGTGATGGAAGAAAAACTATGATGGTTCTTCCATTAATTATTATTGGTCTGACATTGAAAATAAGTTCCAGAGATACTATGACCATAACATGATCAGATAGACGGGGGTACTTTAGAAAAATGTTCATGTTATGCAACAATGGAGAATAGAAGACTAGATCTATTAATGATAAAAATCTCCTATTATTAAATGACACAGCTCTCTCTTGCAGAAATCCTCTCTCACTCATCATGGGAAATGACAGATGATGAAGCCATTTATTGGTAATTTTTTTTTTTGTACGACATGCAGTATTAACAAATTTGGAGTTTAGAATTAGGATTAGTCTATTTATGGTGGTGGGGCCTGAATGGATATATAGCTTTGTGGCGAAAAATGATAATTATTATGTGCTCGTAAATATATAGTATTTAAATGAGTTGAACGGGTAGTTTTTATTGATGATGATACCTGTTCCTGCTGATGGAGTGTGAGATGTATTTAAAAAGGCTATGATTTTTTGTTATTTAGTTTGTTTTATGGATTTATTTGCAATCCACTGTAAATTTTTGTTTCTATAATACCAAGTATGTGCGGTTTAACAATATTTAGTAAGAAGTTCAATTTTTTAAAGAGAATTTAACCCTCTGACATTAAAAACTTCTATATTAAGCTTTATTTAGTGTGTGTTTACTCTATATATTAAACATTGCAGTCTATATCAGATCTTAATTGTATATAAAAAAACAATCAATAATAAATGTTAGCAAAAACCCATATTGACAAAATAAAAAAAAAAAGACAATTTCGCTATATATGATTGTGTATTGGATTTTGAATTATATCATCTAATCTTATTTGCTTTATTGCTGTTGCTTTTTGTATATTGTATTATCAATATTGATATAATTCTTGCTTACCTCTTCCATAGGACTTGCTTCTTCTGATGATAATGATACGTTATCAGAATTTTTTTGATATCGAGCGGTTTTAACTTTTTTAATTTCAGATGATGCAGGAGTTATTTCACCGTCGCTACTTTCATATTTCAAAAACATTGTTTTTTCCCCTTATTTTTTTTTGGAATGTGGCCTGGTTTTCTTTTTAATTGAGGAGTAGCAGGCACTACCTCAGCTGGAGGAATAGCAGAATCATCACTATAGATGGAGATGTTTTGTTAAGGGGGGATGCAGTAATATTATCACCTGGAGGATTTTTTATTTTATTTTCAAGCTCAATTTTGATTATGGAGTTATTTTTACACTATCACTAATACTATTTTTTTATTCTCTTCTTATTTTTGCTTTGGGACAAGAAATTCTTCACTTACCAGTTCGACTTGTTGACAAGGCTTAACTTCCATTGGCCATTGGTGAGTAAGGGTTGCTCTCATATTGCATTTAGAACAGTATAGCTTAAGAAAGTTGCTGATTAGGTGGCCTCATTCTTTACAATAAAAGCATTGCTGCTTGAGTTCATTGATTAATTAATATAATATTGCATCTTGTTCTGTTATTTGCATATGGATATTTTCAGAATTTATATTTTCTTGCAATTTCACTCTAAATGTATAGCTGTTACTGAGTATAAGTACTGGTGTGTTTTTAATGTATGTGGGCTGAAAATTTACGACCTCTCTGAATAGTCCCATTAGTTTAACAAAATCCTCACTGGAATAATCAAGGTAAATATTTGTAAAGATGCCTGTAATATGACTTTCTCTATTTGGGTTAACTAAGATTAAGGCATATGGATCCAAGGTTTTTACTTCTTTTTTGAAATTTTCTTTATATTCCTCATTTTCAATTTCAATTACTATGTAGCATGGATTTGGATGGTATCCAATGCATATTATTGAATTCCAAAGATGTTTTTATTAATGACTTCAAATAACAGATCTTTAGGGAATCTATAGAACAAACAATTCCTATTTGTTATTGCTATTATTATTGAATGGTCCATAAAAAAGCATTTTAATGAATTAAAAAGATCCTTAGTTATGGTCTGGTTGAAAACTTCCATAATTTTTTAGGCTATTGTTGGTCTATGCTCCTTGTGTCTCTATAGTGTCAGTATCCATTGCTTTAGATAAAAATCTAATTTCAAAAGATCTCCAATGGTTGATCTATGAAATCTAGGTGTTTGTTGCACTCTCATTCTGATAACGGTCTGTGATTTTTTTTCCAATTCTACAGAAGAGAATAGCTTTGTTTGATAGTGTCTCTATTGAAGGACATCCTGGCTGGATGCTGATGTTCAGTGTCCAATTTAAATATAATCTGATGGGCTTATTATACTTTTTGCAGTTCAGATGACTGATTTTCTCTATACTTAATGGCAAAAAATATTGTTTACCTATTTTGAACTATAGATTGTAGGTAATCTATTGTGTTTTTTAGCACAATGTGAACGAATTTGCAACTCAATGTGACCTCTATTATTATTATTATTATTATTATTATTATTATTATTATTATTATTATTATTATTATTATTATTATTATTATTATTATTATTATTATTATTATTATTATTATTATTATTATTATTATTATTATTATTATTATTATTATTATTATTATTATTATTATTATTATTATTATTATTATTATTATTATTATTATTATTATTATTATTATTATTATTATTATTATTATTATTATTATTATTATTATTATTATTATTATTATTATTATTATTATTATTATTATTATTATTATTATTATTATTATTATTATTATGTTTCAAAGCAAAACTTTATCGAGTCTAAAAAATTACAGAGTCATATATTGATTTTTTACAAATGAAAAACAAATTACAACTTTCAGTATATAAGTCTTTATCTTTTCTGCATACTTTTTTTTTCTTCTTGTTTTTAAATTTGGTCTTCTATTTAGTTCAGTTTATGCTTGCATTTTTTTTTTAATGTTGGAAAAAATGCTGATGTTGAAAATGTCATCATCTATCTTATTGGTCTTTATATTTCATAGACTGGATCTCTGTTTCAAGTGTGACCATGTGGCTGCAATTATATCTGGTTGAGCTAGGATGCTGTCTCTTTTTCTTAACAGTTCTAGTTTTATTGAATATGTTGCTGGGTGGCGTCGAGGGTTATTGGCAAGTGCAAAAGTGCATCTGGTGCACCAGTAGGCATAAAGGCTGTATGTTGCTGCATGAATAGCAGGGTTGTTGCCTTTTTTAAATGTATTTATTATTTCATCAATTGAAATGATAGCCTTTCTGTATGTGGTAAACATTGTGCGATGTATTGTTTCTAGGGCACTGCAGGAATGAAGAAAATGATCTTGTGTCTCTTCTTCTCTATGACATAGCCCGCACATGGGGTCTATATTGGTATAGAATCTACGAAATCTAAGGAAATGGGTTGTGGGTAGAGCATTGAGATTAAGCTTAAGTAGAAAATCGAATAATTTTGGTTCTAACAACCATTTTCTGAATTGTTGCAGTAGTTGCCTGTTGTCTATTCCAAGAACTGATGGATGTAGATTGGGTGTCTGGTTTGGATGTAGTATATTGTAAATGTCCCAGTATGTATACTTGTTGTCATTATTGAGTGATATTTTGTTGTATATTGGCTTGAGTTCTTCAATCAGTGTGGATAGATATCCATATGAAGGGGGTGGTCTGTCTGTGGGTATTATACTGATTACACACTCCAGGTCTGGAAATCTTTTTATGGTTGCTGTTATTAGATTTACTGATTTCTGTGTGTAAAAACATTGATTGTATGGAGTCCAAGTCCATTGCTATGTGGTGGTCTGCTCAGATTTTTTAAAGAGATTGCCACTGTCTTTCTCTTCCATATTATTATTATTATTATTATTATTATTATTATTATTATTATTATTATTATTATTATTATTATTATTATTATTATTATTATTATTATTATTATTATTATTATTATTATTATTATTATTATTATTATTATTATTATTATTATTATTATTATTATTATTATTATTATTGTTGTTGTTTTTTTTATTGTTGTTGTTGTTGTTATTATTATTATTATTGTTGTTGTTGTTGTTGTTGTTGTTATTGTTGTTGTTGTTGTTGTTGTTGTTGTTGTTGTTGTTGTTGTTGTTGTTATTATTATTATTTTATTATTATTATTATTATTATTATTATTATTATTATTATTATTATTATTATTATTCAAAAAGGAACTTTATTCAGATTAGAAGAGCAAGTTACAATCATTAATAATTTCCATATAAAGGTTTTTACATTGATATTCTGAGGATTATGTATACTGAGTCTGTATAAGTTCTTTACAAGTCATTACAGATATAAACTGGGTGAGTGATGGTTTGTTTATACTAATTTCTAATTCTAAATTTATATGACTTCTGTTATTTTTTTATAATTTCATAGGCTTTCTTTAAATTATTTTTCAAAGTTATCAATTTACATTTGAAGAATGGCAGAACTATTAAAGATTTGAGCATTGTCTTATGAGTGATGAAGTAGCCATGAAAATGTCTGGGTGTTTTATTTTGTTAATTGCGTTAATTTGTTGTAAAAATGATCAATGTTACCTTGTATTATTGTCAAAAGTGAATGTGCTTTGTGTGTGGACAGTAGACTGATAAACAGAAATAAGAATTGAGAGATCAACGTGACATACTTTGATAAAATATGGTCAGGGTGAGGTAGAGGCTTCAATGTGTGGAGGGTCTGAATCCCTTTTCTCCCCGAATGTATAGCAGCTGCCGATATCAAAGAAGGAATGTCTAGCCTGGAGAATTCACCTCAATAAGCAACAATGTTGTATCGTCATAAGTTGAAGAAAATAAATAAATAAATATACTTTAGCCATGGAACCCGAACTTCAAAAAAAAAAGTTTGTTCAATGACAAAGGATCGGAGATTCCCTTTTCACCAGGTGAATTTGATTAATTCCCCAAGGAAATGCAAGTATTTTTTTCCTATTTGCATATATATGTCACTTTTAGTAAGCTTACTCCACAAAATTGAGAAAACTGTTATTTGACACAATAGTGAACTTAAAATTTATTTTCTTTGCATGGAGAGGTCAAACTATTTCCAACAGAATTTATTAGTGTATAAATTAGTCCATAATTAAATCTTCGATGCAAAATACATGTGATAGGATACTTGTGTGTGTGGGAGTTTTAGTAAAAAAAGAAAAGAGTAAACAAAAAAAAAGGGAAACTGATATGAATCTTTGATTTAAAAAAGAAAAGAGACACTAAGTTAACTTAAGTAAATAATATATATATTTTTATAGATATGTAAATATCATTGCTAATAAATATGTATAAAATGAATGGTTTTTTTTGTTTTGTGTTGTGAGGTTTTTTTTAAATAAAAAGAAAAAGGGAGGGTTAGATCTACTGCTGGTAAATTTTACCACCCGCCCTGAGCAGAGCTAGTCCAGGACAATTTCCATATTGGTATTCCAGCTCTCCCAGCACAATTCTTATAGAAATATAGGAATGGCACCTGATGTCATAAATTGATGCTCATAAATATGCTGGGCGATAAAATGGAATAATTTTCAAATTTTCTTTTAAACAATTACGCATATACGTGTATCGTTATATATACATACACGCAATCTTACAAGATGATATATATGCATAAGATATATATGGAAAATGGTAAATCACGTTACAATATATATATATATATATAATGTTGATAATTAAACAGAGTACATTTATATTTAATGTGTTTGCTATCTCCTTGAATTTTAAATCAAATATAATAAAAAATAAAATCTTACTATATTGTATTTTTACTTTTAATAAAATGAATAATAAATACTATAATGACTATCTCAAATGTTCTACTGGTTCACATTTTCTATTCAAAAATTTTATGCCATATTAAAATTGTACATGGTAAAATGCTTATTTCATATGAACCAATAATGTGATTTAAATAAACTTTTCTTAGTTTATTTATTATTTCTTTCATATACAATTTATTGGATTTATTTCATGATAAATTTATAAAAATCATTTTACTGCTTATTAAAAAAATTGTTTTTTTTTCTTAATTATATTTACTAAATATCTCATTAAATAAAATACTGTACTATATTAAGTTTTTTTAACAAAAGAAAATGAATTAAACATGCATTTGCATTAAATTTAAAAAATAATCATAATAAAGAAAATCACATTGAAATTATTAAATTGCTATTTTAAAAAAAAGATTGCTGAAATATCAATTTTGATAAAAGTTATTCAATTTGAAAATTTTAATGTTTTTATTATTTGTTTATTTAAATTCTAGTTTTTTTGTTTACATTTTTTATGATGCTTTCCAATTTAAGGAATACATATTGATATAGCACATGCTTTAGCTTATATATATATATATATATATATATATATATATATATATATATATAGAGAGAGAGAGAGAGAGAGAGAGAGAGATAAATAGATATATATATATATATAGAGAAAGAGATGGACAGACAAATAAACAGATAGATAGATAGATAGATAGATAGATAGATAGATAGATAGATAGATAGATAGATAGATAGATAGATAGATAGATAGATAGATAGATAGATAGATAGATAGATAGATAGATAGAGATAGATAGATGGACAGATAAATAATAGAGAGTCATTAAAAAAATAATTATATGATCCATCCACACAAGAAATAATTTTAGATTTTTTTTTATTACAAGTTTTTACTTATAGTCATAATTCATTCTCCTTTATTTAGTAACTATATTTAAACTTAATCCTGAGATGATTAATGAGAATTTCCAGTGAGTTTTTATATATCCATATATATTAATGTTTTCACAGTTGTATGACGTAGATAAATTATTAATTTTTGGGTTGCACCATGTATTATTTTCCATTACATACTGATATTTCAATGGACTAGCACCTGCCATTATCAAGTTTAACTTTTAAAAGAAAAATCATTATCTCTCAAACAATAACATGACTGTATGCAAGATGAGAAATAAGATTCAATTTGAAGTAGTTCAGCATTCACAATGAGAGGTTTACCAAAATATTTATTTCCCTCAGTTTTTCACCTATTAAGTCAATATTACATAAAATGAAAGGTTTCCACATAACTGGAATATGTTCTACTTTGTCAGCTCTATTTAAACTAGTAAGTCTCTTTAAGATTTCAATTGACTCTCTTATGGTTCTTAAATCATATCTTTCCAAATCATCAAATATGTTTGTAGTGTCAAAATCAGGTCTGTGACCAATTTCTAAAAAAATTGGAAGTAATATTTACTAAGGCAATAAACATAAAGTATGTGCACATGTAAATGCAAATATAGGAACCTCTACAGGTCTTAACCACAAGCTTACACATTGAAAGAAAAGCATAAGCTTGTGGTTAAGAACTGGAGACATCCCTACCTTTGCATTTTCAAGTGCACATGTTTTAGATTTATTGTCTTAGTAAATATTACTTACATAATCAATACTCATTAAATGAATTTATAAAAAATTGGAAATAAAAACTGATGTGCTAATTTTTTGATTAAAAGCATTTTCTGTTCCTTAATTCTAGCATGTATTCATTTATTAGACTGACCCACGTAGGTTCTTGAGGATGGCAAATAAGGAATTTTATAAACTCCTTGGTTTTCCAAAAATATTCTCTTTTTAGGTTCATATAAAAAATCACCTATTTTTTTTTGCCAGTAAAAAAGTTCTCTTTATAGTAAAACAAGATAGTCTTCTACTGATTTTATCAGTAGCCCCTTTAGTATAATACTTGCTAACATGGAAAGATATGATATAAGAATGATGAGAGAGTCAATTGAAATATTAAAGTGACCTACTGGTTTAAATAGAGCTGACAAAGCACAATGTATTCCAGCTATGTGGACACCTCTCATTTTCTCTAAAATTAACTTAAAATTAAGAGGTGAAAAAACTGAGGGAAATAAATATTTTGATAAGCCTCATATTGTGAATACTGAACTACTTCAAGTTGAATCTCATTTTTCATCTTGCACACAGTCACATTATTGTTTGAGATCTAATGATTTCTTCTTTCAAAAGTTAACATTGATAATGGCGGATGCTAGTCCATCAAAATATCGATAAGTAATGGAAAATAAAATTCTATAGTCTTCATAAATTTTTGTTATATACATATTACAAGCATAAAGCTAAACTAGTCAATATAAAATCAAAACTACCCCAAATCCAAAATTAAACCAGACCAGCATAAAAATAATATTAAAACACAACCTAAGGTTTCACTGCTACAAAAAGACTTCTCAAGTGTAAATAACAACAAAAACTACACCATATATATAATATTAAAAACTACCCACAAATCCATTCACTTCCCATCCACCCTTAATATTAAAAGAACTCTTAAATAAGTTAATTGCTTCAGAATAATAAATTTTCAATAATAAAGACTCTTTAATTCTTCTTTTGATTTCATTTCTCTCAAAGAAGACAACCTTAGCTTCATCAAAATCAATAGTGTGGCCTGTTTTCATGGACATAAAGGTTCATAAAAGTATAGTTAAAAATAGATATCTTAGTTCTGCTTTGTATGTTCATGAAAAAGATACAGGCCACACTATTGATTTTGATGAAGCTAAGGTTGTCTTCTTTGAGAGAAATGAAATCAAAAGAAGAATTAAAGAGTCTTTATTATTGAAAATTTATTATTCTGAAGCAATTAACTTATTTAAGAGTTCTTTTAATATACAGAGTGGATGGGAAGTGAATGGATTTGTGGGTAGTTTTTAATATTATATATATGGTATAGTTTTTGTAGTTCTTTACACTTCAGAAGTCTGCTTGTAGCAGTGAAACTTTATGTTGTGTTTTAATATTATTTTTATGCTGGTCTGGTTTAATTTTGGATTTGGGGTAGTTTTGATTATATATATATATATATATATATATATAT
The DNA here is from genome assembly GCA_028023455.1 of Epiperipatus broadwayi. Classification (NCBI taxonomy): domain Eukaryota; kingdom Metazoa; phylum Onychophora; class Udeonychophora; order Euonychophora; family Peripatidae; genus Epiperipatus; species Epiperipatus broadwayi. The sequence goes on along the minus strand of JAQFVV010012482.1, from coordinate 2,701,928 downwards.
ATATATATATATATAAAGGTTTTTTTTTTTTTTTTTTTTGCAGTTGCATTGGCCAATTCAACCATTACTCCATACACAACCATAAAAACTACTGCTGGTATGTATTTATTTATTTTCAATGATATATATCATTTTTTTAATGATTTACCTAAACACTATGCATGTATTGGATAAAATATCAAATGTTATGTAAAAATTATAACTATTCAAGTAGTAGTATTTTAAACTACAAACATTACTAATATATATTGTAAGGATCTCTATAGGTCTCATACCCATCCTTACCATTAAATGCATCAAACATAAATATATACGTGGATGTGTTGATTTATAAAAGCTAATACATCTATTGAAAGTGTAAGTTGCTGATATATAATGGTATGAATAAAATTATATTGTAGTTTAATGAACTGGAAATGCTTGAAACAAAATCATAAATTTGTTACTAAATTTCATTTTATTAATATTTTAAAATAACCTTTGACAAAACGATATTGTTCAAACAGTTAAGAAAGTTTTGTAAACAAAGAAAAAAAAAGGATTTTATAATTTAGTGTTGTAATGTGAAGGGGAGATAAAATGTGATAGAATATATGCAGTACCATGACAACAACAACTTTTTTTTCTAATGGCTGGAAAAATTAAAAACATGTATAGAAAAAGTCAAGATTTTTTTTTCTTTATTTATTAATGGCAGCAAGTCAGATAATTTGAAAATTATATTTTGGTGAAAATATTTCTCAACATTTTAAACAAAGAATAAGTGAACATGCAAGGTGCATAAAACTGTAAGTTGTTTAATTTGATATATACATGTAGAAAGAAAAAAATAAAACTGAAATGGAGGAATATTACTATGCTTCCATTGGAATTGAACTTTTAATATGAAATATAGAAATTAAAGAAATAAATAAATTATAATCTATTGATTATAGCATAATATGCACCAACATTTTTTATTTTATTTATAAGTCTATTGAACTATTCATTATAAGACATGTGACAAGATATTTATTCATGTAATCAAGCATTTGATAATTCTAGGACTGTTGAAAATTTAGACTTAATAACGTTTATTATCCAAAAATTGACTTTAATCGTGTTTTATTTATTATATAGCTATAACATGCTCACTTCTGATATAGAAAAAAATTATATATATATATATATACTAGTGTAAGAATGATGCAGGTGTGCTAAAAGTTGTTGTGAAAGGTCAAGGCAACTCAGATGGTTTTTGAAGAGGGCGATGAACATGATCTATAGGTGTGAATTCCCACCATCACATGTATATGTATACAATGGCTACCAAATATTATGTGAAGTTTTATATATCAATTGTGAAAGTTGCCATATCAATGATTATCCAAACTACTTGGTCAGCCTGTGAGAGATGGATAAATCATTGAAGGCATTAATTTGAAAAAAAAACAAAAACAAAGCAAGTATAATAGATGCTGAAAATTCCAAATTTATAATGAATTTTTCCATTTAAAAGAAGATACTCATGCATATCAAGATGCTTACAGAATGATTCATAAATTTATGTTGATATGTAACTGTTTGTTTGTTGTGGTTGACATGCTGAAGTTATAAATTTTGTAAGGTTTTTTCTCCTTTATTTTTTTTTTACTTCCATACTATTTTTTTTTTTTTGAGCTGGAAGTATCAAAAGAATATAAATGTATGCATTTCATGATGTAAAATGTATTTTTGAAATTAAAAAAATATAAATGGTTTTGTTAGAAGAGAATGAAGGACTGACTATGATGAAATGAGTATATAGGAAGGTAAGACTTACTCTTTGACCCATTAATGACATAACTTTTAATAATAAGTTAATTATTAATCAAACTCATATTAGCCACTTATTAACAAGTAGCATACTAACCATTACTTATAAGTATATATAATTAATTTAATCAATTGATGGCAATTCCAGTTCTCATAACTGATAATAGTCACACACGAACCCATTAATTCAAGTTTATTTACAAAACAATAATTTGTATATTAATATGATATCATTTTTTTTAATCTAAAAAAATAGAAAAACAAATAATGTCATTTGTTTAGATAGTATTAATGATCATAAATTATTTTTATTATATGATGGTATGAAAGGTAGATGCTGATGTATACCAAGGATGATACATAGTTGATGATATTATTATTTTATGTATTTTTTTTTGTTTTTATTTGGATGAGATTAAGTGGAAGTGCTAAGAATCATTTTTATGGTGTTTAAAAGTGTATATTGATATATTTAAATGTTTTATATTAAGTTAAAATAAATTTATTAATTTAAATTGATCTTACATCAAGGGTTGTATGTAATTTTTTGACAATACATCACTGAAGTTATGTATCTCTTGATATGGAAACATACATGTAATAGGTACTTAACAAGAGTACTATATGAACCACAATATCAAGTCATTGCCCACATTGGCTAGATTTATACTTATAAATTATACCTGAACAGAGTTACTACTCAGATTACAACTGGGTTTGAATTCTGGGAATAAAACAGAGTGACATGAAAATTGGGTGGATCCTGTATGTAATACCAAATGAATGCGGATTGAATGGTAGTAAAGATTTATTTTGGTTGTAGGGTTGCAGGATTTTTCCAATTTTCTATGGACGGCCAGATTCTTGTTTCAGTAAATACCGTGGAATGAATTTAGGTAAATGGTTGAGAGTGGGTCATCGGTCTATTACATTTTTGGCGCGCAATGTTTTGGGGCCTGAACAAGTATTTAGCCCATATATATATATATATATATATATATATATATATATATATATATATATATATATATATATATATATATATATATATATATATATATATATATATATATATATATATTTAAAAGGAAATCTAATCATTAGACAAATGTGAGCAATCAGAGAATTAATATCAATGCTATAGGTTGTGAAGTAGTGATATAAAAAATTGTATATATAGTGATTAGACATGAGTATCTTAATCATGATAGTTGAACCGATTTGTAGTTAGAAGTAGATTGGGACTGAGTAAGTGTACAAGTGATGGTAGTTTAATTTTTTTTTTTTTGGTTTCATTTCATCATCTTCAGAGAACCAGAAGGGGAAGCTGAGACTGCACAATGGATATCCATATTGTGAAATATATAGTTATTTTGTAGAAGCAATAAATAAGGGAATATTATGTCTCATAATGATTATATTGACATATCTGCCTTTATTCTATTAAGAAGTGGCCAGATCATTCTAAAGATGGATGAAAGAGTTGATGAGACACAATTAAATCAAAAAAGTGAAAATTTAGATACAGACACAAGTATAGTAGAAAGGTTGGTGTGCCAACAAGCATTTAAGGAAACAACAGAAGGGATGCATCAACATATTCAATAATTAGAGGAGGACACAACAATGATTCAAATCCCAGAGACACCTTACCAAGAAGCAATTCCTATTCTAGGGGATCAATTGATGCCATCTAATGAAAGCAAATTCATCACAGTACAAATCCTGTGGGAGATGATGATGAAGATGACTGCTCAGGGAACAAATATGGTTAACATGGAATCGAGATTCAAGTCTAAGTTAGAGACAAATATGGCTAACATGGAATCAAGATTCGAGTCTAAGTTAGAAACAAATATGGCCAACATGGAATCAAGATTTGAGTCTAAGTTAGAGACAAATATGGCCAAAGTGGGAAATGAGATATATAAACGAATAAATGATCTCAAAGGAGATTTAAATAATAGATTGGATAACATGGCAACAAGAGCCAATGTCAACCAAGTTGAGATAAGTTTAAAAGGAGATATATCTCAATTCCAAGAAGACATGAGGAAAGGATTAGTCGGAATTGAAGAGAAATTGGATGTGAGGATTCAGAAAGTCAACAACTGACTTTCCAAAAGAGTAGGGCAGTTGTTTTAGGATGTGGGAAAAATGCAAACTGATAATGATGAAGTAAGGCACAGAGTTGAAGAAGAAAGTACTAAGTTTCAAGAGTGTATCAATGAATTCGCTGAACATATTACTGCTCATATCATCAGAGAGATTAAACAAATTTATCAGACATAAGAGGTCATGAATAAAGAGGTGGGGAGTAAGCAGAACACTTTTAAAATCTGGGGTGCAGACTTACTGCATCCTGGTTTTGGAGAGCCTCCTCAACTCAATGATGAGTCTCTTGTGGATTTACTCTTGGTTGGTCGCATGTGCTTCAGAGACCATAACTGTGATGCATTGGTTGGCAGTATCCTCTCCTTTCGAGGATTTGTATAAGTGTTATCCTTATTTTTCTGATAGAAGATAACATTAACTGAAGGCTCATCCTTTCTTTTTTCTGGACCTCATGTAGATAAATTGGTATTATTTAGATCTATATTAGCCAAAATTTCAGCAACCTGCTCTATGTTTCTCACACTAGTACATAGGGGGGATTGCTCTATACACAAAGGCAAGTTTCTCTTGACTATCTGAATGATCTCCGATTCTGTAAGGTGATATGTATCCAGTGTGCATAATCTGGTAACCTGTCATCAAAAAAATTTCACAAATGTTTCCCCAGGCATCAACTTGTACCTTTCCTGGAGTATATGGTATAGAATGGCTTCTTGTCTATCCCACTTCCAGAAATTATGCACCAATAAAGTTTGATATTCCTCAAATGTGGATGGGGTTTGATACAATGATTCCCACCACATTAATGCCTCACCTTGGAGGTGACTATAGGCAATAATAACTCTTTCAGCTTCTGACAAACCTCTGTTAAGTGAAAAAAATAATTCTAAACTTCAAAGATGTTCTGTGGGTGCTTCGTTTGAAAAGCCCTAAACACTTTAAGTTTCATGAACTGGTTTATCGCATTTATCTGTGAAATGATCTCTGAGTTTTATTCACTTCTTGAGAATCCCTATGGTTCTTCATTTGATAGGGTTCATCAACCATCTGCTAATCATAGGCTTGTGTCTCAGTCAGGCATGAGTAAAGCAAATTTGTCGCCTCTACCTCAGCAAATGTTTTAGAAGCAACTATGCTCTCCCCATACTGATGTTGAGTTCCAAGATTATCTCTTGAGGTTTGTCTCATGAGAACTCTATTATTTGGTTTCTTCCAACACCCATCAATTCTTTCATTTCTTTTCAAAGCTTTCCTAGCTGACGTTACATTTAACTGGCACATCTGGATGTTCCCAGATTATGATTTACATTGTAAGACCTCATTTAAAGAATTCAATCTCTCATGTGTCTCATTAGTAGACTCAATTAACATCTGAAAGGTGGTCTTCCCAATCAGTGTATCAGATTCCATGGAAATTACCTTATCCCCAACTGAGCTAAACAATGGGTAAGAGATCCAAGAGTCTCTTCACAGCCTTTGTTTTCAACATTGTGGGTCATGGAAATATTGTTCAACTCAGCTTGTAATTCTTCCTAAAAGATGGCAGATTCGATGTCATGTTTCTGTGCATTAGTGTAGAAATAGACACTTAGCAGCCACCCCATACCAATGGACTATTTCTAGGCTACTACTACTACTACTACTACTACTACTACTACTACTACTACTACTACTACTACTACTACTACTACTACTACTACTACTACTACTACTACTACTACTACTACTACTACTACTACTACTACTACTGCTACTACTACTACTACTACTACTACTACTACTACTACTACTACTACTACTACTACTACTACTACTACTACTACTACTACTACTACTACTACTACTACTACTACTACTACTACTACTCTACTACTACTACTACTACTACTACTACTACTACTACTACTACTACTACTACTACTACTACTACTACTACTACTACTACTACTACTACTACTACTACTACTACTACTACTACTACTACTACTACTACTACTACTACTACTACTACTATTACTACTACTACTACTACTACTACTACTCACTACTAGTTTTAAAGAACTTTATTTGATAACCTAAGTACATGTATGAAAATACAATTTTAAAACATTTTACAAGAGCTGATTTACAATTTAGAATTGAAAATTAGTAACAAAATAAGTATTATGTATACATGAAATATTTTTACATTAATAATGTTGAAAAAATGAGGAAGAAAATTAATCAATATAAGTAACAATATTGAATACACATATGACAACAAAAACTCTCATTTAAGGTGCAGCCAATATATGAATCATATTTCACAGTGGCGTTGGTAATTTAATGAAACTCCAAGTGGCTGATACTATATCTATTGGAGCTAGTGCCTGATCTCTTGTTTTAATTTTTGCTAACTTATTGAGAAAGAGTGATTTAAGTTTACGAGATGTGGGATTGAATATAAAGAGGCATCTCATAAACCAGAATGTGTATAATATAAAGATTATTATTCTTATTGTTGGAAACAACCCTCATTGAATATTTTCTATCAATACTGTCAATGAGCATTTTTGATTATGGGTTATATCTGCAATTAGTTCTCGATATGTTTTGAGGGAAGTACACTGAGAAGTAAAATGTTCCGTTGTTTCTTCTTCTTTATTACATAGTTGCCAAATGACATCTATGTTTGCTACTTTTGAAAATTATTTAGCAGATAAAGGCATACATTATGTTAGTCAGCTTACTATGCAGCCTTTAATGGACTTGTGAAAAAGACAGTCTAATGCTTAAAATCTGCATTAAGAAAAATAAAATTTATTTATATAAAAGGTACACCGACAGAAGTTATGTTCTTTCAGAATTTTATCGCATGTGCTTTAAACAATAAACCAACTGCAGACACACTAATCTAAGCTTTTACCTGTTAAAAATACATTAAAGATAAGTGTTTTTGACCATGAAATATACAATACAACCTTAGAAAAAAATTAAAGTTAGCAAAATGGTACAGATTAGAGACCTATTGAAATAGAAATGAATACCTGGCACCATAGTTGAAAAAATATCTGAAGTTATAAGAGTAATTAAAGTTGAGAATGGATTACATATCAGAAGACATATCAATCATTTATGAAAGCAATTCCCTTATATGTTGTGGTAAATGGTAAACTTGTAGCATCCAATTGTAAATCAGAAATTTTGATAAAGGATGAATGTGAGAATATGCCCTCCATTGTGCATGCTGATGTATTGCCTTTTAAGCAGAATACGGGAAATGATGTTAAAGCAGATCTTCATAATGATAAATAATTATTGAAATCAGAAGCACTAACTGATGTAAATACAAATTAAAATAAAACATAAATACTTGTACTACCAGAGGTCAGGAAAATCGAAGAAAGCCTGTCAAATATTGAAATTGTTTTCTAAAGTTAGGGGAGGTGCATTGATAGTACAAGTATCTAAAATTCGTGTAAATGAAGTTTTAATAAATCTATGTAAATTGTACTAACATTACAGGTAGTTTTTCCACAGAAAGATCATTCTAGAAAAATGCATTGTAAAAAAATAAATAAATGCTAATTATGTAAATTAGCAAAACTACTAAAAAGGTAGACAATTTTATCCCTCACACAGTCAGGAAAAAAAACATCTGCGACAAAGTTGATAATGAATTGTTAAAAGGACGATGTGATAGCGCTGATACAAGGCAATGTGGATATATTATTTGACAATAAAGTAAAGAAGTGAAGAAATTTATTATAGACTTCAATTAAAAGAGAAATCAACTAACATCAGTAATTTCATTGTTATTTTTATCTTTATTTATTGTATGGTTTTATTTAAAGTCTAAGCATGGATAAATAAAGTTACTGATCCCTTTCTAACGTCTTTGTGTTGCTTTATTTATTTTTGCTGACATGGATTAGATCCCTCCCCCCTTTTATCTTGAACTTAGCATTAACATTTAAGCGAAGTCTATCATTAATGAATGTCACTACTTCATTGGTGAACTTCACTAAAATTGTATGTAGTATTAAGTTATTAAAAAAAGAAACCTTCCATAGTCAGACAAAGATTTCAAATTTGTATTACAAATACACAGAAATGAGAAAATTATGCAAATATTTACATATATGATTATTAAAAAAATAATTGTAAGATTTATCTTGTTTTTAATTTAACGATTTAACCTTTTTTAAGCTGTTGTGTGTGGAGGAGACACATCGTGGAAGCTTTTTAATGGAGACTGCTATTATTTTTATACTTCATATACATCATATCAATGGAGCCAAGCTAGAGAAAAGTGTAGAGCTATGAATGCAGAACTTGCATCTATTAAAAATACTCAGGAACAAGGATTCATTCTTTCAAATGTAATTAATATTTTATTATTATTTTCTAAAAAAATTCCGACATTAAAATGTCAATTCTCAACCAGGAGAATCATTTTCGCCGGCAAACATTACTTTCAGAACAAAAAAAAAAAATTCAATTGCATATATTTATTGATCAATAATTATACAACTATGAACTTTCTTATTCATTTTGAGAATAATGTTTGTCTTTGAAAACAACTATTTTTAAGTAAGAAACATAGACATAATTACACATAGTTTTTTTATCATTGATTTATTATTATTGTCATGATTATTATCAACTTTGTATGCCTTAAAGGTAAAAAAATAAGTAAAGGTATAGCCTATTCACGAAAGATTTATTTGCTCCAAGATAATTTTGATAACTAATAGCTATAGATCTAATTATTTGTTTAACTGCAATGTTAGTTATTGTTTTTGGTTTCCTACACATAATTTAAATATTTTTGATATTATTTATACAATTATTGATTTATTGTTGTTATACATTTCACGAAAAATTTATTCTTGAAAAAATATTTCACTATTAAATTTATTGAATGTTTTAAAATCTGAAATATTATTTTTATTATGTTAAGAAAGACAGTCTAATACTTATAATCTTTATTGGAGTTGTAGAAAATGATAATATATCAGTGACTTATTGTTCATCTACTAACATTCTTATTTTTATTTTATTGTTTTTTTAGATTAAAATTTGAATATATCTAAAGTTAATATTTATGTTGCCACAGGAAATGGATAGTTCCTGATCTGGTGATGCATATACCAAAAGACAATAATAACTATTCATTTTAACACTATTCTTACTATTATTAATATGAATATAATAAATACCAGTTTTCTTAAGTAGTATTTAATATTATTATTACTAACGTATTATATATATATATATATATATATATATATATATATATATATATATATATATATATATATATATATATATATATATATATATATATATATATATATTTCTAACCCACTGGCTAGAAATTTATTTAATTAGAAATTTAATATTAATTCTACCCAATATATATTTAATTAGTTTATCTTTAGAAATTTATTTTATTTCTTTTATTTCTAACCCAATAGATATATTTTTATTAGAAATATATATTACTCAATTAGTTTATTTTGCACTTGTGACACTAATTTTTCTGGTTGTTGTTAAGGCAACCAAAATAAAAGCAACATATCTATTAATTTTCCAAGATGATCTAAAATACCTTTCATATAATACAATTGTACATACAATTCTCCTAAGCTATGCCACGATTGTAATAATAACAATAATTGATCACTTATTAATTTAAAGAATAATTATAATAATATTAATCTCAGGGTTCTTTGTTTCATGTAAGGAAATGCTCGGCAGTAGTGTGTTGTCGCATATGACTGGCATTCTGGTCAGCTATAGGAAACACTTATTTTACTTAATTCAATGTGTCTTCATCTCTCTTATCTACTGCTATATTATTTAAAGAGATGATAATTCTATTCAATAATGACGTATAATTTTGAATAACACAGCCTTTTTTTTTTTTTTTTAGAATCTCAGTCAGAATAATAAAAAGACAAGGGTGCTTTTTGTGTCCTTCCATCATCCATGACAACACAATAATATAACTAAGATTTATTACTTAGACAATTTAACTAAATGGGAATGGATGTTTAGTCTTAAATTTTCAACTCCATAAATAATTATCATTAAACTAAAATATAATGACATATTCCGATCTGCTTAACTTTATTTATCTGGTATATTAAGTTTTTAAGAATTTGGAATGATTTCGGACTCAAGAAAAGGTTTTGCAAATATTGTGCAAACACTTATATTTAGCATATAAAAACAAAAAAATGAATCTACAACAAAAATTTTAACAAGACTATAATTTATTATTATCACAAAAAAAAAAATATGAACATTTATTCAATAATCCCATAGTAATACAAAAATATAAAATATAACTGACATTAATCTGTATACTCTTTTGGTTATGGACTAGAGTTTACTACTTCTCCTGTATGCAATCATATGGATTGATCAACCAAAAATACATTTCATTACCAATACATTGTTTATTAAATTTTGGTAACCTTGTAGAAGCTTTTATTCAAAATTATTGACTAACTATGATTAATCCCATCATATGCAATACGCAAAATATTAAATTTATTTCTAATACCTTTACTTTATTTATGGTCTTTAATGGGATAACCTATTCTAATTATAGGCCAGCTATCAGAAGTTACACTTACCAACTTACATTTAACTTAATGCTAACTTAAGTTACGATACAAATTTTATTCATACGTATACGTTTGAAATATGAGTATTATTTAATTAATAACCAGAATTAAATATTGCATTTGAATATTCCTTCAGTAAATAAGCGTTTTAAATTACGCAATTTTAATTACTTTCTCCATACTAGCAATATTTAGCAGCACAATACAAATATCGACCCTAGTTACTAACGCACTATTTATACTAAAGTGGATCTTGAGGAACTAACACCTCCAATATAACCTTTATCTTGCCCGAACTTTCAAAATTAAGCACAATAATCAACACCTTCCATGGTGGAGCTATCTTTATTTTCACATGAGGAATATGGAATAACCACGAAGGTTTGTAAAGTAATCTACTACATTAAAATATTTTGGTGATTTCTTGCCTCTTACTTGGGCATACAACGAACACACACCAAATACAATCCTCTCCTGGGATTTAAACGAATGCAGCATACTAAATGCTAGATAAATTCTTGATCGTCCTATCTATGAGAATCGATCACTTGGGCTATAAACATACCCGAACATTATATTTAAAATCTTCCTCTCATGGAAAACAAAGCTTTTGGGGAGATCATTTTTCATCCCACAAAATAAATACATTATAATTATTACCTATGCGAATATTAAGCATATACCAATGCTATATCTGGGCAGGATAAGTAAATACACTAATCATAATAAACTTATGTTACCGGGTATACTTTGATCAACATCTGAAATCAATGGACATCATAGAATAAAAGTATAATAATTTTAATTTTAATAAAGGAACATTCAAAAATAATTGGTAGCATACTATCTTAAACTAAATAAAGTGGATGTGTTATTTAAGAGTAATTAGGAATCAATTCCTCAATTAATACAGTATAAATTCGTTTCAACTTTAACAAGAAATATTTTGTTATAGCATTTTTTTTTTTTTTTTAGTTACTTCTGATAATTTTCAATATTTATTTTACCCCTTAAATATCTAAATATTTTTTTTTTCTTTTACGTATCTAAAATACAAAATTTCTACCTACAATTGTATGTACTAATTAAAACATATTTTATAGATTTTTTTTTTCTTTCGTGTTAAATATCAACTTAACCTATAATAATTATATTAAAACATACCTTTGTTATTACAAGGCTATTAAATATCACTTGACCATACAGACTTTAATCTATGTGATATAAAAAAAATACATATCATTTATAACTTAGTTTTAAACAATCATTAATTAACAAGTGCATACTCTCTCATTAGAAAATGTTTTTCTGTTGAGCAATTGGTCCAGGTGAAGAGCTTTATCCAGTCGTATTTCACGAAGCAAGTTTGAAAACAATAAACGCATGGTATTATTTCCTTTAAATAAAAGTTTTCTCTTATTTTGTGCATTTAATAAATTAGGTAAAGAAACATATAGCAGAATTGAAGATTAATTCTTACTTGAATTAAACTACTACAATTTTGGGATCCAAGAAAATAAAATATACATATTCTAACATAACGAACAGTTGATGATAGACGATAAACATACACAATATTTTTTTTTATTGACGATACGTATAAGTAAGCTAGCTTACTGATGGACAAAAATGCGCAATTTTCTGAGAGATTATTATGATAATAACTGCAGTCAATTTACGTGTACATGAAGTTTTAATAATTCCAACTGATGTATAATATAATATATCATTTATTTTTATCATTAAGTCACTAAGATATTTGGTTTTGTTCATACTTTAGGAATTATAATTTTTTTTTAATGGTAACTTCTCCGTAAGAATGCCCCTATATAACTTTTCCTATATTTACTCTGAGAAAGTTTATATATTTTTTTTTTAATATACAGGTGCATAATTTAATCTTATTTATCATTATTATTATTTCCAGATAATTCTTGGTGAATAAAACATATTTTAACGTATGTAACTACATTACTTGTAAAGGCAGACAATATTGAGAAAGAGCGCGAAAATGTTTCTAGTTGATTTTCCTTGGTTTCAAAATATTTCTTTCAATTATTTTTTTTTTCTATACCAAGAAAATATCAATAAATGACATAAAGTTAATAAATAATTAATCTTTTCTTGGAAATCACTTCTTTTCCTTAATTTAGATATAATATAATTTTTCGTGACTCTTTTAGTTAATTCCGTCATTTTTAACTTTAGCGTGAGACAATAAATTTTTAAGTATAAAAGGTCTTTAAATAGGTAGATGGCAAAAAAAATCAGGATATCTTATCAAAAGATTTTAGCCACACATTATATTATTAAAATTTTACTTTGATTACATTTATTTCTGCAAAATAAAATGAAAAAATTGAGTTACCAAATTTCAGCACTGTTCCTTCCTTGAAAACTAAAAGCAGACTATATATATATATATTTTTTACTTTAGTGACCTCTTCCAGAAAAATAATCATTTGATTATAACATAAACAAAAGAAAGGAAAAACCTATTACAATCATATAGTTTTAGTATTATTTACCTGGATTACAAAGTAATTTGACAATATAAAAAAAATAATAAATACATTAAATTAACAATCAGTGATGTATAATTCTTTAAACATTATATATTTTTTTTTACAAAAAAAAATACCAGAAGTTATTGTGCTTTATGATAAGACACTTATCCACTCTCCCCTCTACCCATCCAAAATCAATTACTGTTTAGCTTTTATACCATATTAATTTGCTCTAATTATTAATATCTCAATTAAATTATTCATGTTCTCTCTTTAAAAATGACATTGAGTTATTAAATCTATTAGTTATTCACCTAAAACATGCCAAAGTGAGTGAATAGCATACTTTATTAATCAATTATTACTATTGTTATTTTATCTTTTTATTTCTTTAAAGAATAGCACTGTTTTCCTGCAGAAATAATGCCAAGTAAACCAAGTGTCAATAACACTAGGTTACAATATATATATATATATATATATATATATATATTGTAACCTAGTGTTATTATATATATATATATATATTACTTTACTAATAACACTAATATTTTCGAGTTGATGTATAATCAATCGTCATTTGTGTGGTTGTATTGAATTATAGATTTATGTAATTTGAATGAAAAAAAAACTCATAAAGGGAAATATGGGGGGGGGGAGTACTTGCTCTGATTTTTTTTATTTTGCCAAACCCAGCTATACACATCGCTATGTATATGTATGAGTGTGTTTTAATTCATTAAACATGAAAATTCACAAAATAAAAATAAAAACATTTTGTTTGATAAACTTTTTAAATATATACATATTAAGTCAAAAAAAGAACTATAAAGGCCAAGATGGAAGACAGTGATTTGCAGAACAATAAAATTGACTTATAGAAAATCCTTGGAATGTCAAATTCTAATTAAATACTAATTAAAAAAAAAGAGTGTTAAAAGCTTTTACGGTACATTCCAACGAAGGCACATGGAATGTTAATTGGAAATGGAAAAAGGAAAATGAATGAAAAGAAAGAATTCAGAGGAAGGGTAGAGTCATCAATTCATGATTTGAAAAGAAAGATAAGTTTTATGAATTTGATTATTAAAAAAAATAATTAGTATAAGTTTGGGGTGGAAGAGAGTAGATTTTAGTCATATATACGGAAACAAGAATCCAGAAATCAACGTTATACATTGATAAAGTATGAACAGGATGGGGTAGAAACTTCAACGTTCAAGGTGTTTGAATCCTTCCTTTGACAGTATAGCAGCTACCAATATCAGAGAAGGAACATCAAGCCTGGAAAATCACCTCAATAAAAAAATGTTGGTCATCATGAGATGTATAAAATATTAAATAAATAAATAGAATTCAGCCATGCAATCCGAACTTCAAAAAGCGTGTTCTTCATACAAGGTCCAGGAATTTCTCTTCCACCAGGTGAATCCAATCAATACACTGGGGAAAACAAAAGTACCTTTTCTATTTGATATATATGTGACCTCTTAGTAAGCTTACTCCACGTAATTCAGAAAACTGTTGTTTGACCAAATAGTGAACTTGAATTTTCTTTTTTTTTCTTTTGCACGGGGAGTTTAAATTATTTCCTACTGGATTTATTAGCATATAAATTAGTCCATAATTAAATCTTCATTGCAACATACATATAATAGCGTATTTGTGTGTGTGTGGCTTTTGGTAAAGAAAGAAAAGAGCAAACCAACAAAAGGGAAATGGATAGAAATCTTTGATTAATAAAAAAAAACACATTGATTTAACTTACAATTGATTTAAAAAGTGGACATATACTCTATTATAAAGGCACACATATTGGAAATACAAGTAGAGTAGGATTCATTATAAATAAAAAGTGGAAGAACAATATTGTGGAGATTGATGGTGTATCGGACAGAGTGGCAAGATTAGTTATACAACTTAATAGCAGATACCAAATGCAGATAATTCAGGTTTATGCACCAACAAGTTCTCATAGTGATGAAGTAGTAGAAGATTTTTATATGGATGTACAAAAGGCTTTTGATCAGAGTAAACAATATTTTAAAATTGTTATGAGAGACTTTAATGCTAGAATTGGTAGACAAATGAAAGATGAAATTGATGTAGGTAATTTTGGTTATGGTTATAGAAATGAGAGAGGACATAGACTTGTGGAGTTTGCAGAAAAAGAAAAACTTTATATTATGAATTCATTTTTTGAGAAAAATGTTAAAAGGAAATGGACATGGAAGCATCCAAATGAAGGTGCAGCAGAATTGGATTATATTTTGACTAACAGAAAATACATATTTCAAGATTGTAATGTTCTTAATAAATTTAACATAGGAAGTGATCATTGATTAGTAAGGTGTAAGTTACGTGTTAATGTAAAACTTGAGAGACAAAAATTATTAAAAAAAAACAATATTTACAGTTGATATTCCTAATCTTCAGAAACATTCTAATGAATTTAAATTAGAACTTACAAATATGTTTCAAGTGTTAGGAGATTTTGAACATGATACAGATTTGAATGAAATTAATATGAAAATAACTGATACTTTTACAAACTGCAACAAACATAGCTGGTAGAAAAAAGCAGCAATTGACTAATAAAATTTATACTGAGACTAGAGAATTTATGAAGAAAAGAAGGAATATTAAGATATACAAAAATGATGTATTAAAAAGAATTGAATATCTCGAATTTTGTAAAATGGTACTGAAAAGAGTTGAAAATGATATAAGAAAGTATAACTGTGAAATAGCAAGGAAAGCTGTAGAAGAAAATAAATGTCTCAAAAATGTTAAACAACATTTTGGTATTGGTAGGAAATTTATATCTGCAGTAAGAAAAAAAGATGGAATTATTACTAAAAAGAGAGATGACATCATGAAATTGGTAGAAGATTTTTATCAAGAATTATATAGTAATAAAGAACAAGTACCTCCTATATCTATTAATCTTCCGAATTGCCCAGAATTTTGAATGAAGAAGTGAGACATGCAATTAAGTGTATGAAGAAAGGAAAGGCTCCAGGAAATGATGGAATTATAATTGATATATTAAAAGAAGCAGGTGAAGAAATAGAAACAATTTTAGCAAAGTTATATACCAAATGTCTAAATGATAAAGATGTACCGGAAGATTGGAAGAATGCAGTAATAATATTAATATTTAAAAAAGGTGATAAAGAAGATATTAGAAATTACAGACCTATCAGCCTTTTATCAATTTTATATAAAATTTTTACCAAGATAATTACAACTCGTCTACAGAAAACTTTGGATTTCCACCAACCAAGAGAACAAGCTGGATTTAAAAGTGGTTTTAGTACAATAGATTATATCCAGGTATTAAGAGAAGTCATAGAAAGGACAAACGAATATGAGTTGTCATTATGTTTTGGATTTGTAGATTATGAAAAGGCATTCGATTCTATACACATTTCTTCAGTGATTAAAGCATTGGTTCATCAAGGTATAGATCCAGGATATTGTCATATTTTAAAGAATATTTATAAAAATGCAACAGCAACAATTATATTACATAATGATACTGGAAAAATCAACATTGAGAAATGTGTAAGACAAGGTGACTCCATATCTCCAAAACTCTTTACAGCAGTGCTACAAGAAGTATTTTGTGGATTAAAATGGGAAACTAAAGGAGTGAAAGTAAATGGAGAGTATTTAAGTCATTTAGATTTCGCAGATGATGTAGTTGTTTTTTGCAAATAATGCTTCAGAGCTGCAGGAAATGTTGCAGGAGTTAGCAGATGAAAGTAGAAAAGTAGGACTAAAGATAAATGTTAAAAAGATTAAAGTAATGTTCAATCGATTTGCTCAAAATATGAAAATAAAGATTAATTATGAAGAATTAGAAGAGGTTAACAGTTACAAATACCTTGGTCAGATTATTAATACAGATGGAAACATAATGGAGGAAATTAATCATAGAATTAAACTTGGTTGGAGTTCATTTGGTAGAAATAACTTGATACTAAAAGGAAATATGCCTATCTGTTTGAAAAGGATGGTTTTTAACAAATGTGTTTTACCAGTTCTTACTTATGGATCTGAGACTTGGACACTTTATAGAAGAGCAATACTGAGACTTCAGACCACTCAAAGGAGTATGGCGAGATGTATGTTGAGAGTAACAAGAAGAGATCGAAAATGCAATGTATGGGTAAGACAACAAACAGGTGTTACTGACCTTATTGAAAAAAATAAAAGATTGAAATGGAGTTGGGCTGGACATATTGCTAGAAGAAACGATAATAGATGGACAATTGAAATTTTAAACTGGATTCCAAGAGATTGTAAAAGACCCAGAAAGAGACCACATGTGAGATGGATGGATGAAATAAGAAAATGTGCAGGGGTGTTGTGGAGAAGAGAAGCTAAAGATCGGAGAAGATGGATTAAACTTGTAGAGACCTTCATCCTGAAGTGGATTGATAATGGTTGATGATGATATATTGAAGCAGTCAGATCTGAGTTCGATCCTAGCTTCATGACATCTAGCCATAAGCCCACTTCAAACCCTAGTACTAACCTTAAATTTCTGATGCAATGGGGATTTATAAATTCAATCCACACTGATTTTCATAAAGAAAAACTTACTTCATAAATGGGTATTCAAATAATTACTTTCAGATTTAAATTGATCAATTCTATTAATAAATTCATGATAGAATTATTCATGAATTTATATATTATAACTGTGTGGATTGTGCGTAATATGTGTAAATATTTAAATATATATAATTGTTTAAAAGTTTCATTGCATAGGGAATATTTGATTTTATTTTTAAATAATTTGCTAAAGTTTTATTGATTAAAAGCTACATTTTTTCTATAAGCTTTCAGATTTTCCCTTTCCAAAAACAACAGTTAAAGTTTTATTAATTAGAAAAAAAGATAAGGATTTCCTAATTAAAATAATTTTCTGATTTTAAGAATCATTTTCTAATTAGAAAATGAAATCAAGTTAATGAGTTTGAAAGCCGTATCGAAGGAATGTATCTAAAAACAACCAGTAAATCTAAAAACATTGATAATGAAAGAAGTGCTAGCCTGAAGGCATCAGAGGATAGATATATAGCTCTGAAAAGTTGGGAGAAAAAAAAGCCATCTTTGTTGTAGAGATGTGCAGTAAACTCAGTGTGTTTTAAATAGTGTTTCAATTATGGTGAAGGGCTAGAACATCAGGAATCTGGCTATTGGTTCCTGAAGTCCCCTGGAAATCTTCAATGGGGCTGCTAAATCCTTTCCGGACCAATCATGCTGCTAAAATTATGAAAAGCCACTAAAATGCTGTTCAAGTAATTGACCAAATGGTGCCTACATTTTACTAACCTGGATGTGTAAATTAAGAAAACCAGCCCCGGAAGAAATGGGTAATATATTTCCATAATGAACCTTAAATTATCTGGTCAGTTTCTGAACTTTACTTTACACTCCCTTTAAGAGCTCTTCTCATTTATAATGTAATAATACTTTGTGTAAAATCTTTTATTTATGCTATTTTAAATTTCATAGTAATTCTCTCAACCTCTAGTCAATAACTTTCCTTTCTTACATGGTGGTTCATTTATTTTATTATGTATATTTATTGAGTAAATTTATTAATGTTGTTATATTTTAATTATATGCCAATAAAGATGATCTCCTTTGTTTTCTTTGCAATACACAAGTAATATAAACTTAATTCTGCTAGTTAATTCTCACCCATTAGAACTAGATTAATACAGTTCTATAAATCATCGAGTCAAAAGAAATTATTAATGATTGTTATTTTTATCATTGGCTAATAATAAATTATTAGCTCCATTTTTAATCTATCCCACCGCTATTTTCTCGTTTCACTAATATTTATTTTTCAAATATAATCTTAAAATGTTTTTGCAAAATGGTCGATAAAGGAATCAACTAAATATACTCTAATTCAAATTTCAGTTAATTGCTATTTAGATTCAGAAAGGGCACAATGATTGGGGCATAATTAATATGATTTGCAAATACTTTAAAATAGTTTTCGTTAAAAGCTCATTTGACTTTAATTAATTGATCAAGTCATCATGTAGAGCATTCTATATGGGTTTTAGTATTCAAACGATTACTATCAAGTCATCATCTTCGAACGTTGCTGACGTAGTGCAATCTTCCACTCCATTAGGCTGGTCGGTGATAATTTCTGTTATTTTAAATTATCGAGGAAGAAAGCACTTCAAGCTGCTTGCCGATTAATTAAATTTTGCTTGTATTTATATATTAACATCGCCTCTTTAATTTTTCTTTTATTGTTATTTCTTTCGGTTTCCAATATTTTTACATTGTTATAATCAAAATCAAAACCATATATACATGATTTATTATGGTCATAAAAAACAGAAGCTGGTAAATTCTCACTAATTTTAAAATTTTTTTTTCATATTTTTGAACCCTCTTAAACAATAATATGTGCTCTTTTGTTCTTTTTTCCAATGTGCACCTCGATTCACCTATATATTCACTACCACACCTACTTGTGCATTTGTAAATAATACAATTTTTTATTTGTCAATAAAGTTTTATTTTTTGAATTGTTTTTTATTTTATTCAATGTAGGTGGTGCATAAAATGCTATATCACATATTCCTTTGTAAATTTTCTTAATGAATTCATTAAGTATCCATCATCAACTGTGAACAGTACAAAAATATCAAGTTAGAAGTTTTCTTACTCTCTCTTTATGAGACAAAAAGGGGTTAGGTTACTTACAAATCTTCTTAATCCTAAACATTCTCCAACAGACAAACAAACCTTATACTCATAATTATTCTTTTAAATTATCAGATTTAAGGTATAGGTACTTTTTAAAAAAAATACAATCCAGATCTTCTATAAAGCATAAATCTTTTTTAAAATATTTTTTTCATAAGCATAACAATTCCTTCCTTAAACAATTTTATAAATAAAACTCATGGTTCTCTTTATGATGATTTTTTTCAAAATAAATTATTTTGTTATTTTACTTATTAAAACTTACCAAGAATGTGATTATAGTAAAACAATAATAGTAATAAGACATTACCTTACTTTAAAAATATCTTACTGTATCAAACAATTATTAAATTTGGAATTCAAATTAGACATGAAAACTCCTAGAAGGAAAAAAAAATAATTATACTGTATTAGGATAATATTCTTGATATCATGAATAGGAAAGTGTTTTTGTTGCTATTCAAAATATCACACCAATATGATTTGTCGTCTAACCTTACATTAAAATAAAATCAAGTGGTCAAAGAACTTTAACTTGTGATGAATAAAATAAAGTTATCTTACAGTATTATCAAAATATTTGAAATAAAGGCACTGTTCACATACCTGGAGTCTATTTTCTAAATATAGCAGATGCGAACCCAGAAATTCAAGCACCCCTCAACTATCCATACCATCTCATACCATTGATACACCTGACCACATACATATAGAAAAGATAAACAATCACCAATATACATATTTCTTGCTAGACCAGCACTCATCAGTTGGTCCAGATTACCATCTCTCTCATATATATATATATATATATATATGAGAGAGATGGTATATATATATATATATATATTATATATATATATATATATATATAATAAAATGTGTATTAATTAAAAACATATTATAATTATAATTGAAATAATAAATTTAAAAGTTTACAAACAATCCTTAAATCCACAGAAATATTTTTGGTTAATTTTCTAAACCTGCCTCAACTGCTATTAAATTCAAGTACTTTTGCGGATTTAAGGATTGTTTGTAATATTTTGTAAATCATTAAATTTATTATTTCAGTTATAATATATATATATATATATATATATATTGTAACAAAACCACTCCTCACTATATATTGTCACTTAACTCACCTTTAACTTTAAACATACATGTTTACGTATGTTTATTTAACCAAAACTATTATTGACTTAATGACTATTGAAAAGAACACCTTATGAATTCATTCTCAGTATCTGTAATAGATTCCCAACACATATTTATGGCCATCCATAGGATTCCAAGTGCCAATCTTATATGAATATAAGAATTATGTGAAGAGAATATATTACCAATTATATCCACTGTCTTAAGAAATGTGAGAGAGGTCTTGACCATCGGCTAGCTAAAACTCAGTTTGGGTGGTGTCATGGCCAAGAGTAGACAAGGATGAGAGTAAGAGTTTTAAAACATACATAAAATACACATCAATAAATATCACAAGACTTTATATAAGGTTTCATTATCAAATCAAATCTTATTTAAGCTATTTCAAAAGACAATTATTATTCTTTTGATCACCTAAGAAAAACAAATATAATTCAACCCTTAATCTTTGAATATAACTATAATTAGAACTCTGCCATTTTGATTCACATCCACACAGAATTTTTCCAATATTTACTAATATAAATAAGTCAGGTCGCAAAGGTCAATAGAAAGAGATTTTCTACATGATCTCAATATTAATTGTAATATTAATGTCCACATGTAAGAATATAACAAAAGTTTTCTTTTTATTTGTTAGTTGGATTCTCATGTGCATCTAAGGAATCGGGTTTTTTTTCTTTTTAAAATCAATACATAAAAATTATTTTACCTACATATCCCTGAGGAATCTATGGAATAATATTTTTGTTTATTTCTAAGAGTTGCGCTCATCTCAGTTAATTAATATAGATTTCACTGTGAGGTTTCCCATTCTTTGTTTTGTTATACGACATCTGTTTTATGAGCCTCCGGTGTGTGGTTACGACATTGCTAGTCATTTTAATCCAGAAGTATCTTGTTATTGTTGAATGTAGCAGCTGCAGTTAGTGGAAATTAGGAGTTGGAGCCAGATATGTAGTCTTTTATCCCAACATTTCTTTTTCATCCGCCATTAGGTAAATTTAAAATTTAAACTTTTTGAAATTTAATTAATGATTCTGCTGTCAATGATTGAAGCTCTGCACAGACAAGATCAGGAAAATTCTGGGTCCCTTTCTTTTATAGTCCCCTCCATTCATTGTAGAAGATTCTAGAAAGTTCACTCAATCTCACTTCCTCTTTCCAATTGCCACCCAACCAGTTATTAGTTGAGGTGTGAAAGCTTTTATCTCCTCATGCTTTTTTTGTAAACAAAAGAAAGCAAAATTCATTTCTTTTGGGAATTTCTAAGCTTTTATAACATAAAATAAAACCCTCATATCTACCTCTTCAACCACCAGACCCATTTATGCACATGTCCATAACACACACATATACATCATTTCAAAATGTCAGAGCACCTCCCCCCCTCATTCTGTGTATTCATTTAAATTAAGAATATAAATATAAAGATACATGACACAATTTGTACTTTTGATATAAATGAAATGTATGGATCAATAGATCGAATAGAGTCAATTAATATTATTTATAATGCTCTTGTTTCAAAAAATGTAAAGTCTGATATTATAAATTTTATTATAAAAGTATTGCAGTTTATTGATAAAAATATTAGGTTAATGTTAATAATGAATATTATAATAATGAGTTATTGTTGTCCAATGGGTCTTCCTGCTGTTGCTCAAATTTGTAATTTGTTATATCAACTTATGAAAGTAAAATTTTAAAGCAATTGAAATATCAAGAAATTAAAGTATATCATGGATAAGTGGATGATGTTTTTATTTGTGGAAAACAAGATTTAATAATCAATTTATTTAATCAATTAAATCAGATTAAGTATATAAATTGGGTTATAACTGAAGAGAAATACAATTCCATAATATTCTTGGATATTCAAGTTACACGTAATGATTACAGTTTGTATTATCTTATGTTAATTAAACCAACTGATACTAGAGGTTTTATTCCATATGAATCATATGTCATAAGTTGTATGGATTGAAATCATTTTTATTTTGAAATGACAAAAATTGTGCAAATATTGTAGTGATAAAATAAAAAAATGTTCTTTTATTTGTTAATGACTTGTTGAAAATTGGTTATTATAAAAATGCTATTACTAATATTATTAAATAATTTTAAAAATCTTCTCATTCGATAATTTAATTTATAAACCAATTAAGCGTATGTCACGCTTGAATGTGAAGCTATAATAATATACAGGAATTAATATACGCTAAGCGCTTTCGAGGTACTTTACCTCATATTCATAGCGGTGCTGTGAGCTGCAAAATACGTGACACCTGCTTCGACATCTCTAAACGCTGGACTATTTAGCCCATTTGCATATGCTTTGCATACCACTTCTCCCGCTCCATTTTTACATTTTGCAGCTCACAGCACCGCTATGAATATGAGGTAAAGTACCTTGAAAGCGCTTAGCGTATATTAATTCCTGTATATTATTATAGCTTCACATTCAAGCGTGACATACGCTTAATTGGTTTATAAATATTATTAAAAAAAATTAAAGAATTCAACAATATAATAAAAATAAAAATAATATCAAAATGAAATGGATTTCACTGCCATTTATATCAGATGAGCAGTCAAGTTTATTAGGAGAATTTATATTGGTTTGTGTCATAGTGCTTTTTTTCTCAACAAACAATATAAATAGTTTAATTAATAACTCTAAAATTTAAAATTCAAAGTCTAATCAAGATTCTATTATATATAAATTGATATGTGGATGTGCCTTACAATACATGGTAAATCTAAATGTACATTTGAGAAGAGAATAAAAGAGCATATGCTTTTATATAATAAAATTCAAAAAGAGAAACAATCTGGAATACATGTAAATAAACCTTCATCATCTGTTATATTTGATCATAATAAATCTTGTTAATATGGATTTAAATTTGATTATAAAAATATGAAAACTATTGAAATTGTACATTGTCATACTAAATGTGAAATAAAAGAGGCTATGTTGATTTCAAAAAATCATCAAATGTTAATGAATTGCCAGTCATCAAATGTTAAGATAACAGAATTGTGGGAAATCTGAATTGAACTATGGGTATTGTTAAAGGTTGTCTCATTTTGATTTTTCAATGTTATTTATTCTAACAATAATCTAATTTATGTAAATGTTACTGTATATATATATATGTGTGTATGTGTGTGTGTACATTTGTGTATAATTTATTGAAAAAAATGTGTATAAACCAACATTGGGGTCAGGTCACACTGGTCATTAACTGGACAACACATATAATAAATTAAGTGTAGAGGCTCTGAAAACGTTGGTTGATATATACATTTCCAATAAACTGTACACACATGTACCAGGGTAATTTTTTTTTTTATCTTTAACCTGTGAAAATTTTTGATTTGTGTATATAAATGTGTTTGTGTGTGTGGGGAGGCATGTGTGTATATACTTTTTCTGTATGAAGTATAAACAAAGTAATATTCTGAAGCATGTTTGAAAAAAATAATTGAGATATAAATCGCAATTGCCAAAAGCTACACCAGTCATTATAATCACAGAAACACGCAATTTCTCTATGAAAAAAATAGACAAAATGAATTTTAAAAAAAAAATTACTTTCAATTCTCTTTCTGGGAAGAGATGCTTCTCATGTCAAAGTTTCTCAACATAAAATAAATGCACACTATATTTTCCTCACAGTATTTCAAATGGTATTTTTAATAACTTTTAATAGCAAAGGAATTTTGAAACACAACCATAGATGTAGACTAAAGTATCCTAATTGAAAAAGGTTTTCTCTTTTTTTGTTTTTCTAAGAAGGCAATGTTAGATTTTTCAAAGATTATCTTAAAATCATATATATATATATATATATATATATATATATATATATGATTTTAAGATATATCTTATATATATATACAATATATATATATATATATATATATATATATTGTACCCTTACTTCTCGATGTATAATATAGTTTGAAATACAACTAGCTCAATTAAATTATAATGCCTAATTAATATTTGCACATCTATTTTTAATTTACTTTTATACTATCATATTCTAATTAAATTTATTATCAATTATCAAAATCAATATAGTTCTATAATATGTACTAATTAAATAAGTATTTATCAAAATCATGAGACTGTGAAGTAAAGTTACAAAGCAATAAGTAGATTTACATTGAATCAATATCTCCCAAGACATTGTCTCAATGGCATAAGAATACTATTACCTCCTTATTAACTTACTACTACATCTGCAGCATTCTTATGGCTTTTAAATAAAATAAATGATCTTTAATGATAATAAAGAAAATAAATCTCAACTTTTAATTTAAATATAATTAAATAATCTCAGGCTCTTCTATCTATCTTAAAGTAATAATAATTCATGTAAATAAGTATGATAAGGGATTTTATATCAAACCTAAATACACCTAACTTATTCTACTAATAATATCTAATACTAATCTTAGGGTATAATTTAATCTTATCTATTTCTGTTATATCATCAATCATTAAATAAACAATCATATGTATAACCTTTATTTTCATATAGCATCTTAATTTTGGAATAGATCAAAATCTTATAATTCAATAATTTGTGGCAATAAACAAGACTGTACTCTTATAATGTGCATTATTATTACCCTATGAC
Source organism: Epiperipatus broadwayi (assembly GCA_028023455.1). Lineage (NCBI taxonomy): Eukaryota > Metazoa > Onychophora > Udeonychophora > Euonychophora > Peripatidae > Epiperipatus > Epiperipatus broadwayi. The sequence continues at coordinate 2,676,329 of JAQFVV010012482.1, read as the reverse complement.
CATAATAATATTATATGTTAATGTCAATCAATTCTTATAAAATGATATCAAGAAAATATTGTGTTTATTTCTAAATAATAATAATAAATTCATACTGTGCAAATATTATGTTTGTTCAAATTATCTGTTGTCAAATGCTGTGGTGTAAAATAATGAACTCGACACACTTTTAAACAAATTAAACAAATTTATTTACATTAACTTCAACTAAGAATTTATTTACAATATTTACAGTTCAAAATTATGAAAAACAAAGAAAAATAAAAATAAGAAAATAATAATACAATATGTTTACACTGTTATTAACTCATACTCCTAATAAGTAATTATACATTCTTTAAAATGCTGTACTAATAACATTGAAGTATGTTTTCAAAACTTAGACTTTAAATAAATATCAGTGAACTTCAATTATTACACAAATAAATTTATGTAAACAATATTTATGTAGCACATGTAAACAATTAAACTTTACTAATTAAATTGTTACATCACTTAAGTATTACTATTACTTATTTCATCATGTACTAGTATGTGTTCACTTTACTATTAGCATTACTTGAATAGCATAATATAAAAACTAATGTATCCTTGTAATGTAATAACAAATAAGTGATCATAATTTATATTTCATTTAATGCAATTTATGCTACATGTTTTATCAAATATGCATTACATATATGTACTGTTAAAATAATAATATTTAAATTATTCATTAATTTCAAATTCATAAAGTATTACATTAGATAAATTCTATGATTCTTTTCTATGTAAAATTATTACTTTACTTTATATGTTATTCTACTCCTTTTTAATAACTTTCTTTCTACAAAATATCCTCTAAAACTTATTTAAACTTTCCGGGAAAACAATCATCAACTTTGAATAAATACTAATTATCCAAAACTATTTATACTTCATCATCTATATTCGGTAAATCTTCAATTCAAATATAAACTTCTACATAAAACTTAACTTAATTTATCCAATAAAATAAAAATAAAATATAGACTTTGAGATCTCTTCCTAACTTGAAATAAAAATAATTACTTGTATAAATAATAAATATAATTCTAATACTCCAACATAATAATAATAAAAAATAAAAATCAAAATTTATTTACGAAAGAATCATATAATTATTTCTAAGCTTCTTATGTAATGTTGTATCATATCTATATCATAAATTCAAATTATGCATATCTAAATAAAACTGTTACTGCCAATTTAATGTGTGTGTATTTTTAAAATATTTATACATTCATCCAACAATAACATATCATTTGGTTGATCTAAAGAAAAACATATCAAATATATTAAAATTATTATAATTATACAATTTTTACCATAAATAAAGATTTAATGTACAGTCCATCCTCCAATATTCTTCGGAACTACAGCTTCATAAAATAAATCACATTTACACTCACAATCATTCTTTAACATATTACGTTTTATATTAATTATAAGATAAACTTATGCAATTAATTATTATATTATTTTAGTTATTATTTTAAGAAATGTACCTATCTTATTTTTAATAAATCAATAATATTTAAATTTTATGTTAGATAAATAAAACAGAATTCATATTACGTAACTCCAGCGATGTCTTCTTTTCACCATAATAGTTCTTTAATCCTAGGTACACATTCACTAAAACACCATTTCCATTTTCCGGTCCATCACGTGGTTTTTTAAAAGTTTATAAAATGATAACGTTCTTTTAAAAATAAAATAAAAGTTCCCCACAAGAAAAATAAAATAAAATTAAAATAGTTTATAGGCTCCGGATCCAGTTCCTTAACGAAAATTATTTAAAGTTATTATTTCTAAATTAGTCTATAGTTTATGAAAAATTATCATTTAATTATTTTAATTGACTTGTACTTCCACATATTACTTGCGCATTTCTTAACAAAATATCCAGGTAAGAATAAGCTTCTTCATCTAAAACAATCAGCGTTTAGATTATTTTAATATAATAATTTTTTATTATATTAAGTTTTTTAGCTAATTATTCTTCAATTTATTTGCCTTTTTAAAATTGTCAACATTCAGTCTTTTAAACATAAAGACTTAACAAGGCAAGTATTTATAAAACTACTTTTATTTCTAATATCTTTACTTAAGATATATATTTAAATTTGTAGCTTGCAAAAATACTTTCTTCATAAAGAAGTATTTTATTCTTTAAAATATCTATTTTTAATAATCAATAGCAATTAGCTTTTAAAATTATATACTGTCCAAAATACTACTTTTCTCCATCTCGTAACTTTCCGAACTAATCCAGCGTTTGTCATATTTCTAGTATAAAGTTTCCGATATATTATCACTACATATGATGTTTCCATGACTATTTGCTTGTAAATTGAGCTTCAATATAGAGACGATTGATAAGGAAAAATTAAATTAACACTGCATATCTATCATTTAACACTTTTATAAATTCTTTACAATGACACTCTTATAATTTTAAAATTGATTTTGAGAGCGTCTATCAAATTTACTTTGCTATTTTTAATAACACAATTAACTTGAAAATTCAATCACAGAGTCCTCTCCTAACAATTGAACTAAGCTTTTATACCAGAAGAAACTTCCCATTTGATTGGTACATTTAAACAATCAACTTGCTGGCTTATTTACATATTTACCAACAACACAAAATTAAAAATAAATAATGACTTATTTAATATTTAATATTTATTACATTATTAAATTTTTTAAAATAATTTTTATCATTTATTTAAATCCACTAAACATTCTTTTAAAATATTCTTACTTACTTGATTTAAATTTTAACTTTTAGAAGATTATTTAAAATACACTAAGTCTTTTTTCTACGTTATATTTTAAAGCAATACTTTAAAAATCAGATTTAATACTCTACATTGATTTATCTTTATTTTATTTCGTGATAGCTTACGTATTATTTATAAATTTTATAACATGATTTTTAAAATAGTTATGCAACTTTATTAGATAACTTCCAAGCATGTGTGTGCGTATCTAACTAACATCTGTTTTTTTTACAACAAAAGAAACGCTTCTCATAATCTAAAAATAACTAACAATTGCATTTTTAAAATAAATATTTTTAAAATAAATAAGATAATATAACAGATTTTAAATTAATAATTCGATATTATTAAAATCAAATATTAATCTTCTATTTATGTACTTATAATAATTAAAATATTTATATTCATTTTATAACATTATTTATCAACAATAAATATATGCATTTAATTTTAACTTGTCATTTTTAAATACTTTAGCTTTAAATATTTATTTATTAAATCTATTAATGCAGTATTAACTATGGCCAGTTCTTCCAACCATATATCATAATAATCATCATTAAAATGTCTCTCTCAATTTCAGCACAATTTTACATATCAAATACTCACAGATTGCTTTAATTAAACCTTTTGAAATATTACCATAAGCAAAATTAACATCACATATTCAAATATAACTTAAATTCAAAATTTTTAATAAATTAGCATAAAAATTAGATGGTGACCCATACAAAAGGGCACATATTCCCCTCCTTCGGATAAAATTTTAAATTTAACATCTATCTTCATCTTTTTTAATCCACATTTATCATCTTCATCCTTCTTATCATTAAATCTCATAGTAAATTACCTCACCATAAAATTTTATAAAGCATTGAAACATCATCTTAACTTTCAATTAGAAAACAATTTTAAATAAAACTACAATGATTTCTTTTACTTTATAAAATAAGTTTCACTTTTCTTTACTCATCTCTTAACTAGGTTACTTTTATTTCCCTAATATTTCTATAAACATTAAATATTTAAACTCTTTTAAATACACTTTTAAAATAAACTACTGTAAATACATATTCCTATAGTTAATACTATATTTTAAACTACTTTATGTATTTTACTTCCAAATTTATTGCTAGTTTCATCAGCAATTTTATAGATCATTGTTTAATAAATCTATATACTTCTCATTTAAAGTAATTAACTTAATCCCTTAAGATTGATCAATTTCATGATCACTACTATAATATAAATTAATCTTTCATAAGATCTACCTACATATAATTTAAACACATGAGTCTTTATACTTTCCATCTTTATTATTTAACTTCTTACTTAAAAAGATTTACTTTCATAGCTAATTCCACTTTTATTTAGTCATTCGAACAAAACTTATTTCTCCTTAAATTACCATTTATTAACTTGATAAATAACATCTTATTATACATACTTTGTAAACTTCTTCAGCTAAATCTTTACTTATTCTGCTAATTTATCATATATAATAAATTATTTCCTTATGTGAAGCACTATATTTAAACATTATCTTAAAATATTTATTCACAATATTTTTTAAAAATTGTAACTCACACTTCAGAAGGAAAGGGAATTAAACTCCTTGCATTATAAGTCCCTTTTTCCCCATCTGGTGTGGTTAACATAAATGCATTCTCCCCTACTTTGCAAGATATTCTATATGGTCCTTCATATAGACTAAGAAATTTTTTGAATTGATTTCTTTGAAGGTTGCTAACATGGAAAAATCTTATGTTTGTTTTGCAAAAAAAAAAAATAATAAATATAATGCCATAATACATTATCAAATACACATCTTCTTTAAGAATTACCTGTCTTATTTATTAAATATCTTCCTCTCTAAATCTAAACTTTAATTTTCTCTCTCCTTTCTAATTTAACTTTTTACTACTAGTTTTATTAGTTGGTCTCTTAAGAATTGTGGTCACACCACTAGTAGAAGGCTGATTATGCGAATCATCACTTCTATCTCTATTTGTATCATATTTTACAGATTGTTTAAAATATGGAGACATCCTATCTCTACCCTTATACTCAAATCTTCTCTTAAAACCTCCATAAGATCTCACCCCAGTATTAACACTAAGACTTGCTAATGGGTAATTATTCCTGTCCTTATTTACCCTAAACCTATTATCCATAGATAACTCCGCTACTTCCAGAGCATCCAATATTTCAGAGACTTCTTCAATTGACCCACGGTCAGCAGCTATTAACAATTGTTCCACATTTTTAGGTAGGTTGTGCCTTACTATCCTGACAATCTGTCCTTCCGATAATGGACAAGCAGTCAACGTCTTCAGACGAACAGCTTGACTCCTGAAAAAGCTGGTGTAGCTGCCTTTGCTAACATGGTACTTCTCTTGGGTAATTTGATACCTAATGCAATCCTGTTTGTCGGAGTTCCAAAAACTCCCAACAATAAAACATTTGAAATCACCATACGTCATTGGTTTTTCAAACAGTGATTGCCACCAATCTTTAGCAACTCCATATAAATGATTGCTACACACTGCCACTTTTTCTTTTTCAGACAAGGAACATATTGAAAACAATTCATCCAAATTGTTTAAAAACTCTGAGGGATTTTCCATGTATTCCCCTGTAAATGGTTTAACTTTCATAAACCTTAGGGCCATTGAATTATTCGCACCTCCCTCATGATTAATCACTTCTCTAGTCGGTCTACTGTCAATTTCCTTCACAACAGTATTTTCTAACTGATTATTATTATTACTACTTTGCTTAAATAATTCTATATTATTTATTTGTGAAGAATCAATATAGTCCTTATATGCTTTACTACTTATTTTCCCTTTAAATACTTCTGCCTTTGCATTACTTATACTTTTCATTTCTATCTGGTCATATACTTGTTGAATTTTCCCTTCCAAGTCCATTTGCTCAAGCACTTGCTTAACATATCCTTTTTGTTCTTTTCTAAACTCATCTAAATTCTTGTCTAAAATTTCTTTATATTTGTCATTATTTTGTTCTATCATACCTGCATGATCTTTTATATCTTTTTGAATACGCTTTATATTCTCTCCTACTTTCGACCGATATTTATTTTCATCAACTCTTTTGACATCTAAACCCTTAAGTTTTTCTACTAACTCCTTCTCTATTTCATCTTTTATGTTCCCTTTGGTCTGAACTATGGCACTCCTAACATCTTTAATATCTTCATTAATACTACTAACTTGGTTCTTAACTTCACCAATTTCATTATCAACTTTAAATTTATAGTCGTCAATTTTTAAAGTTAAATTATTATTATTAATTCTGCATTGATCAATAGATTCTGCTATTTGATCTCTTAAACCTTTAATTGTGCTTTCTGAAAATTCATGAAGTTTTCTTTCTAGTACTTCTTGATTTCTATCATCAATTTTCAGTATTTCTAATTTTAAAGACTCAACTACTTCTTCATTTTTATCAAATCTTATATCTATATTATCCATTCTATCTTCCATTTTTTTATTAAAACTCATTACAATTGCAAAATCCTCTTTCATTTCTTCTTTTAAAGACTTACTCTCCTCTTTCATTTCTTCTTTTAAAGACTTACTCTCCTCTTTCATTTCTTTCAGTTCTTCTTTTAAAGAATCTAATTTAATATTATTTTTATTACTCTCCTCTTTCATTAAATTCATACTTTGAATCAATATTTCAAAATATTTCTTAAAATCAGACATTGATAAGTTCTCTACATCTTTCTCAGTTTTCACTGCTTCTTTTTCTACGGTTTTAAAAATTATCTCCTCCTCCTCCTCTATTTCATTATCCATATTTTGAGTATTTTCTAATATTATTTCTGAATCTGCTAATTTCTCTATTTCTTTACTCTCCACACAACTATTATCCTCAACAACAAAATTGGACATTTCAACTTCTAGATCTTTATCCCAATTACTCATTTTTATTTTTAAAATTCAATTCTATTATTACGCAGTATTTATTATCAATATTTTTCAAAATAATTCCCCATCAACCTTCTCATCTCCACTCAATTCACTTCTACAATTAATCATAAAATAATATCCTTGAAAACTCTACACTATTTATTTTTAAATAATTATAACTTCAAATAACAAAATTGTGTCATATCATTTATTTTCACACCCATGATCTACAGACAATTTGCACATAATATATAATACTAAATATACATCTAAAATATTTTTAAGAATTGATAAGGTCACATCATAAAATAATTATTTGCCACATTTCCATAGTTTACCTATTTATTTATTTATTAACTTAAAATCAATATAGTATTTAATTTTTAAATAATCATATTATAGATACCACATGAAAATATAATAACTTTACTAATAAGATCTTTATTCTATTTTTATAATCAACATCTAATCAATTATAAATATTGTTATAAAATACTAATTATTTATGTTTAATAAACATACTAATTACTAACTCCTAAAGTATACATTTTAATACATACACTATTTTTATTAAATAATTATACCTATCATTTTATTCTCCTAACATATACTATCCCTAAAATTATGTATCCTAATCCCTAATTAAATATCTAAGCCTAAAATAATTAATCGCTAAAATCTTTCTTTTCCACCTATCAGGCCGATAAAATTATAACTCTAATATATCAAGCCGATAACGTTTGGGCGCCAAAATCCTTCTTACCCTTTGTACCCTTACTTCTCGATGTATAATATAGTTTGAAATACAACTAGCTCAATTAAATTATAATGCCTAATTAATATTTGCACATCTATTTTTAATTTACTTTTATACTATCATATTCTAATTAAATTTATTATCAATTATCAAAATCAATATAGTTCTATAATATGTACTAATTAAATAAGTATTTATCAAAATCATGAGACTGTGAAGTAAAGTTACAAAGTAATAAGTAGATTTACATTGAGTCAATATCTCCCAAGACATTGTCTCAATGGCATAAGAATACTATTACCTCCTTATTAACTTACTACTACATCTGCAGCATTCTTATGGCTTTTAAATAAAATAAATGATCTTTAATAATAATAAAGAAAATAAATCTCAACTTTTAATTTAAATATAATTAAATAATCTCAGGCTCTTCTATCTATCTTAAAGTAATAATAACTCATGTAAATAAGTATGATAAGGGATTTTATATCAAACCTAAATACACCTAATTTATTCTACTAATAATATCTAATACTAATCTTAGGGTATAACTTAATCTTATCTATTTCTGTTATATCATCAATCATTAAATAAATAATCATATGTATATCCTTTATTTTCATATAGCATCTTAATTTTGGAATAGATCAAAATCTTATAATTCAATAATCTGTGGCAATAAATAATACTGTACTCTTATAATGTGCATTATTATTACCCTATGACCATAATAATATTATATGTTAATGTCAATCAATTCTTATAAAATGATATCAAGAAAATATTGTGTTTATTTCTAAATAATAATAATAAATTCATACTGTGCAAATATTATGTTTGTTCAAATTATCTGTTGTCAAATGCTGTGGTGTAAAATAATGAACTCGACACACTTTTAAAACAAATTAAACAAATTTATTTACATTAACTTCAACTAAGAATTTATTTACAATATTTACAGTTCAAAATTATGAAAAACAAAGAAAATAAAAATAAGAAAATAATAATACAATATGTTTACACTGTTATTAACTCATACTCCTAATAAGTAATTATACATTCTTTAAAATGCTGTACTAATAACATTGAAGTATGTTTTCAAAACTTAGACTTTAAATAAATATCAGTGAACTTCAATTATTACACAAATAAATTTATGTAAACAATATTTATGTAGCACATGTAAACAATTAAACTTTACTAATTAAATTGTTACATCACTTAAGTATTACTATTACTTATTTCATCATGTACTAGTATGTGTTCACTTTACTATTAGCATTACTTGAATAGCATAATATAAAAACTAATGTATCCTTGTAATGTAATAACAAATAAGTGATCATAATTTATATTTCATTTAATGCAATTTATGCTACATGTTTTATCAAATATGCATTACATATATGTACTGTTAATAATAATATTTAAATTATTCATTAATTTCAAATTCATAAAGTATTACATTAGATAAATTCTATGATTCTTTTCTATGTAAAATTATTACTTTACTTTATATGTTATTCTACTCCTTTTTAATAACTTTCTTTCTACAAAATATCCTCTAAAACTTATTTAAACTTTCCGGGAAAACAATCATCAACTTTGAATAAATACTAATTATCCAAAACTATTTATACTTCATCATCTATATTCGGTAAATCTTCAATTCAAATATAAACTTCTACATAAAACTTAACTTAATTTATCCAATAAAATAAAAAAAAAATAAAATATAGACTTTGAGATCTCTTCCTAACTTGAAATAAAAATAATTACTTGTATGAATAATAAATATAATTCTAATACTCCAACATAATAATAATAAAAAATAAAAATCAAAATTTATTTACGAAAGAATCATATAATTATTTCTAAGCTTCTTATGTAATGTTGTATCATATTTATATCATAAATTCAAATTATGCATATCTAAATAAAACTGTTACTGCCAATATAATGTGTGTGTATTTTTAAAATATTTATACATTCATCCAACAATAACATATCATTTGGTTGATCTAAAGAAAAACATATCAAATATATCAAAATTATTATAATTATACAATTTTTACCATAAATAAAGATTTAATGTACAGTCCATCCTCCAATATTCTTCGGAACTACAGCTTCATAAAATAAATCACATTTACACTCACAATCATTCTTTAACATATTACGTTTTATATTAATTATAAGATAAACTTATGCAATTAATTATTATATTATTTTAGTTATTATTTTAAGAAATGTTCCTATCTTATTTTTAATAAATCAATAATATTTAAATTTTATGTTAGATAAATAAAACAGAATTCATATTACGTAATTCCAGCGATGTCTTCTTTTCACCATAATAGTTCTTTAATCCTAGGTACACATTCACTAAAACACCATTTCCGTTTTCCGGTCCATCACGTGGTTTTTTAAAAGTTTATAAAATGATAACGTTCTTTTAAAATAAAATAAAAGTTTCCCACAAGAAAAATAAAATAAAATTAAAATAGTTTATAGGCTCCGGATCCAGTTCCTTAACGAAAATTATTTAAAGTTATTATTTCTAAATTAGTCTATAGTTTATGAAAAATTATCATTTAATTATTTTAATTGACTTGTACTTCCACATATTACTTGCGCATTTCTTAACAAAATATCCAGGTAAGAATAAGCTTCTTCATCTAAAACAATCAGCGTTTAGATTATTTTAATATAATAATTTTTTATTATATTAAGTTTTTTAGCTAATTATTCTTCAATTTATTTGCCTTTTAAAATTATCAACATTCAGTCTTTTAAACATAAAGACTTAACAAGGCAAGTATTTATAAAACTACTTTTATTTCTAATATCTTTACTTAAGATATATATTTAAATTTGTAGCTTGCAAAAATACTTTCTTCATAAAGAAGTATTTTATTCTTTAAAATATCTATTTTTAATAATCAATAGCAATTAGCTTTTAAAATTATATACTGTCCAAAATACTACTTTTCTCCATCTCGTAACTTTCCGAACTAATCCAGCGTTTGTCATATTTCTAGTATAAAGTTTCCGATATATTTTCACTATATATGATGTTCCCATGACTATTTGCTTGTAAATTGAGCTTCAATATAGAGACGATTGATAAGGAAAAATTAAATTAACACTGCATGTCTATCATTTAACACTTTTATAAATTATTTACAATGACACTCTTATAATTTTAAAATTGATTTTGAGAGCGTCTATCAAATTTACTTTGCTATTTTTAATAACACAATTAACTTGAAAATTCAATCACAGAGTCCTCTCCTAACAATTGAACTAAGCTTTTATACCAGAAGAAACTTCCCATTTGATTGGTACATTTAAACAATCAACTTGCTGGCTTATTTACAAATTTACCAACAACACAAAATTAAAAATAAATAATGACTTATTTAATATTTAATATTTATTACATTATTAAATTTTTTAAAATAATTTTTATCATTTATTTAAATCCACTAAACATTCTTTTAAAATATTCTTACTTACCTGATTTAAATTTTAACTTTTAGAAGATTATTTAAAATACACTAAGTCTTTTTTCTACGTTATATTTTAAAGCAATACTTTAAAAATCAGATTTAATACTCTACATTGATTTATCTTTATTTTATTTCGTGATAGCTTACATATTATTTATAAATTTTATAACATGATTTTTAAAATAGTTATGCAACTTTATTAGATAACTTCCAAGCATGTGTGTGCGTATCTAACTAACATCTGTTTTTTTTTACAACAAAAGAAACGCTTCTCATAATCTAAAAATAACTAACAATTGCATTTTTAAAATAAATATTTTTAAAATAAATAAGATAATATAACAGATTTTAAATTAATAATTCGATATTATTAAAATCAAATATTAATCTTCTATTTATGTACTTATAATAATTAAAATATTTATATTCATTTTATAACATTATTTATCAACAATAAATATATGCATTTAATTTTAACTTGTCATTTTTAAATACTTTAGCTTTAAATATTTATTTATTAAATCTATTAATGCAGTATTAACTATGGCCAGTTCTTCCAACCATATATTATAATAATCATCATTAAAATGTCTCTCTCAATTTCAGCACAATTTTACATATCAAATACTCACAGATTGCTTTAATTAAACCTTTTGAAATATTACCATAAGCAAAATTAACATCACATATTCAAATATAACTTAAATTCAAAATTTTTAATAAATTAGCATAAAAATTAGATGGTGACCCATACAAATAGGCACAATATATATATATATATATATATATATATAAATAGGCACAATATATATATATATATATATATATATATATATAATAAAATGTCCGTTAATAAAAAATGAAATTTTAATTATAATTGAAATAATAAATTTAACAGTTTACAAACTATTACAAACAATCCTTAAATCCACAGAAGTACTTTTAATTAATTTCTTAAACCTGCCTCAACTGCCATGAAATTAAAAAACAAAAGCGGAAGCAAACATCATCAATTCAAATTCCCCGAATCTCGTATTTTAATGTTAGCAGCTTGTTGATTTATTAAATGCATTTTATTCCTGTTTATAAAAATTGCCTCTTTATTTTTTTTTTACTATGGTTTCTCTCTTCATGAAGAATTTTAACATTTTCAAAATCAAATTTAAATTTATAATTTACATATTTTTTCATGATCAAAGAAAACTGAAGGAGATATTTAATCACCATTATTTTTACTTTTTACACGCATATATAACAATTCATGTTCCTTCAATCTCTTCTCAATACTGCACCTAGATTCACCTATATACGATAGCATACAATCACAAAAAAATTGATATATGGCATTACTTTTCTGCTTGACAGGTATGACATCCTTAGAATTATTGTCTAATTTATTAATATTGTTTGGAATATAGAATGAAACATTAAACATATTCTTATATAAATGTTTAAAAAATTTCACTTGTGGATTTGAAATAAATGGAATAGATATCCATTGTTTACTATTAATCTTCATTTCTTTTAAATTATTATAATTTTTTTTTAAATTGACATAAAGTATTGTTTATTTGTTCCATTTTATAACCAACATCAAGCAATTCATTGACAAATATTTCAATATTTTTCAGTTTATCCCTTTGGTAACCACATAATTTTTCATTCCGAAACAAAAAAGATCTAAAGCTTGCCAACTTATGCTTCATTAGTACTTTTGATTTTCAATTTATATATCCTCTTTTTTGCAGTGGCTTAATCATTAGTTTATCATTAAATCTAAATATTTAATATCTAAATATTTTTCTTCTTTAATTACATAATGCTTATTATAACTGTAATCTCTAATAAATAAGATACTGTGAATAAATTTAAAAGAATAGCCCTTCTAAATGTAATATATATATATATATATATATATATATATATATATATATATATATATATATATATATATATATATATATAATATATATATAAATATATATAAAAAAAAAAATGTTTTTTTTTTTAATTTGTGCATTAAAAATGATTGTCTCTTATAGTCGCTTTTATTGATTTCTGCATAATTTTATAGATGTTTGATATGAATATATTCAGCTTGATTAGTGTTAAATTAATATATATATATATATATATATATACAGTGTATTAATTTAAAATTAACATATTTTAATTTAAAGGCAGAGATGTTTTCAACTATTTGAATAATTATGAAAAAAATTAATCTGATAAAATATATACATATCATATAATATCACAATATATGTAATATAAGATTACTCACTTGAAACAATGATATTATAAATTAATGGTATGTCCTGCAAACACATTGTTTCTCAATTCGTTTTAAAAGTGAACAATCATCTCTTTTAGTTTTTAATTGGTATAAAAAATTATTACGAACAAATCGTCTAGAAAAGCAATTTCTAAATTATTGAGATTTATATAGTATAAAAAATTCGAAATCATTTGATATTTTAATTTCAGATGAAATATATTTTTCTATCAATGTTAAAACTCTAATTAGAAGACAATATAATTATTTATAGCAATCTTCATCTCAAAAAATATTATGTAATAATAAAAATATAATGACATCAATAATTGTTACTCATTATATATTTATCATTTGAATCTTGGTTGTAGATTTTTAACCTTAATATTAATAAATCTGTTTTATAAATTAAAATTTTAATCAATTTCAATTATATATATATATATATATATATATATATATATATATATGGGGATGGGGACCATTTAAAATAAGGGGACCATTTAAAATAAAAATGATTTGAATGCCTTCTCTTGTAGTAGCATTTATCATGAATAAAAAAAAAAAAAGCTTGTTTAGAGCTATTAGCACGCTCTTAATTTTATATATATATATATTAGCACGCTCTTAATTTTATATATATATATATTAATAGATTTAAACTTCACATTTAAAAAAAATATTAAAATATCCTCGTCTTACCATGTAGAGAGAAAATAAATAAAAAGTGGCTGTTCTTTTATTAGATAAAATATAAAACAAATTATGGCAAGAAGGCAAAACAATTATTTATAGTGATATCATTTGCTGAGTAAAATATGTCATCAGCACAGATTGATTTTTTTTTTTCATCAAACATTGTCACTTTATAGAGGACCATTCAATTCTAATGAGAATATAAGTTAAAATTAAGGTTACTAATATTATTACATAATTTTGATGTTTAATTAAATATAATAAAATTAAATATCTACCTGTAAGCATATATATTTGCAAAAATATGTTTCATTAAAAGATGTGTCTTATCTGTTAAAATTAAGCCTTAAAATGATTGTCTTGATTAAATTAGCAGCAAATTTTGTAAGCAAATTTTAATATCACATTGGGCATTTAAATTGAAAATAATTAGCCAAAACATTGTTATGATTCTGGGTGCCAAATAGTTTTTTTTGGTGACCAGTTGTATAAATTATTGAGGCATGTCCTGGAAGAGATATTGTTTTTGTTTTTCATCAAATACTGTTGTCAGGAAATATATATATATATTAAATTTCTGTAGGTTATAAAATAAAATTATTAATAATATTATTACCTATTCATATCATGTTTATATATATATATATATATATAATTGAAATAATAAATTTAAAGGTTTACAAACTATTACCAACAATCCTTAAATCCACAGAAGTACTTTCAGTTAATTTCTTAAACCTGCCTCAACTGCCATTAAATTAAAAAAAAAAATAAAGCCTTTAAATTAAAAAAAAAATTAATGGCAATTGAGGCAGGTTTAATAAATTAACTGAAAGTACTTCTGTGGATTTAAGGATTGTTTGTAAACCATTAAATTTATTATTTCAATTATAATTACAGTTTTGTTTTTAATTAACGGGCATTATATAAGATATCCACTTATGTATATTATATAGAATATATATATATATATATATATTCTTTAAGATACAAAGTGGATATACTTATATAAAGAAAGTTTGGATAGGATTACATGCTCTACATGAATACAATAGATTTGAGTAAGTATTATCTTATACATGCATACATGTAATAAATATATAGTGAGATTAATTATTATTTCGGTTGTATTTTTCTATCAAAATTGCCTTATGAATGTTTAGAATTTATTATGATTAGTTGGTTAAAGAAAGTAAAAAATCCTTAAAAAAAAAAATAAATAAAAATAATAATAATAATAATAATAATAATAATAATAATAATAATAATAATAATAATAATAATAATAATAATAATAATAATAATAATAATAATGATGATTATAATAATAATAATAATAATAATAATAATAATAATAATAATAATAATAATAATAATAATAATAATAATAATAATAATAATAATAATAATAATAATAATAATAATAATAATAATAATAATAATAATAATAATAATAATAATAATAATAATAATAATAATAATAAAGTAATATTTATATTCTCTTCTATAATGTTACTTATCTATTAGTAAAAAAATTAATTTAAGAAAAATAACAAAACAAAATAGTAAGTAAAATTTTTAATAAAGTGCATCAGGTTGGAAAATAAAATAAATAAATACTATCTTTTATTAATTAAGATTAAATTTTTATTCCTTTTTTTTTTATCTCTCTAATTATTCAAATGAAAGTGTAATTTAAAAAATTATACTGTTTTTTTTTTTTTTTTGGGGGGGGGGGAGCTAAGGAGGAATTTTTCAATGATTACAATATTTAATTATTTTTAAAAATGAGGAAATTAACATTTTGTAAAAAATAGAATCTAAGTATCTGGTTTTAATGTCATTATATCTGAGATAATATGGGATTGAAGGAATGTGATATTGTTCAAAAATATTAAATACGGGGCTAGTTAATTCAGATCTCAGTCTCTTTTGAGAAAAAGACATTCTTAACTCAGTCTTTGAGAGAAGAAAATATAGAAACGTTTTTCTGTTTCTTCATAGAAGTTTTTCCATCTGTAGTAAGCCTAACCTAAATATTAGTTTTATGAAATTTATTCTCAAAAACTTTGGAAAAAAATCATGTGCTAAATAAAGTTTTGCTACAAGTTAAAAATCTTCAAATATCACCATGTAATCTATTTAAAAATAGTACATGGTTTTTCCTAAAGAAATATATAACATGTATTGTTTATGTCTCAGCTTATGTTATTGAAAAATTGATATATTCAGTATATGTGAAATCTGACCTACCAAATTTTATATTAAAATATGAAAAAAATCAGTCTGTTTTTATCTAACATGAAAATTTGTATTAATTTAGGAATTAATATTAGCTAGAAAAGAAAATAATGGGAAGAAGTTAGTGTAGAAGTAATGGATAAATTTGACTTGTGAAAACTTAATCTGGAAATTATTATTCTAATTTTTGTTACTGAAGTGAATCTCTTTATTCCCAATCAATGCATATTTATGTTAATATACTAGACAATGTACATGGTATATGAAATCAGAACCTAAAGCAAAAACTTGTATTAAACTAGGCATAATGAGAAAAATATGTTTTTGAATCTGTGTTGTGATTTGAAAATTCACATTGACTGGTATAAGATTCCACTCTGATCTTCCTTCTATTTACAAGTATAACTTGAGTCTTTAAAGGTAATACATAAAATTTGGCTTCAATATTTATTATATTTTGAAAACATTCCTTAGATATTAATAATAATTGACTTCATGTGTCAATCAAAGACTGTGTTTGAAATCTTTAATTTTTTTATTTGTACCAATGGGTAGTCTTTTTTATAATAATTTGGTTATATGTAGGTCATCTTCAAAATCTACATTACTAATATAATATATAACATTACCATAAATTCCATTATTCATATCAGATTGTGGGGATCCTGCAGAGAGGAATATTGTAAGTACCATTTCGTTCTATGTTGTGGCAGCTTGATTATAGACATTGTCATTCCTTGTTCTAGATCAATTGTTTGATATTTTACCATTCTTTGCAATAAATCAATTATTTGTTCCATATACTTCCTTAAGGTGTATATGTTCATATTCACTTCCTATATTATTTCTTCATACAATAAAGTATTTTGTTTTCTTAAATGTAAACTTCTACTCCATCATCTTTTTGCCAGGACAAAACTTTTAGAATGGTATGATTGAGATTGATAATCTACAATTTATTTTCTCTCTTTTCATTTTAGGATTGGAACTTGTACAACTGATATTAGTGGGTCTGTTCTGTTTATTTTCTCAATTGGATCCATGTATAAATTTACTGAGTTACACCATTGAATAACTGTACCATCTTTTTAATAGAAAACTTATGATATCCTGACAAATATCTCTCATTTGAGACACATTAAGTTTACTGGTTGTATTATTTATTTTTAGATAAAATAAAAGCTGTCAGTGATCTCAACATTGACACCTGTCAATAGCCGAACATGTCTGCAGTTTTCTCTTCTTGCTGGTGCATATTTTGTATCAGATATTATACGATGCACTCCCTCTTGATTTTCCATACTCCTAAAAGTATGCACAATTGCAATACGCTATCCTTCTAATATCTGTGATTTTTTTGTGTGAGGATTTTCACCAATCTTTATCTGAACCATGAAAATGATTTCTTTCCATAAGAATTTTCTCATTTCTGTCAAATTTGTAAAAACGAAATATATCTTTCAAATCATGAAGATGATCCAAAAGATTTTCCTCTATTTCATCTTTGAATACTTTAACATTACTAAATTCAGATAGTGAACCATTAGCCTTGAAACTTTCCTTCATAATGCAACACATTTTAATTCACACTACTTTATGGTTTTAATTTATAATCTCAATTTATTACTGAATCCTCACCAGCCTGTTTTGTAACTTTTGGATTACCATATCTATTCATATTTGTATTAATTGTTAATTTTGTATTTCATCCTTCAATGTGTTTTTCTCTAATCATAGATCTTTAACTTGATGCATAAGAGGGTAATTTACATTACCGATGTTCCATATAGCACATGCTTCAACATTTTCTATTATAGTTTCTTTCATTTCATGATGTTCTTGAACTGAAATTTGTTTTTTGTTCTCATGAAATTGGATAAATGTATTTTTAAATTTTGAATTATAAACTTTATTTTTGTTGACCTTTTTTGTATTTTGTCAAAGTGAGACTCACTTTTTGTTGTTCTACTTTTATATTTTAACCTTTTGTTGAATATCTGCAAGATCTGCTTTAATAATTTGTGATATTATTTTTACCGTCTATATATTTCTCCTTTAATTTATCTATCTATTATTGTTTAACCACTGTAAAATGCTGTGTAATCTCTTCAATAATAAGTTTTATTTCAATCTTACACTCTATAAATTCTAATGGTGTCAATCTGATTTCATCTGTAGTCTTCCTATTTTCTATTTCATTCTCTCTATTTTTATTTTAAGTGTGTCGATTTTCTTCATTTAAATCTGACTACCAAGTTCTCTAGTGTGTCTATTTTACATCTGGCATATCCACATTTTTTAACTTTTAAATTTCGTATTTGATCTTTTTCTTGACATTATCTTTGTTGTGGAATTATATTTTCATGAGATTATAAAATTCCATTTCCCAATTTTCTAAGCATGAGATTTTATTGGATATTTCGGATCTTTCTGTTTGAGATAAGATTTATACCGTATTTCTGCCTATGATATTTGAATCTTCATTCATGTCAATTTTTGGATCCTGTTTTTTATGTTGATTATTTATTTATTTTTCTTTTATTATTTTTATATTTTCAATATAATAACTAATATAAATACCAAGGGCTGCAGAAAGGAGTTTCCTATTAACTGAAAGGAAACCCTTTGATTCCTCTTGGAGAACTTTAAAAAAAAACGATCAGAGCCAATTCCTAATGTCCACTCCATACGTTCTTGACGTTGCAGCTGTTATTACGATGTGATTATCCATATAGTATACAAACATAAATGGGCTGCTCAGCAACACACATTAGCCAGAACAATGAGTTTATGAGCTTTTAACCTCTAAGTTTAAGATCAAGAAACACCATGATCTTTCTTCTCAGTTGCCTAATAAAGCAATAATAAATATTTCTCCAACACATTTATGCACTTATGACAGATAAAAATACAACATGGACTTTATTCCCAGAAGGCTGTACAGTCACCAACCAAGGCAATGGTTGGTGACCTGCTAAGAATCACCTGATTGCAGACCCAGGCTGCCATTTGATGATGACTTTTTATTTAGATACTTACAACTTCAGATCACTTTCAAGTGAAAAAAGAAGGCAAGAAATAGAAGAAGAACTGTCTTATATTAAATAGGGCATTATTGCACTTTGTGAAGTTAGGAGAAAAGGTGAAGAAACAATTGATTTAAAAAGTGGACATATACTCTCTTATAAAGTCGCAAATTTGGAAATACAAGTGGAATATAATTCATTATAAATAAGAAGTGGAAGAATAACATTGTGGAGATTGATGGTGTATCAGACAGAGGGGCAAGATTAGTTTTACAACTTAAAAGCAGATACCAAATGCAGATAATTCAGGTTTATGTCCCAACAAGTTCTCATAGTAATGAAGTACTAGAATATTTTTATATGGATGTACAAAATGATTTTGATCAGAGTAAACAACATTTTAAAATTGTTATGGAAGACTTTAATACTAGCATTGGTAAACAAATGAAAGATGAAAGTACTGTAGGTAATTATGGTTATGGTAATAGAAATGAAAGAAGACATAGACTTGTGGAGTCTGCAGAAAAAGAAAATCTTTATATTATCAATTCTTATTTTGAGAAAAAATTTTAAAAGGAAATAAACATGAAAGCATTCAAATGAAGGTACAGCAGAATTGGATTATACCTTGACTAACAGAAAGTACATATTTCAAGATTGTAATGTTCTTAATAAATTTAACACAGGAAGTGATCATCCGTTAGTAAGACAGAAGATATGTGTTATTGCAAAACTAGAGAGAAAAAAATTATTTAGAAAAACAATAAATACGGTTGATATTCCTAATCTTCAGAAACGTTCTAAAGATTTTAAATTAGAACTTCCAAATCGGTTTCAAGTATTAGTAGATTTTGAACATGATTCTGATTTGAATGAAATTAATATGAAAATAACTGATACACTTTTAAAAACTGCAACAAAGATAACTGGTAAAAAAAAGAAGCAATTGACCAATAAAACTTCTACTGAGACTAGAGAATTTATGACGAAAAGAAAGAATATGAAGATATACAAAAATGATGCATTCAAAGGATTGAATATCTCGAATTTTGTAAAAGGTGTGGAAAATATTTGAAAATGATATAAGAAAGTATAACTGTGAACTAGCGAAGAAAGCTGTAGAAACAAATAAAAGTCTCAAAAATATTAAACAGCATTTTGATATTAGTAGGAAATTTATATCTGCAATAAGAAAAAAAAGATGGAATTATTACTAAAAAGAGAGATGACATAGTTAAATGGGTAGAAGCCTTTTCCCAAGAAATCTATAGTAATAAACAAGTATCTCCTATATCTATTACGTCTTCAGAATTGCCCAGAATTTTAAATGAAGAAGTGAAACATGCAATTAAATGTATGAAGAAAGGAATGACTCAAGGTAAAGATGGAATTATAATTGATATATTAAAAGAAGCAGGTGAAGAAATATAATTTTTTAGCAAAGTTATATACCAAATGTCTAAGTGATAAAGATGTACCAGATTATTGGAAGAATGCAGTATTAATATTAATATTTAAAAAAGTGATAAAGAAGATATTACAAATTACAGACCTATCAGCCTTTTATAAGTTTTATACGAAATTTTTACCAAGATAATTACAACTTGTCTACAGAGAACATTGGATTTCCAACAACCAAGAGAACAAGCTGGATTTAAAAGCAGTTTAGTACAGTATATCCTATCCAGGTATTGAGAGAAGTTATAGAAATGACTAATAAATATGATTTGCCATTATGTTTTGGATTTGTAGATTATGAAAATGCATTTGTTTCTATAAACTTTTATTCAGTGTTTAAAGCATTGGATCATCAAGGTATAGATCCAGGATATTGTCATATTTTAAAGAATATTTATAAAAATGCAACAGCAACAATTAGATTACATAATGATACTGGGAAAGTCAACATTGAGAAAGGTGTAAGACAAGATGACTCCATATCTCCAAAACTTTTTACAGCAGTGCTGCACAAAGTATTTTGTGGATTAAAATGGGAAACTAAAGGAGTGAAAGTAAATCAAGATTATTTAAGTCATTTAGATTTTGCAGATGATATAGTTGTTTTTTTTTTACAAATAAACTTAAGAGCTGCAGCAATTGTTGCAGGAGTTATCATATGAAAGTAGAACTAAAGATAAATGTTAAAAAGACAAAGTAATGTTTAATCGATTTTCTCAAAATATAAAAATAAAGATTGATTATGATGAATTAGAAGAATGTATCAATTACAAATATCTTGATCAGATTATTAATACAGATGGTAAAATAATGGATAAAATTAATCATAGAATTAATTTTGGTTTGAGTTCTATTGGTAGAAAAAACTTGATACTAAAAGTAAATATGTCTATGTGTTTGAAAAAGAAGGCTTTTAAAAAATGGGTTTTACCAGTTCTAACTTATGGATCTGAGACTTGGACACTTAATAGAAGAGCAATACAGAAAGTTCATATCACTCAAAGTAGTCTGGATAAATGCATGTTGGTAGTAACAAGAAGAGATCAAAAATGCAATATAAGGATAAGACAACAAACAGGTATTACTGACCTCATTGAAAAAATTAAAAGATTGAAATGGAGTTGGGCTGGACTTATTGGCTGTAGAGATGATAATAGTTGGACAGTTGAAATCTTAAACTGGATTTCGAGAGATTTAAAAGACCCAGAAAGAGACCACATGTGAGAGAGATGAATGAAATAAGAAAGTATGCAGGAGTGATGTGGAGAAGACGAGATAAGGATCGGAAAAGATAGATTGAACTTGGAGAGACCTTAATTCTGCAGTGGAATGTTGATGGTTGTTAATGATGATGATAAATACTAAATATTATTAATATGATCACAATCATCCCTTTCTTTACGAAACTCCATCAAGTATACCACCTACATTGCTCACAACCCATTCACACTCTTCATTAATCAACTTATTTATTTATGTAACCACTTTTTTTTTTCTAAAATACAAGAATTACAATACGTTTACTATGCAATGTATTTTTTATCAATCAACTTGATTTTAGTTTTCTGAGATTTGTCAGTGTCATAGATTTAGAAAAACATTTTATATCATGTAATTTATTTGTTCATCATTCTTTATCCAATGCAAGTAGTTTATGTTTTGTCACATGTTAGACACAATTTTTAACTTGTATGCAATGGTTTATATTGTATTCCCTGTCAATATTCATACAGGTAAATATATTACATTTGTATGTTTGGAAATCACATATTATTGACAAATCTGGAACTTATATAATTTGTTACACATTTGTCTATGGATATAATTAGACATTACTCAAAACAAAATTCAATAAAATGTATAGTAAGCTTAATAATTCCATATCTCTTTATCATATTTTAATTTTTCAACATTCAATGCATACAACCATAAGTATACATGGTCTTGATCAAGATCATTGAGTTTTTTTGCTCAAGCCCTAATCATTAACCAAGCAACAATCATTTATGATGATTGTTTACCTACATAAACCTATAATAATCAATGAAAATAACAAAAATAATGAGATATAATTAAATAGATTTCGTAAATTAAATTATACATATATCATGCTACTTAACATCACATGATCACCATCTCTATACCAGCACATAATTGTTTAAACAAAGGAAAAACTCTCCATACAGTAGTGCCACCCTGTGACAAACAGAGTAATCAATAGATGCCAGAAGGCTTGTGCATAAAATCTCTATCTAGTGCCTACTCATCCAATATCCCCAGACTAGTTTCTGGCTGGCCAAAGCCTTCTGGCATCCATTGATTACTCTATTTGGAACAGGGTGGCACTACTGTATGGAGAGTTTTGCCTTTGTTTATCATTCTACTTGACTTATCAATATCAGTACTTCTTTGTTCACCTCACACTTTCTAAACTATATAGTACTGATTGCATCACTGTGATTAGTTTTATATCTAATCTATATTTATAACGATTATTAGGTATAAGTATTTTATTTAATTACCCTGCTTTTTTAACTAAACACTTAATTTTTTTCGTCTTTATAAAAAGCATGTAAATAGATAACTCAAATTATAATTTCAACAATAGTTTTCCATAGAATAATCCTTAATCTTTTCTCTTTTATTAGAATTTATATAACATATAAAACAATACTTTAGAATGTATAATTTTATACAGATAGAAAGAAATCTGTAATAAATGTATAATGTCAAAATCAGCATACATTTCAACAGAAAATAATTTATAAATGATATTAATAACAAAATTTATAAAATGTCAATAACTATCTATAGATTACATATAAACAAAACTGATATATTTTCAAATAACATTTTAAGTTTTTTTTTTTTCTTTGAAAGTTCCAAAACAGATTTAAAAATATGTTCTTCCTGTCGTGGCTGATTAAATAAGTATAAACATATGTTAAAAAGTGAAAGCAGTTTTGCTAAATTACATTTAAAATATCCTATTTTGAGTTTTAACTTTTTTTAATTTTCTTTCTTTGAAATATAAAATATGTGATATGCAATATTGAATTTAAAATTTTACAGATCAGCAATCAGAAATGAGATGATTTCCCTCCAAAATTAATATTTAAGATATTTTATTTTTGTTTTAGTATCAATAAATGTGAGAAAGAACATTATATAAGAAGACATTCTAAAATCTGAGACTGATTAAATGCAATCTTTACTTGTTTTGATAGACAATATTAAATTGAGCAATCTCTATAAAACAAAATAAATCATTTTAGTATTTATTTCAGAAAACAAAAACACTATTCTTTCAGCATTTTTTTCTATTCCACTCCCATTTGTAGCAAATACAGGAATGAGCTAGAAATATCTCCTTCTTTACTTGATTCACTCGGATCTTGGCCAATCAAATGTTATTATTAGATTTTACTTTAATTAGTTACAAAACAATAAAAACATTATAAACTTATATTTTTTTTAATAATAAAACCTGAAAATCTCATTGTTACATATAATATCAATAGATAATGATTTCCTCTTGCTGTTATTTATACAACTGTCTCCCAATTTTTTTTTCATTAAACTAAAACCATTATTGGTTAATTAAAGCATACAAAAAAATAAAAGTTCTATACTTATCAAATGTAAACTTTAGCTGATGATTTGATTACTTTTCTAAACTTAATATTCATAAAATATATTATTTATTAAATACATTATTTATTTCCTTATTAAAATATTGTTTCTATGAATTAATGTATTTATTGTATGAATATGTATTTCTCAAAGTATTAAACATTTTCATAAAACTATGTAATTCTTAAGAACTCAAATGACTTGAAGTTCTGATAAAAAGGTAAAAAGATATGATAAACATACAGTAATTATATACTCTCAGCCAGCTTTCAGCAAAACATTACTAGAATCATAATTCTGAGTAAAGTTATGCAACACACTGCTTTTATAATTTACATGGTGTAATATGTAAATAAGGTAAATTATGCAAATAAGGCAGTCAGGTACTTTAGCTTAAGAACAATATTTTTTGTTGATGAAATGTAGATTCTTTGCAAGGATCGAAACCTCTTTGCAATTTTTTTTTCATCATTTCATTCAGAGCAAAATGTTGTAACATTGAATGGAGAAAATGTGTAACTCATGGCATGCTCACGATAAAAAAATATTGATTTGTGTTCACTCTTATATTGCTCTATTATTCAAATATGCTTGTTAGACAATTCTCGTGAATCAGTTTGCATTAAATTTATTGTAACACACAGAGCTGCAGAAAGTGTTATTAGATAGAATTTCAGGTAGTTCTGATTTATGCCACATGTGGCCATGGGGTGACACTGCAGTACCATCAACAACCGGTAAGAAGCCTGCAAGTGATAAATAAAATTTTCAAAATTTTTTGAAATCGTTGATGTGAAAAAAAAAATTAAAAAATCACTAAAATCATAAAAAAAAAATGCCCGAGGCAATCAAACAAATATATAGAAAGTACAAATTATATATTAAAAAAAATGGAAAAAGAACACTCAAATCATAAAAAAGAAATGCCCGAGGCAAACAAACAAATACATCGAACGTACAAATTATAAAAAAAAAGAAAATACTATAAAATTCAAATTAAAAAAACAGATATCTGTGAAAATACGACCCCCCCCTCAAATCAACAATTCGTCACTTCTGAGACAATGTATATCAAACAAATACATCAAAAAAAAAAGCACAACAAAGTGCTATAAAATTCAAATTAAAAAAACAGAAATGGTTGAAAATAGAAAACAAACAACAAATAGACAAATTGAAATGACTAAATGAAATCAACAACAATGGAGGATGGTGGGAAAATCTAAATTGACAAATTGAAATGACTAAGTTGAATCAACAATTTGTCACTTCTGAGGCAATGTATATCAAACAAATACATCGAAAATAAAAATAAAAAACACAACAAAGTGCTATAAAATTCAAATTAAAAAAACAGAAATGGTTGAAAATAGAAAACAACCAATGGTAAACAACAAATTGACAAACTGAATATGACCCCACCCCAATCAACAATTTGTCACTTCTGAGGCAATGTATATCAAACAAATACATCGAGAATAAAAAAAAAGCACAACAAAGTGCTATAAAATTCAAATTAAAAAACAGAAATGGTTGAAAATAGAAAATAAACAACAAATAGACAAATTGAAATGACTAAATCAAACGAACATCAATGGAGGATGGCGGGAAAATCTAAATGGACAAATTGAAATGACTAAATTGAATCAACAATTCATCACTTCGGGGGCAATGTATATCAAACAAACAAATTGAAAATAAAAAAAATCAAAACAAAGTACTATAAAATTCAAATTAAAAAAACAGAAATGGTTGAAAATAGAAAACAAACAACAAACAGACAAATTGAAATGACTAAATCAAACGAACAACAATGGGGGAATAATGGAGGATGGGGTAGTATTCAAAAAAATATATTAAATTTCATCAGTTTAAATAAAGAAATAAAAGATTTTCTAAAAAGCAATAAGAACATTACACCAGAGAGGTTCTAATTGTCTCCCAAAACTTTATCAAATTAATTTTTTCTCTGCTTTCAAATGCATCAAAAATAAATACTTTTCAAAAAGATTCTAAAGCATTAATTAAGTAATATATATTAAAAGCAATAATAAATGTACATGGGAACTTATATTTATCAAAGTAATTATATTCTGCATTAAAATTATGGAAAAGAACTTACATATTTTAAAAATAGATTTATACAAATTTTAAAGAAAAATTATTACCCAATTGTTGTAGCAGGTTGCATTATTTTCAGCCTTCTTTTAGCACATGTAAGTAATAGCACTTTTTTTTTCAAACAGATTTCATTTAGAATAACTAATAACAACAGATTTAATTTAATTGTCTTGCGTTGTTAGCCGAGAGGTATCGCAGCCGCCATGCAAGCAAGTAGTTGATTGCAGATGGTTGTGGGTTCGCGTCCCGGTCGATGCTATGACACATGGAAAAAAAAAAAACAGATTTAATAACGATCGTTATTTTGTTTAAGAAAAATAAAACAAATATGGATTAATTTAACAGGAGGCTTTCCATGTAATTTATAACGAGAAGTCTTTTTTTTTTTAACATGTTAAACAGATAAAAAATAATCATTATTGAGTCTTAAAAAATAAAACAAATATGGTGCAAATTAACAACAGCCTTTTTTATGGTACCACATGTCACAGTTTGTACGTTTAAAATGAAGTTTGACCCATTAGACATTTCAGTGAAAAATATAATTTCTTGTGCAAAAAAATTTAATCAATATGTACAGAAGTAATCTTTTGAAATATCTGTTTAGTTTTATTATGACATATTTAGTAATTTGTACTGCTACAAATAGAAGTTATTGGGATTTTTTTTTGACAGTGTTAATGTGGATTATTTTTTACAGATATGGATACAATTTTAAACATGCACATCATTTCCAAAAACCCACATGCTGAAATTTAATTAGAGTGATACAGTGTCTAGCATCTTATCAACTCATATTTCATTGTTGTGTGATAATTAATACTGTCTTACCTTCTTAGAAAATGATGAAAGTTTGTGATCTTCCAAAGACAGAACTTGAGGCAGTGGAGTTTTTGCAAAGTCAAAGTGTTCTGCCCTCTCAAAAAGTTTGTGACAATGGCCACCAAATGAAGCTTTACCTGAATCCAAATCCAGAATGGTGGTGCAACATTGGTGCATGTCAAAACGCATACCACTTCAGAAAGGATCATGGTTTGAGGGCTGCAGATTGTCATTAGTCACAGCTATCCAAATCATTTGTTATTGGAGTAAAGACCAATTGACCATAGAATCAGAACTAAATGATTTGGATGTGAGCAACAAGACTGTCATTGCATGGAAGCAATATTTAAGGGAAGCCTGCCTCGAAAGCTTGTTATGTCAGCCATCCTGCAAAATCGGAGGGCCAGACAAAATTGTAGAAGTATATGAAACACTT
Organism: Epiperipatus broadwayi; assembly: GCA_028023455.1. NCBI lineage: Eukaryota > Metazoa > Onychophora > Udeonychophora > Euonychophora > Peripatidae > Epiperipatus > Epiperipatus broadwayi. Next base: position 2,648,607 of record JAQFVV010012482.1, on the reverse strand, counting down.
TTCACTAAACAAAAAAACCAATAGGGAAAAATTCTTCCACAACAATGGCTATTTGGTGGTTTATGCAGAGAAACAAAACAGTGCTTCATCGTCACTATTCCAGATAGAACAGCATCTGTTATTCTAGATGCCATTAAACAACATGTAGCCCCAGGATCCACCATATATACTGACTTCTGGAAGGCATATAGAAGTTCTGACTTGAATGCTGCAGGTTACGAACATTTTAAAGTCAATCACACATACAATTTTGTGGATCCTTCTACTGGCATCCATATGCAAAATGTAGAAAGAATTTGGGGCTAATAAAATGGTGCAATAAAAAAGAGAGGGGGACCTGTCAACTTCATCTGGAGTCATACTTAACAGAGTTTATGTGGCAAAGACTGCACCATGAAGAAGATTTATTCAATTGTATATTAAGATGTATTACAATCCCATCAGTGTGAATATTTAAAGAATTTGAAGTTTCTTTTGTCTATTTTTTTTTGCTGAACTAAACTGTGACATGTAATGTATTGAACTGCGATTAGTTTTTCTTTTTAAATCTTTAATTGGTATACATGTATGGATTTAATTTTGTGCCTTCTTTGTTTTATTTTTTTGCAACTAACAGTTGTTCATCTATGAAAAGTGTTTGAAAAAGACTTTTCTTCATATTTGCACCAAAAGTCAGCTGTCACTTTTATGTCTTCTTTGTTTTATTTTTTGCAACTAACTGTTCAACTGTGAAAAGTGTTTGAAAAAGACTTCTCTTCACATGTGCACCAAAAGCCTGCTGTTAATTTTATGCCTTTGTTTTATTTTTTGCAACTAACTGTTGTTCATCTGTGAAAAGTGTTTGAAAAAAAGACTTCTCTTCATAATTTTCCTCCATGAGGTGGCACAATTTGAATGTTACTACTTACATGTGCTAGAAGAAGGCTGAAAATAACACAACCTGCTACAACAATTGGGTAAGAATTTTTCTTTAAGATTTGTATAAATCTATTTTTAAAATATGTAAGTTCTTTTACATAATTTCAATACAAAATATAATTACTTTAATAAATATAAGTTCATGTGTACATTTATTATTGCTTTTAATATATATTACTTAATTAATGCTTTAGAATCTTTTTGAAAAGTACTTATTTTTGATGCTTTTATGGTATTTGAAAGCAGAGAAAAAATTAATTTGATAAAGTTTTGGGAGACAATTAGAACCTCTATGGTGTAATATTCTTATTGCTTTTTAGAAAGTTTTTTATTTCTTTATTTAAACTGATGAAATTTAGTGTATTTGTTGAACACTACCCCATCCTCCATTATTCCTCCATTGTTGTTCATTTGATTTAGTCATTTCAATTTGTCTATTTGTTGTTTATTTTCTATTTTCAACCAATTCTGTTTTTTTTTTTAATTTGAATTTTATAGCACTTTGTTGTGCTTTTTTATTTTTGATGTATTTGTTTGATATACATTGCCTCAGAAGTGACAGATTGTTGATTTGGGGGGGGGGTCATATTCATTTTGTCAATTTGTTATTTACCAATGTTTGTTTTCTATTTTCAACCATTTCTGTTTTTTTTAATTTGAATTTTATAGCACTTTGTTGTGCTTTTTTTTTATTTTTGATGTATTTGTTTGATATACATTGTCTCAGAAGTGACGAATTGTTGATTCCATTTAGTCATTTCAATTTGTCAATTTAGATTTTCCCACTGTCCTCCATTGATGTTGGTTTGATTTAGTCATTTCAATTTGTCTATTTGTTGTTTGTTTTCTATTTTTAACCATTTCTGTTTTTTTAATTTGAATTTTATAGTACTTTGTTGTGCTTTTTTTTCTATGTATTTGTTTGATATACATTGCCTCAGAAGTGACAAATTGTTGATTTGAGGTGGGGGGGTCGTGTATTCATGGGTGTCTTTTTTTTAATTTGAATTTTATAGTTTTTTTTTTTTTTTAATTTGTACATTCAATGTATTTGTTTGTTTGCCTCAGGCATTGAGTGTTTTTTTTTTTCCATTTTTTAATTTTTTTTTTTTTTTATAATTTGTACTTTTGATATATTTGTTTGATTGACTCGGGCATTTTTTTTTTATGCTTTGAGTGTTTTTTTTTTCATTTTTTCATTTTTTTTTTTATATAATTTGTACTTTTGATATATTTGTTTGATTGCCTTGGACATTTTTTTATGATTTTAGTGATTTTTTAATTTTTTTTCATATCGATGATTGCAGCCATTTTTGAAAATTTTATTTATCACTTGCAGGCTTTTTACTGGTTGTTGATGGTACTGCAGCATCACCATGTAGCCATATGTGGCATAAATCATAACTACCCAATTTTGTGGATCATCTGAGGAGCATGCTCAACCGATATCCTATCTTTAGTATTATTCAACAAATAATTAATAGAAGATGGTAATTTAATGCTTTTTCTAATTACAATACCTCCTTCAAAGTGCAAATAAACTTAGAAACATTTATGCTAACACATACAGATTAAGTTTTGTATTGTTCCCTTCTCTTAATAATTTGAAGAACAATACTAAAGACAAAATACCAGTAGAATATGCTTCTCGGGTGGTCTATAAAATTGCATGTAGTCACTCTTTCTGCAGCTCTGTTAATTATATCTATAAGAATTCCCCAATATTTATACAAAAGAGCAAAATAAATGAATGAATGCAGATAGATCTGTTATTATTATGAATGTGCCATGGATCACAAATTTTCTCTTTACTATGTTAGCACAATTAAATCTAAAAAGGACAATGAGAAAATACAATACAAAAGGCTTGGTCAATTGCAAAGAATCCACAATCCATCAACAAAAAGAATGCATGTTTCATTGTCTGAAAAATGAAGATATAATTATTCAATTTGCATATTGTGCTTCATTTATGTATTACATCATATCATTTATATAAGCATACCTGTACTGCATAACTTTACTCATCATTATGATTTCGGCACCGTTGGGGATAAAAGCTGGCTCAGCACATTTAATTAGTTTATGTTTATTATAACTTTTCATTATAATTCAAAATCGTTCAAATTCTTAAGAATTATGTTAATCTATATACACATCACACAAATAAGCTTAAAGGATTCAACATATTTCCCCTTAATAACGAGAATACACCTAACCTGCTTTAGTAACTGACTTCAACTCTTACTATTCTATTTATCTCCTAAAGGCATTACTGTCTATGCCCAATAATGCCCTAGTTTTACACACTGTCTATATAGATTTCTCTATCCTTACTTCTCTTATTGGACATTAAATGAAGGGCCATGAAATTTTCCAAATTTTCCATTTCACCGTATATTATATATATATATATATATATATATATTATACAACTTAGAAAAAATTGTGTTACTAAATAGTAAACTCCAAAAAAAATGTCTTGCAGGAAAATATAATAAACTAGTCATTTCAGATATCTCGCATATTTTGAGCCCTAATTGGGCAGCCATTGTAACCTAAATAAAAATGTTTGATTACAAAATAGTAGTCAAGTGGTGGGTGAGAGCCATTGGTAATCTAATAAAAAATATTTCAAAATAAATCCAACAGTATTTTACCCAGTTTTTATCTCTAGTTTTATTTTATTAAGTGAATATTAATGTGAATATTAGTAAATACTAAGTAAATATAGTCTATCAGGGTGCCACTATGTTATCTAAACCTAGACAAAGTTATATTCTATACCTATTTTAAACACATCAGGTTTGAACCTTGTTTGGTACCTTATTTATAACTGGATGTAGGATTTTGGATTTTAGGACCATATCACATTTGGACTAACATTAAGAAAAACATATCAATGCTTTAGTTGTGCATATAAAATTTATCATATAACATTACTACTTGGATTTTAATATTATAAATGCATTTCAACATTTTCATAAGTCTCGCTAGCTCACATCAAACACTATAGATCTATGGTGTCAATTCATCCATCCTTGAATGATGTTTGATGATCTTGATGATGGTTGTTATCTTATAATGATTCACAAATGATAACCAAATACAGTGAAAATAATTATTTATCTGTGGCCATTAAACACATTTATCTAGATTATTAATTTAACAACATGATGAAGATGATGATGATAGTGGTACTTTCAGCCACAACTTTAGAACAAACACCTAATATAGAATTTAGTATTTATAAATTTATAATTATTTGCCTAACTTTATTATATTTTATCTTAACCCTTAATATTCAACAGTGATGATGAATGATCATAATAAATACAGCATCTAATACTCTTAATAAAGATATATGTGCCTTTTAATAAAACAAATTAGCATATAATAATGGACTACTAAAATATAATACTATTTAAAGATATATATGAAAATTTATATGAATAACAATTATGAGTTGTTTATATTCAAGTTATAAAATTAATAATATTAAACCCTTCCCCTTTCCCATTAATGACAGTATCCAATGTTTATGTCATAATATAATGTTTGTGCATCAATTTGGACTGAAAATTTATATCCAAATGAAAATATTTCAATAAAAAATAAACACTTTTTGCAAACACATACTTTTGTAACATTATAAGTTTAAACATAACATATAAAGTAAAATGATTAATTAGAAAAAGGTTAGTTAGATTCTATAGAAGTAAAAGCATTTACAGAAACAAGCTTTAAATTACTTATCTCCCCCTCTAAACTATTGAAGTCACTAATCATTATTTTTAAAAAGAAAATTCAACTCCTCCAATGCTACATTTCTATAACTTTTAACATTCATACAGCACAGCTATACATGTGGCAAGGGTACTTATATTACTATGTGTGTGTATCCCCATGATGAATAAAATATTATTACTAAACAATAAAAAAAAAACATTTTAACATATAAACATCGTACATAATTTTTAGTTGACAAACAATAAAACATTTCACAAAATAAAATACATCAATAAGTGGATATGTATAATAATTTTAGACTACATAAAATTATCAATAATATACTAGCTATTAATACTGAAATTCTGCTTTTTACTCAATGTTGGTTTTAAAATTCAGAGCCAATAAAAGATAAAGATTTTTTTTTTAATAGTCCCTGATATATATATATATATATATATATATATATATATATATTCTAACCTAATTAAATATTGATAAGATTCCTATTTAATATTAATCCATTCGGAAGGCCTCAACCCTTCCGACTACGCTTCTGGTATAGTCCGGGTAATAAACTTTACCCTATAATAATAGCTCTACGTTAGGTTAGTTCTATAATAATTCAGCTACAGCGATATGCAGTTCAGACAGAGATAGAAAAAAAAATCATTAATAAAATAAATTTAAAAAGAAAATTATTAATAAACTACCATTCTTTCTCTGTCCAAAACACATTCTCTGGGCTGTAAGTACGTGCACTGTTCGACAATGATGATGATGATTTTTCATGTCATTGTTAATATTACTGACTAAGACAAAACATTTATTAATTTGCCAATATGATCTCAATATTTTTGTTATTATACAATTAAATGTTTTATTCTCTTAAGCCATGCCACGCTTGTAATATTGATCTGAATTTGATCAATTATTAATTTAAGAGCACTTATAATAATGACACTAATCTCAGGGTTCTTTGTTATATTTAAGAAAATTGCTCGGCAGTATTGTGTTGTCGCATGTGACTGACATTCTGGTCGGCTATAGGAAACATTTACCTTATTTAAATTCTAGGTGTCTGCATCCACACATTAACTATTATAATATTTAATGAGATGATAACCATATTCAATAACAACGCATAATTTTGAATAATAAAGCCTTTTAAATCCAGAATCTCAGTCGGAATAATGAAAAGACAAGGGTGCTTTTGTGTCCTTCCATTATCCATGACAACACAATAATTTAACTAAGATTTATTACTTAGATACTTCCTCAAATGGGTATTCAACAATGTGCAACCAAAGCTAGTAGTTTGGGAATAAAGTGATTTTACACACATATAAAATAAAATAAAATGTCTTGGTCTGAAGTTTTCAATTCCATAAATAATTCTCATTAAAATATAATATAATGAAATATTTTGATCTGCTTACAATTGTCTATCTGGTGTTTTGAAATTAAGATTTCATAAATGATTTTGGACCCAAGAAAATATTGCAAGTATTATGCCAATACACTTTTATTTAGCACATAAGAAAAATGACTCAAAACAACTTGTAACAAGACGATAATTTATTATTAACTTATAACAAAATTCTAATTTTTTTATTATGGTTTAACAAAAATATCTTTTATGATTAACATAATAAACAAACATATACAATTTATTCGATCCCATATGGATAAAACAAAATATAACTAATATTAATTCATCTATACTTTTAGACTTGGATTCGAACTACCTCTTCATCTTCTTTTACATTTATGTAAAACTGAATATAACAAAATAAATAGTATTATCGATACATCAACTCATTCGTTTAGTGTATCTTATATGAACGGTTACTTAAATTTATTGACTAACGATCTGTTTTAAAACAAAAATAATCTGATTCTAGCCAATGCGTACAAACAATTTTTATTATCATATCTTTAATTAAATGATAGTTTTTATTTAGATAACTTATTATAATTTATGGGTTACGTATCAGAAGTTACACTTATTATTTTAATGTTTACCTTAATAACAACTGAAGTTGTTATACACACTGTTTTTCTCAGTATAAGTTATATTGTGAGTGCTACTTAATCATTAACCTGAATTAAACTTAGTATTTGAACCCTCTATTGGCAAATAAAATTTTTAATCACGCAATTTTAAAACTTACTCTCTCCATTGACTTACGTGTAGATTACCAGCACTATTCCTTCGCACAATTCAGACATTGATCATATATACTAGCACGCTATTTATACTAAATGGAGCTTGAGGAATTAACCTCCAATATACCCGTTATCTTGCCATAACTTTCTAAACAAACACAATATTCAACACCTTCCTTGGTAGAATTATCTCTATATTCTCATGAGGAATATGGAATAACACCGAAGGGCTGTAGAGTTAACTACTATATTAAAATAGTTTGGTGGGTCCTTGCCTCTTAATTGGGCATAATAGGAACACACACCAAATATAATCCTCTCCTGGGATTTGAACGAACGAAATACACTAAATACTATATAAAGTACTGATCGTCCCAACTCTGAGAAGCGACCACTTGGGTTATAAACATACCCGAATACTAGATTTATCTATCCCCCTCATGGAAAATGCAGCTTTTGGGGAGATTATTTTCTATCCCACAAAATAGATACATTACAATTATTACTTAGGCGCATATTAGGCCTATACCGATGCTATATCGGGGCAAGACAAGCAAATACACTAATTACACTAAATTTATGTTCCGGGGTATACTTAGATCAACGTCTGATATCAATGGATATCACAGAATACAATAATAATTCTCACTTTTGCCAAAGAAACATTCAACAAATAATTGGAAGTATAGTATTTTCAACTAAACCAAGTGAATGCATTAATAAAGAATAATTGGGAATAAGTTCCTTAATTAACATAGTATAAATTTGTTTTATACTTTAAATAAGTAATATTTTGTATAGCACTTCTCTTTAATTACTTCTGATAATTTTAACTAGATATTTTACCTATTAAGTATGTAAATTTTTCCTCTTCAACGCATCCAACATCCAAATTGATACTCATAATTACATATCATAAGTAAACACATTTTTTAAAAAAAAAAAATAATAATATATTTTTTTTCATGTCAAATATAAATTAACCTAGAATAATTACATGAAAACATACCTTTATGATTACAAGGTCATTTAAATATTACTTGAATATAGCCTTTAACCTGCTGATATAAAAAAAAAAAAAATACACATAATTTTACAAATTAGTAAAAAAAAAAAATCATTACTTAACAAGTGCTTATAATATCACTAAAAAAAAATGTTTTCCGTTGGGCACTTTATCCGGATGAAGAACTTGATCCATTTGTAGTTCAAGAAGAAAATTTAAACAAGAAACACATTTTATTATTTCATTTATAAAAGTTGCCTTCATTCTGGTGCACTTAATAGTAGGCAAAGAAAAACATAGCAGCGTGGATTTTAATTCTTCCTTGAATTAACTGCTATAATTTTGGGATCCAAGAAAACAATACAGATTTTAACATTACAAATATTGGACGATAAACGATCACATATACATTTCTTTTCTTTTACAATTGGCGATACGTATCATTTTTAGCTAGCTGGCTTATGAATAAAAGCATGCGCGAATTTTCCAAAATATTATTTTTAAAAGGTCTGCATCTGACTTACGTGGATTTAAAGTTTTTAATGACTCCCATTGATGTATAATATAACATATTATTTTAGGGTTATAATTAAATCATTAGTGTTTATAGTTTTTATTCCTACTCTAGGAATTGTAATTTTTCTTTACTACTGAATTCTCCGTAAATGCACACATACAAATTTTCCGATATTTGCCTTGAGAAAATTTATATTTCTTTTTAAAAAATATACAGGTGCATAAGTAAATATCATTTATTATTTATTTTATTTCTGGATAATTTTCAGTGAATAAAACAGATTTTAACGTGGGGAACTTGCATTATTTTCTAAAGCAGACAATTTCTGTTAGAAAGAGCGCGAAATTTTTTGGTTAACTTTCCTTGGCTTTTATAATATGTCTTTTAATTCTAGTTTTTCTTTTATACCATGAAAAGATTATTAAATAAGGTAAAGTTAACAAATAATTAATTATTTCTTGGAAATTACTTATATTGCTTAGTTTAACTATAATGATATTTTCCGTGATCGCTGTAGTCAATACGGTGATCTCGAACTTTAGCATAAGATAGCACATTTTTGAGTATAAAAAGCTTTATAATAGGTAGATAGCAACAGAAGCTTATGGATGACTTATCAAAATATTTTAGCTAGACATGATTTTGTTAAAATGTTACTTGAATTATATTTATTTCTGCAATAAAAATATAAAAAATTTGTTACCGAATTTCAGCACTGCTTCTCCTTGTAAAACTTATGTCAGACTAGATTTTCTACAAAGTTTCGCGGTCTTCTTTTAGCGACCTCTGACAGAAAAATCGTTATTTAATTATACATAAACAAAAGAAAAGGGAAAAAAGAAAAACTTATTACAGTTATATATTTCTGTATGATTTAAATGGATTACAAGATAATTTGACAACTAATGAAAAATAATAAATATCTTTAACTAATAATGCTTATTAGTGATGTATCATTCTGTATACATTATTATTTAAATAATTAAAAAAAAAAATATCAGAAGTTACTGTGCTTTATGATAAGACACTCATCTACTCTCCCCTCTACCCATCCAAAATCAATTACTGTTTATGAGATGTGCTTTTATACTATATTAAAGTGCTCTTATGGTTAATATTTTAACTAAATTATTTATGCTCTTCTTCAAAATGACATTGGATTACCAAATTTATTAATTATTTGCTTAAAACACGTTAAAGTGAGTAAATAGCATACTTTATTAATCACTTAATATTATTATTATTTTACTTTTTATTTCCTAAAAAAGGATTGCATTGTTTTCCTATGGAAATAATGCTAAATAAACCAAGTGTCAATAACACTAGGTTACAATATATATATATATATATATATATATATATATATATATATATATATATAAATAAATAATATATATATATATATATATATATATATAATATATAATTAAAATTCATATTGCCAGTCCTTTTATTTTCTTGGGGAAGCACTTTCCAAGAGTTCAAATTCAGCTTGTTGAATGTTTATAAATTTTGCAGCAACCACATACACCAATCTTTTATATGCATATATTACCAATTTTAGCAGTTTACTGGAACAGCCCTATTTATACTTTGCATGGGGCTTCCAATTCTTTTACTGTGATGATGGTGGTGAAGTTACTTGCTTCCATAGGAACAATTTGTAATGAGAATTGTTTCTGCATTTTTTCAGCATACTTATTTTAATATATTAAAGATATTTATTGTTTGATATTTTTATCATTTTGTTGATATTTAAACTCAGTCACTAGCCTAATTGTACTAGCATGGTTTATGTAGTTTACTTATTTTCATTTTCTATTTAATACACTGGTGAGCATTCAGTGTCTTCTATTTCATTTTTCACAATCAGTCACAATATGTGTAATAATTCTTGCTCAGACTTTTCAGATGCATTGGCTGATGGCTGGCCAGAATAAACATGTATCTATTTAGCCTGTCATTAGTCTATATGACCTCTCAAACAAAATTATAAAAATGACAGCAATAATACAATGTGATTTCTTTCCAAAATTTAAGATTCTCTCTCAACAATTTTAAAATTTTAATATATTTTTCTAAGTGATTTTCAGCCTTTTATATCACTAAGTCTTTTACAGACCATCCAGATAAAAAAACTTGATTTTTATTAGTTAAACCATCTGATTAAAACTGATCATCTGCTTCCAATTTATGGTTGATAAGAAATCCAAACCAATAGATAGAAACAACTAAATTTTATTAATTAACCAATCTAATTTAAAATGGATCATGGGTTTCAAATTTACTGTTGGTAAAAAAAAACAGACCAATAGATAGAAACACCTGGTTTTTATTAATTAACTAGTCTGGAAAGAATCTATTACTTTAATGTTTTTACTCCTTTGTCTTACATTGTAGCATAATAAAATTTAATTACTTTTTAGCCAATTATCTCTGATTTTAAAGGCTTTCAGCTGTACTGCCAACTGAAACTCTACCCTTGTGAATTTAATTAACACAATATCATTCTTTACACAATATAGTTTTTCAAAAAATGATTTTAACAAAATGTTTCTTTTAATATATGTGTAGCTGTAAGTTTATTTATGTAAAATACAATCACACACTGATATTCAGACATTCAAAAAAAACTCGCCTATCAAAAATAATCTAAATGATTTTTGCAAATATAATTTAATATTCAAAACTAAATTTTTAAAATGATTAAACTTAAATTATAGTTATAGAAAAAATAGAGAGCCGGATTTAGCAAGTATAGATCAATTTTGAAGAAACTTAATACTCAAAATATGAAAATGATTAATGAAATAGTTTGTGTCAGCAGACAACTATTTATATGTGTTCTAATCATATCTTTTAAAATAACTATGAAATAATTGAAGGTATGTACTATTCTTTTTGGGTTTTATCAATACAAACAGACAAAGAGCATAAATATTTCCCCCACTTTTTTTCTGTCCTAGATTTTTGGGACTTGATCCTATATGGTTTAAACTTGGGGGCCCTGCATCTTCCCTTCCTATATAAAAAAATGTGATGATGATTTTTTCTGCTTTCATTTTATGCACATTACTACAATTTATCCACAGGCTATATTGAAATGGCTATATATATATATATATATATATATATATATATATATATATATATATATATATATATATATATATATATATATATATATATATATATATATATTATTTACACTAGTGCATAGGTAGAAAGTGAATGTAAAATATTTACAATAAATCAAAGCAAAATTCATATAATTACAATTCTGAGACTTTAACATTGCTATGTCTCACTTTTAAACTAATATAGATTGAATAAAATAATGATGGCACTCATCAATTTTTTAATCGAATTTAAATTATAATTTGATAAAAATTAAAAGTATGTTATTGTCAAGATAAGACTTTGTATATAATATTAACCTTTAGTTTTAAACTAAACATTTTTTTTAATTATTATAAATACAAACTCAAAAAGTTATATTATAATCTACATAATTTTCATTCCAGAGCGATATTCTGACCCCTATGAATAATTGTTATGAAAAATAATTAAAAATTTATATTAAGCCAGTTATTTGATCTAGATAATAATTGCTTATACTTGTCATTTATCAATTTATATATATATATATATATATATATATATATATATATATATATATATATATATATATTGTTTTAGATGGAGTGATGGAACCCCATTTGGCTTTAACAATTGGGCAAAAGGAGAACCCAATAATTATGGTGGAGCTGAAGCTTGTGGTTCGATGTACACCGATAATGGTATCATATTATGACATTTTTTTAAAAAATACTTTAAACTAATTTAGTTAACAAAAATAAAAACAATATTTGAAATTATTATGCATTCATATTTGTAAAAAGATATTTTAATTGTCATATGTAATTTAATAATGTGGAATTTTTTAACATATTGACCAATAATCAAAAATGTAAATATGTTTCATTGTGTTTACCCATATCAAACAATACATATTTATTTCTTGTATATTTTTTCATAATGTTGCAATTTTTATTGTAAATATTACAATATGCAAAAAAATAATTATTTTTATTTGATCTAACAGTGTCAAATTGTCTCAGTCTCCATCATTGACACTGTAGCCTTTAGTCTATTACAGTAATATTTATTATAATTATGTGTAATATTTGTATATATTACAATTTAAATTATATAAAAAGATGTCCACAACGATTTTTATCTAACAGTCGGTCTTCATAGGAAAGAATATTGCTTTTCAATGAGGTTTTTACATTTAATATTTGAAAATTAAAAACACCAATAAAATAATTGTTTTTGACATATTCTAATCATTTTAGATTTCTAAACAAATTATATTTTTGAGCATATTATTTTGTAAAATAGAATTTTATATTTTAAATTTTTATTCATTAATTTTGGATAACTTCCAGAGACGTTAAGTACGCTTTCTGCATTTGCTCTACATTTCGGATGGAAATTTATCCTTTAGTATTGTTAATATTAGAAGTTATATTTTATGGAGTTAGGTTTAAAAAAATTCAAAGAGAGATTAATCAACTGAATCCATTACATGACTTCAGCTTACATGTTTTTGTTTTAGCAATATATTTTTCACCAACTCTAATTTACTTCCTGTAAATTTTAGTAAATAATAATAGATGCAAGATGATAAAGCATCCTAAATCTTTATTCTCGTCAGACCTATCCAATATGCCTCTATGATGAAAGTCATAATTTTGAAATTAGTCTGGGGGTATTCACTTGATTATTACAGAATATATTTTTATTAAGCATTATTATTTGGCTTTTATTAATATGTAATAGTGCTTAGAAATAATTTGCAAAGAGAATGTAAAATTATACTGCTAAAACAACAATATTTAAACTGATGTCATGTGATATTTTATTACTTTATAACAATTCTATGCACAGAATAATAGAGTCTATAGCTATTAAAATATAAATGATATATAGAAACATGATTTGTTAGAGACATATATGAATATACACACTAGTTGGCTTACATGGAAAAATTTATGTTTTTCACCTTGAGATACCTTAATAGTTTATAGTTTTGGCAGGTAAAATGGTTCATTAGATGTTGTAAGCCATGGTACACTATTCCATAATTCAAATCCTTTCACTGATGAAATCCATAAGCTGGAAACTATTATGGTGATAATGGATAGGCAGTATAAGATAATGTTTTATTATACTGTAAAATCTGGTATTTATTATTAAAGAATAAAGTACAATATAGTGGTCTTTTTACATATTGTACAAAAAATGAATTGTAAATAATTTTCACTTTTTTATATAATTATTAATTATATGGTACTTTATACTTTATTTATTTAGGGTTCTGGAATGATGACAATTGTGCCATAAATCTTGGATTCGTTTGTAGAAAACCCAACAATACTGAATTTTATACAAATCCTCCACCAACTATTGGAATTGGAAACTGCCCATCTGGGTGGAATCAATATGGTATGTATATATAAGACATATTTAGTGGATTCATCTTGTTAAAAAAATTCGATATTAATGTACCATTTCAACTTGATTACACAAGTCATCTATTGGTTGATAAATGGTAGAAAGATGCAGAGGAGCTACAATTACATATTTGGAAAAAAAACGTTAAAACTCTACTACTAACAAAAATGTTAAATTAAAATATGCTTTTTTTAAAAAAAAAAAAAAAAAAACATATTGTTGTACTTCCAGCAGATAAAAATAATGCTACTTTTTTATGGATTGTGACATGTACCATAATAAAATTTGAATTAATTAATGATAAAATATATAAGCGATCAAAAAGAGATCTTACTAATTATTTGGAAAAAACAACAAAAGCTATTATTAATAAATCACCATTTAAAAAAAGATAAAAAATAAAATAATCTCTTGCAAAAAATCATGTGTTTGTCCAAAATTTTATGGACAACCAAAAATTCACAAACCAGATGACTGTCCTTCCACCAATAGTAAGTGCAATAGGATCTCTGACTCATTCTCTAGCTAGATATTTGTTTGATTTCATGAAACCTATAATTCCATCTACCAAATTGTATACACCTGGGTCTCATTTTACGTATAGATAGGTTCCTCAGAAAACACGTGCAAACAAAATTGCGCAAAAATAGACGTAACTTACATTGAAAAAGGGGGGATGCAGTCTGTGATTTTTCAAAATTTGTGTACAAGCAAAGCACCAATGTAAAATTGCTTTAAAATTCACGCGAAAAATAAATAAGGAAATAAAATATGACTAATAAAAAATTTCAAATTTGAAAAAAATTGATACAAGACAAACTTTTTTTAACTATAATATTTAATTTTATTCAAAACAATATATTTTTATGCATAATTTACAGTACAGTAATTTACATTTTTATACACATTTTAATTATTATCCTATTTGCCGAAAAACACATTCATTTGCACTCTCATGTTGTGTTAATGGTTTTCTGTTGACAACATAATTTGTAATTAATCTTTGAAATGATGATTTTATTAATTGTTTATGAACTTAGACTTATGACAATAAAAAGACATTTATTCACCACTGCTGGGAAAAATTTAATTAAAACTAACAACTAAAAATTAAATTCTTATTTTTGTCTTTAATTTTTAAATTTTCAATTCCATTTAAAAATCAAATTTCGTTTCACTGCTATTACTCACCTTTTAAAAAAAAACTTGTAGACACTAAATGATTAATAATTGATTACGTTCTTTTTTAAAAAGCAAAAACAGAATGTGATTTAAAATGCAAAATTAACATGCACAATGTTTGAACAAATTTACATTATAATCTTGTAAAATTTAATGTGTGTATACATAAAATGTGGAAATCATGATTTTAATTTCATTATTGCATAAAATCTTACTATTATAAAGCACTGAAAATATTGAAATTACTAAGATGAAAAGCCAATTCCAATAATATGCTATTACTTTCAATATAACATAAGTGTGTGAAATTTATTATTTAAAGTAATAGCGCATCATCGGAGTTTGACTTCCAGTGAAACAAGAATTGCGTAACTTCAAAATCGTGTTAAATAAGTCCATGTAAAAAGAGACCCAGGTGTATTACAAACTCTTTTCACTTTATTTCTGTTTCAAAAAATTTAAGAATTAATGCTAATGATATTCTGGTCAGTTTTAATATTGTGACTTTGTTTACAAACATTCCAGTTGATGAGGTTTTAAATGTAATTTCGCAAACCTGCATTTTGCCAAACCATATTATTGCCCTAATTAGATATTGTCTTTTAAAAACATATTTTGTGTACAATGGACATCATTACAGACAAATGTTTGGTACTCCTATGGTCTCACCTATCTCAGGAGTAATACATGATTTATTCATGAAAAATATAGAAGCTTGTGCTTTAGAAACATCATCTTTAAAACCTCTTATTTGGTTCAGATACATAAATGAAATTTTTGTCATATGGCAACATGGAAAAATAAATAAGGTGATTTTTCTTACATTTAAATATTATGCATTCTCATATTAAGTTTACAATGGACATTGATGGAAAACTTTCTTTTCTTGATATACTAGTCTATCGTTTTCCATTTGCAGAAAGAATACACATACAAACAGATATTTTTTTTCTGTTCTCATCGTCACCC
Source organism: Epiperipatus broadwayi (assembly GCA_028023455.1). NCBI lineage: Eukaryota > Metazoa > Onychophora > Udeonychophora > Euonychophora > Peripatidae > Epiperipatus > Epiperipatus broadwayi. The sequence continues at coordinate 2,632,597 of JAQFVV010012482.1, read as the reverse complement.
AATCTAAATTGCTTCTGTAGCCAAAACTCTTTTAAATAGAGCAATTAATCGCAGATAAGTCACTTCTGAAAGAAGAAATAAATTATATTAACAGTGTTTTTATTAGCAAATAGTTATAATAATACATTTATTTAAAAAGCCTTAATTCAAGTCCAAAATGGCCAAAATAAGAAACAAAAAGAAGATAGATCAGCTATTAGGATTTGTATCCCATATGCAAAAGGAACCACATACATTAGTGGATGTAAATTAAAACACTATAATATAAATACAGCATTTTTTACTCATCAAAAATTCAGCAACATAATAACCAAGCTTTCATTCCCTCTTCAGTCTCATGGTGTTATGAAATATCTTGGTGATAATTGTAAATCTTCTTACATAGGTATGAACAACCATTGCATCAGTGTTAGGAGAGGTGAACATGCTAATGGGGTTAAACAACACTCATCGTCATCAGTTCTCCACTCCATACAATAGATTCAGTTCATAAAATTGATTTTTCTAGTACCAAGATCATATTTAGATGTGATAATCTCTAACAGTGTAAATTCAGAGAGGTCATTGAGATACTCAAAAGCCCATATTGTATCAACAAATGAGATGATATATGCAAACTCCCCTAAACTTCGAAAGATTTTTAAAAAAAAAAAACAACATATTTTAATTTATTATTTTTGCTATTGGTGGAGTTTTAACATTTTTTTCCAAATCTGTGATTCTGGTTCCTCTACAACTGTCTTTTTACCACCTATTACCCAGTAAATGACTTGTGTGATCATGTTAAAATGTTAGTACATTAATATTTAATTTTTTTTTTAAAACAGTAACCCACAAAATGTCTTTTATTAGTGCAACCCTCTTTATAGCAATATATACATTTCATGTGACAACAGTGATGTATGTTTAAATATAAAACTTAATAATATATATTATTATTTTAAAACAATATTACTATATACAATAACAAATTCAATATAAAAAGATATACTATTTAGCTTTTAAAACATTAAAAATAAACTAACTTTTTAATCGTCAGAATAATATATATATATATATTAATTCTAATGTTTTCACGGATAAAAGATGTCATATTATTATTACTATTTGCGGGATATTCCGTGTAGTGAAAAAGCTAAATGCTGACGTTTCAGTACAATATCAAGTACCTTCCTCAGAGCGTCCTCTTTCTCAAATCATAAGAATGCATGTGAGATTTAAAATCGTTTTTATCTTTTTCTTTCTCCTCATATTTAAATTCTATTGGTTGAGAAGTTTTAAAATTTATTTTCTCTTCCAATAGTTTCTTCCAAATGTTGTTAATCTTCTTTAACTCACACCTTTCATTTATGCTCTTGGGCCTTTTAAAAATCTCTATAGCTTCTCTTAGCAATCTCTGGTCATATTGTTCAATTTTTGCTAAAATATTTGTTTTTTCAAAATTGATATCATGATTTGTTAATTTAATATGAGAATAAATAGCTGATGAATTGGATTTTTCTCTCACTGCCAGAATGTGTTCTTCCTTTCTAATATTTATTCTACGATTAGTCTGTCCTATATATGTATGTGGACAGACCCTACATGGAATTTCATACACACCATGACACTCCAAAGCAATTTTATCTTTAGGAAGAGGAAATATTTCACTAATTTTTTTATAAGTAGTGTAAATTGTGTGAATATTATTATTCTTTAAAATGTTACCAATTCTATCAGTTACTCCTTTAATATATGGCAAAATTGTCTTAATTTTTGATGTATCAAAATCTTTTTTTCTTTTGATATGTATAAGCCCTATTAATAATTTTGTAATTAAAACCATTATGAAGAAGCATTTTATTAGTAGCAAAAAGGTCCCGGTGAAAATGGCTATCATCAGAAAGTCTCTTTGTTCTATCCAATAATGTCTTTGCCACTGAAAATAGTTGTGCAGGATGGTGATGAGAGGAAAAATGCAGATATCTCCCAGTGTGTGTTGGTTTTTTATATATACCATGGGATAAAGAACCATCTTCCCTTCTTTCAATCAAAACATCTAAAAACAGGTAATTGATTATTATTTTCTATTTCCATGGTAAATTTAATATTGTTGTGAAAAGAGTTTAAAATTAAAAAAGTCATCAAGAGCATGCTTACAGAGGCAAATAACAAGGATATATCATGATAGAAAATTATCAGACTTTGAATTAAAAGTTTTAAATAAAGGTTTTAATTTTGCAATAACGCCAACAAAATTACCTTTTGAGGATATTATTTGCAGAGTGGAAAGTAGTTTATCAAAAATACCTTGCGGGGATGCAGATATAGTGAGGGGAAAAATATACGATATTTTAAATAAAGCAAAACCACCTAAAACTAATTTATCAATTAATGAAAGAAGAGCTTTGTTTGCATTAAAAAATGACAAATCTATTACTATTCTTCCAGCAGATAAGGGTAATACTACAGTAATTTTAAATAAGGCTGATTATTTTAAAAAAATACATGATTTATTAAATGATAATATTTATAAAAAAATTTATAGAGATCCTATGACTTATCTTGAAAAGAAAACGAAAGCATTAATTTATTCTACTGATCTAGATTTAGAAACAAAGATACAGCTTACTCCCAGGGAAAAATCTTCTTTTTATCCAAAATTATATGGTTTACCAAAAGTTCATAAGCCAGATATTCCATTGAGACCGATTGTAAGTGCAGTTGGTTCACCTACACAGACACTAGCTCGTTTTTTGACTTCTTTTTTACAGCCGCATTTAACAACGATGTCATCATATGTTAAAGATGCTAATCATTTTCTTGAGCTTATCCGGGATATTAAATTGACTAAGAATGATATTTTGGTAAGTTTTGACATTGTTTCACTTTTTACTAGTGTACCTGTAAATGAAGCGATTCAAGTTTTAAAAAATATTCAGTTGCCTAATTTTGCTGTGGTTTTGATTGAACACTGCTTATCGAATACATTTTTTGTTTTTGATGGGCAGATGTATAAACAAACATCAGGTCTAGCTATGGGTTCACCAATTTCTCCAGCATTAGCTTCTATTTTTATGGAGGATTTGGAAAATAAAATTTTGACTTCAGCAGTTAAAAAACCATCTATATGGCTGAGGTATGTTGATGATACCTTTGTTATTTGGCCTCATGGTAAGCATGCTCTTGATGACTTTTTTAATTTTTTAAACTCTTTTCACAACAATATTAAATTTACTATGGAAATAGAAAATAATAATCAATTACCTTTTTTAGATGTTTTGATTGAAAGAAGGGAAGATGGTTCTTTATCCCATGGTATATATAAAAAACCAACACACACTGGGAGATATCTGCATTTTTCCTCTCATCACCATCCTGCACAACTATTTTCAGTGGCAAAGACATTATTGGATAGAACAAAGAGACTTTCTGATGATAGCCATTTTCACCGGGACCTTTTTGCTACTAATAAAATGCTTCTTCATAATGGTTTTAATTACAACATTATTAATAGGGCTTATACATATAAAAAGAAAAAAAGATTTTGATACATCAGAAATTAAGACAATTTTGCCATATATAAAAGGAGTAACTGATAGAATTGGTAACATTTTAAAGAATAATAATATTCACACAGTTTACACTACTTATAAAAAAATTAGTGAAATATTTCCACTTCCTAAAGATAAAATTGCTTTGGAGTGTCATGGTGTATATGAAATTCCATGTAGGGTCTGTCCACATACATATATTGGACAGACTAATCGTAGAATAAATATTAGAAAGGAAGAACACATTCTGGCAGTCAGAGAAAAATCCAATTCATCAGCTATTTATTCTCATATAAAATTAACAAATCATGATATCAATTTTGAAAAAACAAATATTTTAGCAAAAATTGAACAATATGACCAGAGATTGCTAAGAGAAGCTATAGAGATTTTTAAAAGGCCCAAGAGCATAAATGAAAGGTGTGAATTAAAGAAGATTAACAACATTTGGAAGAAGCTATTGGAAGAGAAAATAAATTTTAAAACTTCTCAACCAATAGAATTTAAATATGAGGAGAAAGAAAACGATAAAAACGATTTTAAATCTCACATGCATTCTTATGATTTGAGAAAGAGGACGCTCTGAGGAAGGTACTTGATATTGTACTGAAACGTCAGCATTTAGCTTTTTCTCTACACGGATAATATCCCGCAAATAGTAATAATAATATGACTATATTTGCGGGATATTATCCGTGTAGAGAAAAAGCTAAATGCTGACGTTTCAGTACAATATCAAGTACCTTCCTCAGAGCGTCCTCTTTCTCAAATCATAAGAATGCATGTGAGATTTAAAATCGTTTTTATCGTTTTCTTTCTCCTCATATTTAAATTCTATTGGTTGAGAAGTTTTAAAATTTATTTTCTCTTCCAATAGCTTCTTCCAAATGTTGTTAATCTTCTTTAATTCACACCTTTCATTTATGCTCTTGGGCCTTTTAAAAATCTCTATAGCTTCTCTTAGCAATCTCTGGTCATATTGTTCAATTTTTGCTAAAATATTTGTTTTTTCAAAATTGATATCATGATTTGTTAATTTTATATGAGAATAAATAGCTGATGAATTGGATTTTTCTCTCACTGCCAGAATGGGTTCTTCCTTTATAATATTTATTCTACGATTAGTCTGTCCTATATATCGATGTGGACAGACCCTACATGGAATTTCATATACACCATGACACTCCAAAGCAATTTTATCTTTAGGAAGTGGAAATATTTCACCAATTTTTTTATAAGTAGTGTAAATTGTGTGAATATTATTATTTTTATAATTTTACCAATTCTATCAGTTACTCTTTTTATATATGGCAAAATTGTCTTAATTTTTGATGTATCAAAATCTTTGTTCTTTTGATATGTATATGCCCTATTAATAATGTTGTAATTAAAACTGTTATGAAGAAGCATTTTATTAGTAGCAAAAAGGTCCCGGTAAAAATGGCTATCATCAGAAAGTCTCTTTGTTTATCCAATAATGTCTTTGCTACTGAAAATTGTTGTGCAGGATGGTGATGAGAGGAATAATGCAGATATCTCCCAGTGTGTCTTGGTTTTTTATATATACCATGGGATAAAGAACCATCTTCCCTTCTTTCAATCAAAACATCTAAAAAATGTAATTGATTATTATTTTCTATCTCCATGGTAAATTTAATATTGTTATGAAAAGAGTTTAAAAAATTAAAAAAGTTATCAAGAGCATGCTTGCCATGAGGCCAAATAACAAAGGTATCATCAACATACCTCAGTCATATAGATGGTTTTTTAACTGCTAAAGTCAAAATTTTATTTTCCAAATCCTCCATAAAAATAGAAGCTAATGCTGGAGAAATTGGGGAACCCATAGCTAGACCTGATGTTTGTTTATACATCTGCCAATAAAAAACAAAAAAATGTATTCGATAAGCAGTGATCAATCAAAAACACAGCAAAATTAGGCAACTGAATATTTTTTAAAACTTGAATCGCTTCATTTACCAGTACACTAGTAAAAAGTGAAACAATGTCAAAACTTACCAAAATATCATTCTTAGTCAATTTAAAATCCTGGATAAGCTCAAGAAAATGATTAGCATCTTTAACATATGATGACATCATTGATAAATGCGGCTGTAAAAAAGAAGTCAAAAAACGAGCTAGTGTCTGTGTAGGTGAACCAACTGCACTTACAATATGTCTCAATGGAATATATGGCTTGTGAATTTTTGGTAAACCATATAATTTTGGATAAAAAGAAGATTTTTCCTTGGGAGTAAGCTGTAGCTTTGTTTCTAAATCTAGATCTGTAGAATAAATTAATGTTTTCGTTTTCGTTTTAAATCTCACATGCATTCTTATGATTTGAGAAAGAGGATGCTCTGAGGAAGGTACTTGATATTGTACTGAAACATTAGCATTTACCTTTTTCACTACATGGAATATCCTGCAAATAGTAATAATAATATGACATCTTTTATCTGTGAAAATATTAGAATTAACATTGTTCATCTTTACGGGAAAGATTGGTTTACAGAATGGAGGTGTTTTGAAAGAATGTGTATGAAGAAAATTAAAGCCATTTGTGATCTTCAATTTTTACTCAACTGTAAAAGAAATGGACTTTATCCTAGCTGTTGTAAAATTTCCTTCCATGCGCATATGAAGAAAATTGACGCTGTTTTGAATAAGGCAAGTTTTGATATTTTAACTTCTTTTATTAGAAATACAAGAAAAAAAGTTAGACTTTTTAGATAAAAAATTGTTACAACTCCGCCTTTTATTAAGTAATACTTTTCATCCAACATTATGGTCAATTTGTGATAAGATCGTTTATTTTAGAGTGACTAAAGAAGTGATTTTAAATTTCAAGGCAAATGAATAAATTTAACAAACTACTTAAAAAGAAACAGGAAATGCTAACTTTGTCTTTGTCTGAACGAGGAAGTGTGCATGCTGTAAAGAATTTATCTGATAAAAAATTATCAGACTTTGAACTAAAAGTTTTAAATAAAGGTTTTAATTTTGCAATAACACCAACAAAATTACCTTTTGAGGATATTATTTGCAGAGTGGAAAGTAGTTTATCAAAAATACCTTGCGGGGATGCAGATATAGTGAGGGGAAAAATACACGATATTTTCAATAAAGCAAAACCACCTAAAACTAATTTATCAATTAATGAAAGAAGTGCTTTGTTTGCATTAAAAAATGACAAATCTATTACTATTCTTCCAGCAGATAAGGGTAATACTACAGTAATTTTAAATAAGGCTGATTATTTTAAAAAAATACATGATTTATTAAATTATAATATTTATAAAAAAAATTGAGATCCTATGACTTATCTTGAAAAAAAAACGAAAACATTAATTTATTCTACTGATCTAGATTTAGAAACAAAGCTACAGCTTACTCCCAGGGAAAAATCTTCTTTTTATCCAAAATTATATGTTTTATCAAAAATTCACAAGCCAGATATTCCATTGAGACCGATTGTAAGTGCAGTTGGTTCACCTACACAGACACCAGCTCGTTTTTTGACTTCTTTTTACAGCCGCATTTATCAATGATGTCTTCATATGTTAAAGATGCTAATCATTTTCGTGAGCTTATCCGAGATATTAAATTGACTAAGAATGATATTTTGGTAAGTTTTGACATTGTTTCACTTTTTACTAGTGTACCTGTAAATGAAGCGATTTAAGTTTTAAAAAATATTCATTTGCCTAATTTTGCTGTGGTTTTGATTGAACACTGCTTATCGAATACATTTTTTGTTTTTGATGGGCAGATGTATAAACAAACATCAGGTCTAGCTATGGGTTCACCAATTTCTCCAACATTAGCTTCTATTTTTATGGAGGATTTGGAAAATAAAATTTTGACTTTAGCAGTTAAAAAACCATCTATATGGCTGAGGTATGTTGATGATATCTTTGTTAGTTGGCCTCATGGCAAGCATGCTCTTGATGACTTTTTTAATTTTTTAAACTCTTTTCATAACAATATTAAATTTACCATGGAGATAGAAAATAATAGTCAATTACCTTTTTTAGATGTTTTGAGTGAAAGAAGGGAAGATGGTTCTTTATCTCATGGTATATATAAAAAACCAACACACACTGGGAGATATCTGCATTTTTCCTCTCATCACCATCCTGCACAACTATTTTCAGTAGCAAAGACATTATTGGATAGAACAAAGAGACTTTCTGATGATAGCCATTTTCGCCAGGACCTTTTTGCTACTAATAAAATGCTTCTTCATAACGGTTTTAATTACAACATTATTAATAGGACTTATACATATCAAAAGAAAAAAGATTTTGATACATCAAAAATTAAGACAATTTTGTCATATATAAAAGGAGTAACTGATAGAATTGGTAACATTTTAAAAATAATAATATTCACACAATTTACACTACTTATAAAAAAAATTATTGAAATATTTCCACTTCCTAAAGATAAAATTGCTTTGGAGTGTCATGGTGTATATGAAATCCATGTAGGGTCTGTCCACATACATATATAGGACAGACTAATCATAGAATAAATATTAGAAAGGAAGAACACATTCTGGCAGTGAGAGAAAAATCCAATTCATCAGCTATTTATTCTCATATAAAATTAACAAATCATCATATCAATTTTGAAAAAACAAATATTTTAGCAAAAATTGAACAATATGACCAGAGATTGCTAAGAGAAGCTATAGAGATTTTTAAAAGGCCCAAGAGCATAAATGAAAGGTGTGAATTAAAGAAGACTAACAACATTTGGAAGAAGCTATTGGAAGAGAAAATAAAGTTTGAAACTTCTCAACCAATAGAATTTAAATACGAGGAGAAAGAAAACGATAAAAACGGTTTTAAATCTCACATGCATTCTAATGATTTGAGAAAGAGGACGCTCTGAGGAAGGTACTTGATATTGTACTGAAAAGTCAGCATTTAGCTTTTTCACTACACGGAATATCCCACAAATAGTAATAATAATATGACATCTTTTATCCGTGAAAAAATTAGAATTAATATATATATATATATATATATATATTTATATATATATATATATATTCACAAATATATATATATATATATATATATATATATATATATATATATATATAGTTTCTTTAGATAAACAGCTGTATTTGTAGACATGTAGGTGTCTGAAGATTTAGGTCTTTTTCTTAATATTTAAAAATTAGATAAATGCTTAACTTGAGTTAGTATTTTGAATCTAATGTCCTAGCTCCTCAATGATGAGAGCCATAGCTCGAAACTGCATACATGTATTAGCATCAAATAATCATACTAACCCAAACATTTTATTGTTGATATTTTTTGTATTAAAAAGAGAATATTATTGATTTTTTGATTCACAATGTTTTGTGTAAGTGTGGGTGAGGGGGCTACTTCTTTTTTACTTTCTGTCAGTTCATTCTTCAGAAATTACCTAAGCACTACATGAGTTTATTCTGTATTCATTTTTACATGATTATTAATTTTAGACAACATTTGCAATATTAGTTTTAGTTTTGTGTACATAACTGAGTACAGCTGTGTCCTTGTTCTAATAATAGTGTAATTTCTCTCATGAAACACATGTGAAATCTCATTTGCCATGCTACACCCAATTTCCCATAAACATTATTGATTATTAAACTGTATACCAACTATTAAAATATTATTCTAATGATATTTATTGATAATTTCAATGTAGTATGTAGGGTGTACCTATAAATTTTAATAGATTAGATAAAAATGCCTTCATCTAATCAGTTGTTATACTGTTAATACAGACAATTGAATTATCCTTAGAACAAATTTGTGGACACAAATATTTCAGAACTTATATTTAAATAGTTTAAAATTAATTTTACAAAATCATCTGTACGTTATATTCATGAAAAAATATATAGATATTGATATAATCTATATATTGTTGAAATTAATTGTGACCAAAGAAAATGGCAGGTAGATAATGATCAAAAAATCTGGATTCATTTAAATAATGAACATGTGATAAATCACAGACAATAATGTTCAAATAAGTTTAAAAAATTGTATTTTTTTTTTTAAAAAGTAACAGTGAAATATAGTCATTTTAATAACAACGTAGAATCCTACTGATAATGAATTTTTATTGGTTTCTTAAATTTATTTTTAATTTTTTATCTGTTACAATGTTTTTATTTCATTAACTTTTTTCCAGAAATTTCCATTCCAGAACAGACTGGGCTTCACATCACTCAAAATTGACCAATTTTTAGTTATGGTGAAGATTTTATAGTCTTTTTGAAGCTTAGATAAAGTTTCGTAAGATGCTGCCCTCTTTTGAATTATTTTACAATTAAAAAATCAATACTATTCAAATTTTAGTTTAACAATAGAAAAAGGCAGTCTGTTCTTGGTGCTGATTGACTGTTAATCATAGAGGACAAAGAAAACTGCTTGTCAATAATTTTTAACGCTACAATTTCTTTTGTTTCATTTTGAAAGTGATAAACGAATGTTTTAGACCATTTTAAAAGTATTTTTTGACATATTATTAATTATTTTGATAAAATATGCTAAAAATAAAATTATTTTAGAAAAACAGCTAAGATTTTAGTAAATATTTACTTTTCTGCAATGTAAAATTGAGGAAGAAATGACTGCCATCAGCAACACTTATTAGTTGGTTACTAACGTTCGTTTTATATTTGTTTCAGATTTGCCGCTATCGAATATTTTTATAATTATAAATAAAAAATTATTTTTGTAAAACTTTCATTCACTTTCATAACCTGACAAATTATTAATATACTATTTTACAAATGAAACTAAATTGAATATAATATTAAAAGATGAATACATTTTTATGGCTGGATTTGTGAATTGACCAATTAAAAGTTTAGAGTTTTTACCTCACTTGTCCAATAGAATTATTTTTCAGTGAAAGAGTTAACAGTAAAGTCAGAGCTATTTTTTATACTACAAGAATGTTGATAATAATAACTGGCATACTAAGACATTGGATAAAATATAAGGCAAAAAAGACAATATTGATTGCAAGACTGTCAACTAAATTTGATTTATTAAAATATTTCATTTTACATGTTAAAATTATTAAACTTTTGTTAGGAAATATGTATGGCATTAAGCAAACTTTAAATAAATGATGCACATAGATTTTTTATTGTGTGACAAATGTAATGCAATAAAAAAGTTAATACTTTAGAAAAATATGTCATTAAATGTGATAATGCTGGTAAGTAAATTAAAAAATCAGGGCGAGTGCATTAAAAAATCAGAAAAAAAGGAATTTTTGTAGAATAAAAAAAGGCTTTTTTTTTTTAAAATTTAATAAAGATGTTGATAATCTGTCAAATATAAATGCAGAATAATGTCATATAATAATTTTTAATTATGGAACAACTATATGTATGGGGATGGTTAACAGATTTTCATTTGAGGGAGTTCACTAAAGTGGAAATTGCTAATATATATATATATATATATATATATATATATAGCAATTTCCACTATAGTGAACTACTATATTTATAATATATATATATATATATAAATCCAGTTTTTGAACATAAAATATTTTTAATATTTTTTTTTTACAGTTAAGAAATTGGACAGTTATCATTAATTACTCTGCATTGCAATTATTTTTCATTAAAACTCAGTAAAAATTTGAGACAAAAATTCAATTTAACTTTTATTTAAACCTTAATTCTATAATATAATTAAATAAATTCGACTGGATTTATAATAAACTTGAATTCACAAATGACAAATCTTATAAACAATCATATTTTAATCTAAAGAATATTTTTAAAAAAGTGAACTTCATTTAATTATGTAATGATGACAATAATTATTTTTTTGTTTCTATTGGGCAAATAGCCTAAAATGGACAAGAAAATAAATTAGCAAAATTTTATTATTTGATGTTTGATCTTAGAATCTGAACAAATATTTATAAAATAATTACAAATGTACCAAATATTTTTTTAAAATTATAAATATGTATTGAACTAGGTGGGATTGAAGATCTGATGGGAACTCACTCTAGCATAAAATTTTACTCATTAGTAAAATCTATTAGGAAATATCAACTTGTGAAACAATATTTTAAGACTTATTTTATACATACAAAATATGATACAATTATTTATTCTTAATTCGATCTACACCAATACAATTTAAATATTGTTCCACACTGGTCCTTTAGGTGGAGAAGCATACTACCCACAGGGTTCACTTGCCCAAGCCAGCTATAGATACATAACTGAAGCTACATTTCCAGGACATGATTGTTTTGGCTGCAAAATTTAACACCTATCATTCAAAGCAATTTTTTGTTTCAAAGTAAAACTTCAGATGCCAGTTAATTATCCCAAAAGAGTAAATAATGCACTTTGAAAAATCGGCAAACTAATTTAGTACCTAAGAAATCCCAACTAGCTCAATCAAAATAATAATATAATACATTACTGCTTTAATTAGTGGTAAAAGAATTGACTGACAAAATATTAAGTTTTAAAGATAATTTATTTTAAATAAATGATTATTATTATGATTTGTAAATTACTTTTGAAGATTATTAATTAATCTAACACTGATATTTTATTTAATAACCACACACACATTCTTAAGAACATACAATATAATATAACATAAAGTTTCAAATAATACAAGGCATTTAAAACATGCACATCAATAGTTTGTTTTATACATGCTATAGAGTTCATTGGTTTTACTGACTCTGGAGGCTTCAGATTTTTGCAATGGCTACAATAATATCAGAAATGGGATAAGAAAATCTTATTTATTACCTATAGGATTTTGGACATTGACTTGTTGCTGTTTGCTGCTTCATGTGAGTTTTTAGTGACTGATTACATTTTAGGCTACTGTGGAGGTTCCTGTGATTGCTATTCATAATACACTTATTTAAGATAGTTAGATATCTCTGGTGGCTTCAAATTATTAGGCAGGCATTATTTCTATTGGCAAGTTGCTGATGTTCCTTCCGATGACTGCTAACACTGCATTGTCTTTAGATACATGAAAAACACTCACTCTGGGAATGACTGAAGACTGATTGTAAAAAAAATTGCTTGAATGATGAAAAACTGATTATTTATGTGATGACCTGTTGTTATTTTTTAATTAGTTTCTATACCTGCCAGACATATCCATTGTTGGAATACATCCACTTCTGTTGATTAAATTTTTATAAGATTTTAATTAATTAATTAATTAATGTTTTTAATTAGTATCCATTGCTAATTCTGTTTTTATATAGTTTATGATTGTATACAATCCTTGAGAGACATTCCAATTATACACTTTTATTTGTTTTTTAATATTTAACTTTTATATTCCATTCTTTTAACATGCACATATTTTTATTATTATTATTATTATTATTATTATTATTATTATTATTATTATTATTATTATTATTTGTATGATTACCATCTGGCTATTAACACACACACACACACACACATATATATATATATATATATATATATATATATATATATATAATGTCTATAAAACTGTTGTTTCTTTGTGACTTGAGTAAAATAATGAAGAAAGTATGGACAATTTTTTTTTAAAATTAGCTTGTTGTTATTTTCAGTAAGGTTTATTTCCTTCTGCATAATTTATTGCCTGTTTTTTTTCTGGTGTCTTTTAGCACATTATTTTTAAAAGCATATACACATATTTATTTATTTTAAATATGTATATATATATATAACATTCTTAATTTAACATTTTTGCGAATTTTTTTTTTTTTTTCAAATCAGTGATTGTAGTGCCTCTACAACCATCTTTATACCTTTTATCACTCAGTGGATGACTTCTGTGATCAAGTCAAAACGTTGGTATATCAATATTAAAATTTTTTAACATGGATAAACCCACAAAATATGTCTTAAATATATGTTTGTGTACACATCATTCCTTCCTCTACTATAGTAAACACATAATTTACACCCAAATAAAAAAAATATTTACTCAGAAGAATACTTTGAAGGTTTGATTTATTTATAACATAGTCTGTAGCTTTACTGATCTCCTCTATTCTTGGGCCAGTCTTCTTGGACATAATCTTTCTTCCTCAGGGTCTGAAGTATTTTCTCTTCCTTCAGTATTGACTTTAGTTACTTTTTCTTGGACAGGAGAGCCAATAAGAATTTTCATTTGTTTCCTCAGAAATATCAGTCTGACTTGCTTATTTCAAGTTAGGAATGACCATTATGTTATATAAAAGTTATGTTCTTCATATTTAGATATGGTAAATATGGTGTTTAAACACCCTGCCATTTTCGAACCATTATATTGCTTATTTGCTGATATAATTTGTGTAATTATTCCCAGTAGCTATTCCTTTTTTATATATCTTTCATCCATACACTTTGATTTTTAAGTAAATTTTACACTTTCCAAATAAGTTTATTTCCTTCTTCTTTTTATTGGTAGTAATATTAACAATTATGTTCTCACACTTTGTTTATAATAAATATTTGGGAGTTTTTTTGTGACCAAACTGGATGTAAAATGATGATAAAATATTTTAACATTTGTTGCTACTTATATATCAGTTGCTGTAGTTTGTTTATAGCATTTTAGGCTGTTGTACTCTCTTCTTCATTATTTTCTTATACTGCAGTTGATAAGCTGGTGCTAATACATGCTGTATCCCTTAAGAGTAAGAATGATGTTGAATTTTTTTGAACTAAGCACAGTTCCATTACCTGTCATGATAGTTTCTGGATAGCTTAATATCACAAAAAGTTCATTAGGAAGTTTTATTACACACTCAGTATTTGTTTCTTTGACAAAATGATCCACATATTCTATAGCCTCAGAGCAGGACTTGAATTTATTATTGCTGTAGTCTGACATGCTAGTCAATTATTCATGATTTGCTCAATATCACCACTCAATTCTGTCACCAGATTTATGAGGATGATAACACTTTCATTTCTATAGATATATGGATACCCTTATCTATCAACAGTAAGATTCTTATTCTAAAGATGGAATCATTATTCTATCTACCATTAAAATGCAATTTTTGCATGTTGACAAACTTTTCAGAGAAGTCCAGATGTCTGGAGACAGGTTTTCTGGTCATTTAAATGGTCATTCATATTTTATCCACCTTTTTATGATGAGATAATTTTTATTTTTTTTGTCCACTCTACTATAACTTTATTGTTGATATTGTCTAGCATTAAAATATATATCTAAATAGATAATCTAATGTACTCAGAACTTCCGTGTCCTTTAATCGGGCATTCTGCACAGAGCATTCTCATGCTTAATTTGTTTTTCTGGGCCTGTAGCATAACTCATAATCATATGTTGCTACAACATTAATCCATATAATCATTTGGTGACTAGAATTGTCTGGGGTTTGCTTATTCTTGCCTTGTATTCCTAGTAACAGTCTATGGTCACTGTAAAATTTGAAAAATCATCAATAAATTTATTCATGAATTAACTGCACATACTATTACTAAGCCTCTTTGTCTATCTGAATGTATTTTTTCTCAGCCATAGACAATATTATTAAATCATATGTGATAAGATAATCATTACTATGCATTATGTTTGATATAACTGCTTCTACCCCAAATTCACAAGCATTGGTTGTAATAATTACTTTTTACTATTCATTACAAGATGCTAATAAATTATCAGAAGATAGTAATTATTTTGCTCTTTGAAAAGCTATATCTTGCAGTTTTTTCCATTTTCATCTATAGTTCTTTCTCAACTGTTCATAAAGAGGTTTAGCTACATGTAATGTTCTCTCTAAAAAATCCTCAAAAAAATAACCAATCCTAGAAATGCCTTTGATGTCAGATCACTTTTTACCACAATTAATTTTATGGATTTGGGTATTTTCTCTTTTCATTGATAATATGTCCCCAAAACTTTAATTCCTTAGTAGTCTAAATACATTTCTCAGAATTAAGCCTTGTTTTAAATTTCTGTAATTTTTCACAGACTACATAAAAAAATTTTTAATTCCAATTCTCTGTCAGTGACCACTAGAATATCATCCATGTATAATTTAATGTATTTTATGTCTTTCAATATTTTTTTAAATTTTGCCTGGAAGATATTTGGTTCTATTGTTATCCCATAGGAAAGTGTTAAATTTATAAATTCCACATGCATGTTTATAGTTAATAATTCCACTATTCTCTTGGTCGACAGACTTTTGAGGAAAGTTGCTTTTAAATTGAGCTTCATGAAGTGTTTAGCTTTTTGTAAAGATTCTGGTATTTTCTTCACATTAGGTACAAGGTAACTACTTTTATTTATGAATTTGTTTATATTGACACTATAATTACTATATATCCTTAGGCGTCTATCAAGTTATAACACTGCTACAATAGGCTTACCTTAGGCTAACTACTATTAAGTTTCTACTATTTATTTTGTTTAAAATCTTCTCAACTTTTGGCATAATTGCAAAAGCAACTTTCCTTGGTTTGTGTACAACTTTCTGAGCATTATCCACTAACTCAATATTTATTGGTTTTGTTCAAAATCTGATCGATTTGTTTTTGAGAGCTGTGAAAATTGTTTTCTTGTTTCAGATTCTAATTTCATTTTCTTCACAATGTTTATTTTAATTCCCAGAAGCTTAAACCAACTTCTTCCTAGTATTGGGTTAATGTTTCATTCTGACACATGCAATGGTAATTGTTTTGAATGTGTAGCCACTCCTTTAATTTTTATGTGATTGTCATTTATGTCCAAGACAATGACTAAAGACTGTTTCGATTTGTCATTTACATTTGCCATTTTACAAATCCATGTTCAATCTTTTCATGATATTAATGAAATGACTACCCCACTATCAATCTCCATTTGTACATTTTTATGAAAGATTATAATGTTCAATTTAGGCATATCATTAGTATCCTTTAATTTATTTATAAATGTTATCTTTCTTCCCCTTGATTTACTCTTTTGATATAAATCCTGTTTTGTCATTCATCGTTTACATAACTTTGATAAATGTCCCTTAAGTTCTCAACTAAAACATCTTTTTTGCTTTAAAATTGCAAATAGCTATTAAATGCCCTGTTTTTTCTCAACAGTAACAAGTGGGGAATTCTTCTTAAACTTTTACTTAAGTTCACTTGTGATTTTCTCACATTTATATTAGTTTCTGAAGAATTAAACTCTGTTACATTTCTAAAAGTTTGCATATGGACCATCATAATTTCATATGCTAATGGTAGTTCAATGCAACCTTGTCCAATAATTTTGTAAGCTTTATATCTCTTATTTCCCTAGTAATTGATCCATCAACATTTTGTACATCTTTCCTGCACTGAAAGTAATATATAAAGCTGAGAGATGGTATCACAATTCTTGTACAACAAAGTATTTTTCTCGGTCTTCTATAGTAACACTGAGATCTTGAATAGCTAGAAAGTTTATTTTGATCATAATTTGAATACTGATACAACAATTGATATGATTACTTATAATAACATATTCATCTTATCTACTCATTTAGATTTAGTTAAAGATAAATAATTTAATTAAATAGATGAACTGCTTGTTAGTGTGATAATGATATGATTGCTTTAAAAATATTTGAATGTTTGAAGAATATAAAGGCTCACGAACCTGATGTTCAAAATTATTTTATCGTTCTTTTTAAAAATAAAGGGAATAAGCAATATTGCAATAATTATCGCGGAGTACATTTATTATTCACCTCAGCAAAAGTACTTTCAATAAATTGTTGAATTCTTTGCTTATAGTTATAAATGAATTGTTAGCAAATACTTAATATGGTTTTAAAGAGTCATAAAGCAATATAGATATGTTTTTTATTGTCAGACAAATGCAAGAAAAATGTGGAAAACAAACGAGTTATTTATATATTGCATTTATTGATTTGTTCAATAAATTTCAATCATTTAATATAATCGGTTTAAGTCATTATCTGGAATAAAGTGGTTATCCATTAGTTTTCATATGATGCAGAAAAAATGAAATCTTATTGTTATAAGGGAAAATTTGAAGCATTTAAATGGAGAACTAGTGTTAAACAAGGCTATGTACTTGATCGAACCTGTTTTAATTTGCATGACAGTTGGCTTTGAAATGCTTAATCAAATTGGAATTGTGAAAATATATAGGTGTCATGTTGGAACTTTTAATTTGAATCATTTAAAGACAAAACCAAGAACTTACTCTTCTTGGATCCTAAATTTATAATATGCTGATTATTGTGTTAATTTGCCAATCCAAAATAGAATTTACATAATGTTCATTACGTTTAGAACAATTATTTTTCCTTTCATTTGTATTTGTAATTCAAATTGCATATGTTTGTTTATAAGCATAAAAAAATGTTTTTTTTCTTCTTTTTAATCTAAATATGAGAGTATTTTCAGAGAAGTTCACCATAATATTAACAATTTAGATTTCCTTGAATGTGCACTCAGATTTAGATTACAAGGATGTAAAAAAAATTTCATTATACAGATGTACAAAATTATGTAAATTTGAATTATGTTGAAAATGCACCTTATTTTTTTTTTTCAGTCAGTGACAGAAAAAACAATCCCCAGCAATTTTTAGTTCAGATGATTATCAACTTAACAATATAAGTTAGTTTACATATATTGGTAGTTTTATAAATGGAAAATATATTTTGAAGTCCATCATTGACTCTAATGGTCTGCTACTGCGTTTAACAAGTAAAATAGATTATTTCTGTTGTGTTTAGTAATGATCATACATATAAAGACAAATGAGTATATATACCAAACCATCTATTTAAGTTATGGAAGTGTATTAATTATATATGCAATATAATCATTTTTCATGCTGTCATGGAATATGTTTAACTGTTAGTCATCTGATAATTGACTATTTAATTTAATTTTTATTTTGTGGACAGTTAATATTTCTCTATATCAGGAGTCCCATTACATCATTTGAGTTAATAAAGTTAACAATTTTGTATTAATTAAAAAAATATTTATATTTTGCCATATGCAATTAATGCAATCCTGCAAAATGTGATCTTTAAGATGTATTGAGTGTTTGCTTAAATGGTTTTTTTTTTTTTTTGTATTTTCTTATATTTGATTAATGTTGTTTGATGATATGAAGTAAATACTGCTTTGTAATTTCATTAAAAAATTCGATCTAGCAGGTATTTCAACTCTGACATCTTTCATTTGAGTAATAGGTTAAGATGTTAATCTGAAATGATTGATTATGAGAAATAAAAAAGATTTAAAGTTAAAATCACCCAATTATGCCAATAATGAGGTTATTTCTGAAAATCAGGGTGGAGGAATTTATTTCCAGAACATAGGCATCCAAATTGATGAACATACATACACATTAAATTTTTAATAAGTATGTATAATGTCGTTACTGCACTGAAAAGGTTACATTAAAGTCAACAAGATAATTAGTGTTATATGTGATTAATTAATATGTTTATATATGAAAAATAAATTATGTAATGAGAGAAATCATTTAAGCAGTATAAAAATAAAAAGCCAAGCTCATTTAAATATAAATCTAACGTCAAAACATTAGATCATTGTCTAGAGGGTGCCATTGTATATAATTTTTATATAAATAAACCTACTGCCTTTTGTTGTATATTTTTTCTTAAGTGCATTGTTTTACTGGTAATAGTTTCAATCCATATGTAATCAAAGAAATTCATGAGCCCGGATTTTAACTGGAAATAATTTGTACTATATGCTGGTTATAGAATAAAATGGAAATGATGAATAAAGATGAATCTAGAAATGATTCTTTCAAGTTAGTTTTAATTTTTTTTTTTTTAACCTAGACAAAGAAGATAATTTTCTTGTTTTAAATGATATACCACATTGAACCATATCTTAATAAGGACATTTCCATGAAGATTGTTGTCAAATCCAATTTAAATGATTTCCCAGGATCTGAACAAATGCGGTTTCATTTGAAGAAAGTAAAAGGAGTTCATTAAAAATAGTAAGTAAATATTAATCTTGTAGCAATTCTCTATTCCCCAGCCTACTGAGCATTTATCTTAGCTATATATATATAAAATTGTTATAATTATATTTATAAAGCGCATACTCGTTACTTAAAGTAATATTTATTATGGCTATAACTGTAAGATGATGCACCTAAAAAATAGAGTACTTTGGACATCTTACGAACGCACCCGGTATAATATATATATATCAAGGATGTGTTATTTCTTCCTTTTTTGTCTGGAATAATGGTGCAGTCTGCTATTATTGACTATAAATTCAAAATAAATTAATGTGTTTCCTTCATACATTACTAGAAATAAGTAATCCTTTATATTTCAGAATTTGATTTAACGTTCATATTAATTTTAGGCAAAGCAAAAATTATATTATTCAAATTAAATCTTTGAATGGTCCATTTTTTTTGTTCTATCTCGTTATATTAATAGAGTGTAGTTATCATAATTTTTGACGAATAATGAAAACATATAAGAAAAGAATGGTATTGTTTTTTAAACTATTAGCTTCCGTTATCAATTGTACAAGTTCTTCGATTTCCTTTTTTTTTTTTTAAATGTGGTGTGTGAATTATTACCTCTATCTCCTTGTTGTACACAAAACTAAAATTACGTAGCAAGCTTCTATAGTAAAATTATTATCATCATCATTATCATATTATTATCATTATTAAACATTTGGTTATTGACTTATTGACTTGACATCAGATCATTGTTATGTTTACTGAGTTAAAGTCATATGTCGTAACATTCTATACTTGGTGAATTTTTATTATTAGCCTAAGTTTACATATATATATAAAAGATTTCACCAAATGTCTTTTTTCTCTTTTTTTTTGCGTTTTTTTTTTATAATTAATAAACTAGTTCATTGTGATGTTATCTAAATTTTAAATAAACTAAACTCCTGATGTGTGTGTGTGCATATATGTATATGGTTACATTATAAGACATTTAATAATGTGTATTTAAACATTTACTGCCTAACTTATGTTCAAGTGGTTTTAATTTGTTGCTGTGGATATTGAAGGCTAATCTAGACAGGATTGTAGGCCGTCCTTACAATATATATATATATGTTTATTTGTTGTTGTTGTAGATGGAACGTGTTATAAATTATTCAAGAATTTAAAATCATGGGAAGCTGCACGAAATGATTGTAGGATTCAAGACGGCTCTAAACCTGATCTTACAAGTATTCATAGTAAAAATGAACAAGGTAGTTTTACATATTTATATGCCCATATTAAGACTTTTAAAAAATGTATAATTAACATGTACTTCTACTATTAATAACAATAACAATATAATAGCAATAGTAATAGTAATAATAATAACAATAATAGTAATTCATATATTTGAAAATAACAACTCAATAGTCACAGATATTTACGCCAGTAATATAATAGTATATATGTGTTTATCTATAGGTGTTCCTTATATAATATGACTTTAAGTTTACTTTTAAATTGTCTTTCATTTAAATAAAAAATATCCACCTTCTTGAATTTCTTTTTATATTCCAATTATGATAATAACAATAACAACAACAATGTATTAGTGTCAGCCAATAACACGATTAATCATCCTCTAATATGACACTTTAAAATAATAACACAGTTCCAATATCGATTTTTGAATTATAATTTGATATTTTATTATTACAGAGCAAGTAGAAATATATTGAAAAATTATCACATACAAAATAGATTTTATTAATTTTGCTATTTTACAAGTATCCAAGTTAAGCCTTTCATTTAGTAAGTATTAGAATTGTATGACATTATATGTGTAGAAGCAGCAGTTTTCATCCATGATGATGCAATGCCAACATCCTTTCATTTAGCAGAAAATTAATTTATAAGACACTAAAAGTGATCAGACAACAGTTTTCATCAATGCCAATGCAATTCAAAACACATCAATTTATATCATGTATTGAAATAATTCATCACTCTCACAAAACTATATTGGTAGATGAAAATAACATTTTTTAGTCATTATCAAGTGTATCCTATTATTGAAAATTAAGCAATAGCCATTTTTACCAAAGAAATATTTAGATGTTTTTTTTAACACATTGTATTGCTCTGAGTTGGAGTTTTAGATCTAATTTCTGAAATCCTAACTCTTCAAGGAGGTGAGCCATTAAGCTCTTTGTCTGTTGGCACTTATAATTAAAGCTTGTTTGGAGCTAGTGGTAAGCTCCATATAGTGAACACACACACACACACACACACACACACACACACACATATATATATATATATATATATCATTCGATGTCTGTATTTTTTCAAACAATATACATAATTATATAATTAAATATTTATAAATATGCTCCTAAGTGGATAAAAAAATTAATTATCTAATTAGTATATTTATAAATATTTAATTATATAATTACATATATATATATTCTAACCAGGTAAATTAAATGACCATCTAATAACATCTAAATAACGTTATGAGAGACTCTTATAGTAAACAATAGATTTGTAATAATAAAATATTGGCTATGCTCAGCGACTTGTTAGTTATAAAGAATTCAGCTGCAGAGATATGCAGTTAAGATAAAACAAGAAATCAACAATAATAAAATAAATCATCATAAGTAGAATAAATCACTTGGGAAAAGAAGGAAACTGCAATCATTATGTAATTAATAATTTAGAATGAAATAGATTTCTACCTTTATCAAAAACACATTATCTGTTTTATAAATATTTGCACTTTTGAAAATATAATGATATCTTCTTATTGGTTCTCACATCTTCTCTAATATCTTATAAAATTTTGTATAAATCATTTGCCAATTTGATCTGAAATGAACTCTACTTTTGCAGAATAAAATGAAAGTGAAAAGTACCTTTCTTATGGTACAATTAAAAACAAAGTTCTCCTTATAATAGCAGTAATAATTAATAACTTTTAAATAAAAAATGATGATGATCTCAGGGTTATTTTGTCTATCTTTGGGAAATGCTCTATAATATTGTGTTATCTCAGGTAGCTATAAGAGGCATTTGCTTCTCTTGTAGCTAATGTGTCCTAACATATATTAATAACAATTATAATTATTTAAAGAAGTGATAATATAACTTATAAAGAAACAAAATAATGGCATAAAATTTGGAATAATTTAGCCTTTTATCCAGGATTTCAGCCAGAATAATAAAAAGACAAGAATATATTTTATATCCCTTCACCATCCATGACAACCCAATAAAACAATTACAACTAATTATTTTCATAATTTGACTAAGAAAATAAATGGAATAATATGCATTCAGAATTAATAATATAAAATAAAATTCATTTCAATATCAAATTAATGTTTAATCTGAAGTTTGCAATTCTTATTTTTACTGGATACTCTCCCAAAATAATTATAATCAAAATGAAGTTTTAGGATCTGCATAAAATCGCTCATCTGGCATAAAATTGTTTATCTGGCATATTGAGATTTGTGAATTTGAAATGGTTTAGGACTCAATAAAAACATTTTGCAAACATTCATACATGTTGCATTTAGAAAATAAACCAACAACTAAAATTGAATAAAATGCTATAGATTTATTAATAACACAGAATAAAAAATATACATAATCTTTGTTAAATGCTATAAATAAATATAAGTGCTGCTATCAAAATGTGTAGTTACATGTTTTATATTCTACTAGTCCCTTTTCCCCTTTTTTAATCATTATTATAATAAATAAAAGTGAGATGAGTATTTGAGATACAACTGCTCTTTGCAAGATAATATAAAGAAAAATTTCATCCTATAAGTTTGGAATAAAAATATTATCTTAAAGTAACTAGTTGCAATATATAGCTAATACACTGCTAAACTGTTTTTTTTTTATAAAAAAAAAAACAAAAAACTTGTAAACCACATCAAACAAACAGTTAATAATAATAGAAAAAATAACAGCCACTTCAAATTTAAATTTTATAGATAGACTATAATATATGTCTTTTGCTTTAAATTATTAAGTAGCTACATTTGCCATGATATGAAGCACACTAGAATAACTGAGTACTATTTATTAACTGACATGAACTGGTTTCAAACTACTAATCTCATCTAAAATATTAAACTCTACTATTGATGAATTAATTAAATTATGGGTTATAATTCAAGTAAATTAAGAATGGGTATTGGTCATTCATCAGAAGCCATACACACAAATAAATATATAACTTAATGTCCACATAAAAATAATAAGCAATATTTTAACTAGAAATTACTTACAATTCCAGCGATGAATAAATCTCAGATACTGATGAAAATAAAATATTGTATATAAGTATTCCCTTTAAAAAAATAAGTGCTTATACATGATTTAAAATTAATTCTATTCAATTGATTTGCTTGTGAACTACAAGCAAGGCTCAGTAGCACAATACAGATAATGATCCTTATCACTAAGGCACTATCAATGACAAAATGTATTCTGAGAAACTAACACCTCAAGTCTAATATCTATCCTTGTCATAACCTTTAAATATATCACAATAATCTTCACCTTTTATGGTGGAAAATATATATCAAATTTACATGAGAGACAAAAATACTAAGTAATCTCATCAGATAAAAATATTACATTAAAGAATTTGGTAGTCTCCAAGCCTATCTCTTGGGAAAAATGTAGGAATGGACTTTGTCTCACAATCTAAGAAAAAGGAACATGCACCATAAGATAATCATCTCCTGGGATTAAGATACATTAACTACATTAAAATATCATATAAACTCTAGATAGATCTCTGCATGGGACTTGGCCACATTGGCTACAAAACATACTATAACACTATATCAAAATAATCCTCTTATGCAAAATAAAGTACTATGGGGAGAGCACCTTCATCCCACAAATCACAATACATAATAAATTTTGAAATATGATGATATCAACATATAACAACTCCAACATGGGTAAGATAGCAAAATATAACAAAAAATATTATTAAATCCATATTAAAAAATGCATACACCAATCAATATCTGATACCAATGAACAAAAATACACATGTATCAGTCAGACAACTGTAAGAGATATGCAAAATAATATAATAAATGTTAGCTTTAAGCAAGAAATATTCAACCGCAATGTAAGTGGATATATTAATAAAGAATAATTGTTAATAAAATAACAAATTAACAAAATAGAAATTCCGTCGAAAGTTTATACAAAAAATATGCTATTACAACATAAAAATATACACTTCTGATAAATTTAACATACTGTTTTACCCATTAAAGATGTATAATGAATATTTTAAATATCTGACATGTGAGATTAATATTTCCAGTTGCATGCAAAATAAACTACATATAATTTATCAGTATAACTTCATATCAATATGCACATTTTACTTAAAATAATTGTAGCAATCCCTACCTATTTGCTATAAAACCCTTGAAATATTACATAATAAATGTAAAGCTTAACATACATCAACATTACAAAAAATAAAATACAATTTTACCAAATATTTTTTAAAACTATAGCTCTTTAGCAGTGCTATTTCCGTACTGAGCTACATGTCAAGGTAAAGAGAGTTCTCCTTTAGTCATTGTCTGAAAAAAACAAAGCACTTGAAGTTATAAAAATGCATTTTTTATTCAATGAATATTTTTTTTGTTTCTTTTGGCATTTGCAATATTTCAAAAGAAATATAGTAGAAATGATGCTTAACTAAATCTTAACTTTAATGAGGAAGATTGGAACCAGCAGAGAAATATTTATAATGTTAATACAAACATGAATATTATAAAAAAGAATACAAATATGATATAAGCCAGCTGTAACATTATTGGAGATTTGCAAGTTTTCCAGAGATTATAATATGAGCACCACCTGTTGTATTGGAAATAAACAAAACTATAAGGTTTTCATTATAATTTTTGTAAAGGACACAATAAAAAAATAATTATATTTTATTTTCAGGTTATTGAAAAGACATTATTAAGCAGTTTTCATAAATGTTAACACTTTAATTTTAAAGGTTCATTTTCTTCTTTCCTTTAAAGAATGCATATGTATAACTTCTCTTTAAATATACAACATGTAATAGATATATTAATAACTAGTAAAAAAATACTATTCTATGAATTCATTCTATTAGGATAACAATTTCCATGGTTACTGTTAAGATTGCATAAACAAATACCCTCATCTTTAAACAAGCAGATCAATGAGTAATATACATTTTCTTTTTCTTTAATATCAACTTTTAAGAAATTTTAACTTTTAATTCAGCCGTCAGCATGTGTCAATTTTTTCTCTCCAAATGAAGAGCACAAGTAGAAATAGCAAGTTCATTATAGTCTATTTGACAGGTAATTATCCCCTGAATGAACTGAATAATTATAAAATTAACTAAATGGCATATTAACAATATGTAGTGTTTTTATAATTAGCAGACACAGACAATATAATATTTTTAAAAATATGTTTAAATGATATAGAAAAATCTTTAGAGATATTCTATATTTGTCAATTATTTCATGCTAGAGTTTTTTAATGCTTTTTCTCCTATACATGATAAATATTATTAAATAAACATGAACAAGTAAATAGTCTGCTTTAATTTTAAAAATGTTTAGGCTTCCTGGTTTAATTAAATAAATAGTTTCAATTATAACTTGCTTTAAATTTGCCATTCTAAGTTTACTAATCTAAGTTCCCTAGAAAAAAAAAAAACATTAACTTATAATTAAAGAAAGTTTATAATTGATGAAAACAATAGAACTAAAATGTCTTAAAATATTTACCTAGCCTTTCATTGTAGACTGAAGTAATTTAATATTAATAATTTACTACGGTTTATTAGAAAATAATAATAATTATAAAAAAAATTAGTAGTATTTAACGATGCAGTGAAATGTAAAATCACCAACCAAGGCAGCGGTTGGTGGCCAAAGGCAGAGGGTGTTAAGAATATTCTGCATATGGAGCCAGGCTTCCATTTGATGATGACTTTTTATTTAGATACTTTCAACTGCAGATCATTCTCAATTGAAGGAAGAATGCAATAATTAGAAGAAGAACTATCTTATATTAAGTGGGGCATTATTGGACTATGTGAAGTTAGAAGAAACGGTGAAGAGACAATTGATTTAAATAATGGACATGTACTCTACTATAAAGGCACAAATAATGGAAATACAACTGGAGTAGGATTCATTATAAATAAAAATGTGAAGAACAGCATTGTGGATATTGATGGTGTATCAGCCAGAGTGGCAAGAATAGTTATACAACTGAATAGCAGATACCAAATGTAGACAATTCAGGTTTATGCGACAACAAGTTTTCATAGTGATGAGAGTAGTAGAGGATTTTTATACCAATGTACAAAAGGTTTTTGATCAGAGTGAACAACATTTTAAAATTGTTATGTGATATGTTAAAGCTAGAAAATGGTAAACAAATGAAAAATGAAAGTGTTTTGGTAATTTTGGTTATGGTAATAGAAATGAGAGAAGATATAGACTTGTGGAGTTTACAGAAAAAAAAAAAAATTATGAATTCTTGTTTTGAAAAAAATGATAAAAGGAAATGGACATGGAAGAATCTAAATGAAGGCACAGCAGAATTGGATTATACTTTGACTAACAGAAAATATATATTTCAAGACTGTAATGTACTTAATAAATCTAACACAGGAAGTGATGATTGATTAGTAACATGTAAGCTATGTAGTAATGCAAAACTAGAGACACCCAAATTATTAAAAAAAAACAATATTTACAGTTGATATTCCTAATCTTCAGAAATCCTCTAATGAATTTAAATTAGAACTTACAAATCGGGTTTAAATATAAGTAAATGTTTTAACATGATACAGATTTGAAGGAAATTAATAATAAAGTAACTGATACCCTTTTTAAACGTGCAGCAAAGATAGCTGGTAGAAAAAAAGCAACAACTGACCAATAGAATTTCTACTGATACTACAATGAAGATATTAAAAATAATGCATTAAAATGATTGAATATCTTGAATTCTGTAAAATGGTGTGGAAAAAAGTTGAAAATGATATAAGAAAGTATTAATGTGAAGTGCAAGAAAAACTGTAGAAGAGAATAAAAGTCTAAAGAGTGTAAAAGAACATTTTGGAATTAGGAGGAAATGTATATGTGCAATAAGAAAAATAGATGGAGCTATTACTAAAAAAAGAGTTGACATCATGAAATAGATAGACAACTTCTATCAAGAATTATATTGTAATAAAGAACAGGTACCTCCTTTATCTATTATATTTTCCACATTGCCCAGAATGTAAAATGAAGAAGTGAGACATGCAATTAAATTTATGAAAAAAGGAAAAGCTCCAGGTAATGATGGAATTATAAATTATATATTAAAAGAAGCAGGTGAAGAAATAGAGAATTTTTCTATTAAAGTTATATACCAAATGTCTATTGATAAAGATGTACCCATTGATTGGGGAAATGAGTATTGATATTAGTATTTAAAAAAGGTGATAAAGAAGATATTAGAAATTACAGACCTATCAGTATTTTCTAAGTTTTATACAAAATATTTACCAAGATAATTACAACTCATCTACAGAGAATATTGGATTTCTACCAACCAAGAGAACAGCTGGATTTAAAAGTGGTTTTAGTACAGAAGATCATATCCAGATATTGAGAGATGTTATAGAAAGGGCAAATAAATATCAGTTGCCATTATGCTTTGGATTTGTAGATTATGAAAAGGCAATTAATTTGATAAACATTTCTTCAGTGATTAAAGCAATGGATCATCAAGGTATAGATCCAGGTTATTGTCATATTTTAAATAATATTTATCAAAATGCAACAACAGCAATTAGATTACATAATGATACTAAGAAAGTCAACATTGAAAAATCTGTAAGTCAGAGTGACTCCATATCTCCAAAATTTTTACAACAGTGATGCAAGAAGTATTTTGTGGATTAAAATGGAAATCTAAATAGTGAAATGAAAATGGACAATTATTTATGTCATTTAGATTTAGCAGATGATGCAGT
Organism: Epiperipatus broadwayi; assembly: GCA_028023455.1. Taxonomy (NCBI): domain Eukaryota; kingdom Metazoa; phylum Onychophora; class Udeonychophora; order Euonychophora; family Peripatidae; genus Epiperipatus; species Epiperipatus broadwayi. The sequence continues at coordinate 2,603,987 of JAQFVV010012482.1, read as the reverse complement.
TGTTTTTGCATATAATGCTTTAGAGCTGCAGGAATTATCAGATGAAATTAGGAAAGTAGCAGTAAAGATAAATTTTAAAAAGACTAATGTAATGTTCAATGGATTTTGTCAAAAGATGAAAATAAAGATCGCTTATGATGAGTTAGAAGAAGTTAACAGCTACATATATCTTCATCAGATTATTAATACAGATGAAAACATAATGGATAAAATTAATCCTATAATTAAACCTGGTTGGAGAGCAATTGGTAGAAATAATTTGATATTAAAAGGAAATATGTCTATGTGTTTGGAAAAAAAATCTTTTTGATAAATGTGTTTTGTCAGTTCTTACTTATGGATCTGTGACTTGGACACTTAATAGAAGAGCAATACAGAGACTTCAGACCATTCCAAGAAGTATGAAGAGATGCATGTTAGGAGTTACAAAAAGAGATCAAAAACAACCATGTATGGGTAAGAAAACAAACAGGTGTTATTGAGTTCATTGAAAAAATGAAATGACTGAAGTGGAGTTGGACTGGACATATTTCTAGAAGAGATGATAACAGATGGACCATTGAAATCTTAAACAGGATTCCAAGAGATTGTAAAAGACTGAGAAAGAGACCACATGTAAAATGAATAGATGAAATAAGAAAGTTTGCAGGGGTTAAATGGAGAAGAGCAGCTAAAGATCAGAGAAGATGGTTTGAACTTGGAGAGACCATCCTGCAATGGATTGATAATGTTTGATGATGATGATTAGCTTACTTATATAACATTTTATTTAGAATTTGTCAATTTATAAAATATGATACAGCATTGTAATAATAGTTACTATGCTAACATAAACTACAGCTAGGCAAATTGGTTAGTACACTTTATCAGTTAACTATTATTACTTTTATTTTATTTTTAAAAATAACACCAATATTATTTACATATATATATATATTAATAAAATGTCATAAATTTTGTAACTTCCTTTTAAGCTTGCATTTAAATGATCACTAGATGGAGCTTACCAATAGCTCTAATCAAGCTTTATTTTATAAGTGCTGAAAGAGAAAAAATTCAAAATCTCTATTGTTAAGTCCCCATATCCAGACCAATTGTTTTCAAGCTTGTGGCTCACCTCATTGGAGTGCTGCACACTCTACTCAGGTGAGTCATAAGCTCAAAATCAATTGGTCTGAAGATATGGACTTACCAATAAATATTTGAATTCTTTCTCTTTCGGCACTTATAAAATAAACCTTCATTAGAGCAATTGGTAAAGCTCCATCTAGTGATATATATATATATGAAAAAACAAATACAAGTTAAGCTTTATATATATATTTGTTTGAATATATTAATATATATATATATATATATATATATTAATAATTCAAACAAATATATTTAACACAGTATTCAAAATTAAATAATATATTCTTTACCAGAAGTACTTTCAATTGTTTCACTGACAATCTTTATCAACTGTTAATACAAACGTACAAAAAATATATTATTTAATTTTGAATACTGTGTTAAATATATTTGTTTGAATTATTATTATATAATTTAAAAATACAGACATTTAATGGTTGTAGTTATATATATATATATATATATATATATATATATATATTGTAAGGGGCACACATGACGTTAAATTATTTTTAAAAAATACAATTAAAGTATAAATGTTCACAGATAAAGGTTATTTAATAAAAATCAGAATTAAACCTTAAAAACTAAAAGCTTGCAAATATATATATATATATATATGTATATATATATATATATATATATAAATCACACAGATGGAAAATTATTAAAATATAACTTTATTAAAAAAGTATTTTAAAACTAAATTTTAAGCAAAAACTTAAAGATAAAAATATATCTTTAAGAATGTACAATAATTAAATTATTTCTGTTGTGTTAAAACACAAAATGGAAATGATTGTTGATTTTAATTAATCTAAAGTAAATGAGCTTTTGGGGTAAATTTATAATTAAAGGTCAGATAAAAGATATAAAAAAAAGAAAAAAAATATTGTTACCCACTTGTGGAAAGTCAACCAACAATCGGACCTCTATGAAAACCACCAGAACAAGAAACCATGGTTAGTGAATCTGAAGGATTAATATAAAAAGAAAAAAATCAAATTAAAAACAGTTTCAGCTTGATTTTTGAAGAGGATGGTGAAAATACACACTATTCTTCCTCTATTTCCTAATGAAAATATTGTTAAAATATGAATGACACTATTGCAGACCCTGATACATATGGGTACTGCAACAAAATAATTTTAGAATCGAACCAGCTAAAGCTATTTCCAGATTGATAACTATGGTATGAGCAGAGTATGAATAATAGAAGACGTCAGAAGAATTGGCACAAGGAACCAGGATCTCCTTTAATGTAATGTATAAACTATAAATTATGAACACTAATTATTATAAATTTTCACTAAATAAACTTTGTTTTATGTTTTAATAGCTAAGGCCTAACCAAGTTTCAATCACAAAGACTTATCTGACCAACATGGAAGGTTAAATCAGTTATTAAAATTTATTTTTATATATGTTTGCCAATTCAATTATTTCCATTTTGTTTATTAATATTTATTAGCTAAATTATTAAAATGTATTAAATTTTAAGTTGGGTATTGTTAGCTGCATAGATTCATTATTATGATTACGTCTCAAGATTTTTTATATGTGAAATATATATCAGGAGATATGACACATCATGCTGAGTAACTAAACATATTTCCTGGTATATCCTTTAAGTTATTGTTGTCAATGTGGCACATTATGATGAGTGTCATTGGGTTTACTTTATTGTACATTTTCCTTAGCAATTTTCAATTAATATCTTTATATTTAAATTCATTTATGTTTATTTTAAAGTGGTTTGATTTCAGCCTATTTGTTTCATGGTAGATTCTATGCAGATGGTATGATGTGTGGGTGTTTATATCAGTGTAATGTGAGGCATGTTTAGCATACAGGACAAAGCCCACATGAATGCATGACCCAAAGGTGTAAGTTGATGCATTATAATGTATGTTAATGTATTTCCCATACCCTTGTTTTCCTTTTTACTTTGGGTGGTAATATTAAGATGGCCAAGACCACAATTCACCATTTCAGAGAATTTTCAATATATATTTTCCAAATCATTTTCTTCCCCAGACATGCACACATTGCTGTTCTGGGCAAATATTATTCCTCTTTAAATAATACCACTCTGCAGATGCACATTCCTGTTAGTGTTGTTTTATGCTAGCATCTTCCTATTGCATTTGTTGCATCTGTATATCAGGAAGCAACATTGGTTTGGCTATGAACTTTTGGCCTGAGGTTGAATGATTGTTTTTTGACAAGTTTTTTTTTTTTTTACTGAGTAATCTATGTAGCCTATCTATACTCAAAATTATAAAACAAACATCTATCAACTATCCATTTGTGTAGGCTTTTATCTAAAGCATAAAATAATATTTTAACTGTAATCATAAACCAGTCTTTTCTATTAATTTATTTATTTTAATTAAGTATAAATTGTAGTTAAATTAAATTTTGTTATGTATTACATATTTATGTATGAGCACCCAACCACACTTGGCATCTACAGGTAAATATGGTACTTGATGTTGAGTGTCTTAATGTATTTTCATAAGCTTCCCCTATAAGTTCATATTTGTGAATGTCATACCTCATGATGAGTGTCTTAAGGAACCTAATAAAAGTATAACCCTTTCTACATTCAATTTATAATAATAGAATGAGAATAATTTGGGGTGGATGGTTGTGCTGCATATATGTATACATGACCATGCTACTTTAGTTTAAAAAAAATATTAAAACTTAAAATTTAAAACTAGATGTAAATACCTGCATGGATTCATAAGTTTTATGTGAGCAATCTATGTAGCATATTTACATCTATCAAAAGATTAAAATGTATAAATAAGAGTCTTCATCTTTGTGAACTAAATTTAAATTTAAATATGATAAATATACAAACTAAACTAAAGTAATAATGTTTATTGCTCCAATTCAATTTTATATATGTGTAATAATAAATATTTTGCTTAATATTAGTGGCAGTAGTTTATTTATTTATTTTTTATCCTTTCATTCTTAAATGTATATTAAGAATTTAGATTATAAGTTTCAGTCACTCTGTGAGCTAGCACCTTGGGTTAATGGTCAATACATAATTTTAACCAAATATTAAATTTACTATGGAAGTGGAAAATAACAGATTGCTTGCTTTTCTAGATGTTTTAATTAGAAGAAAATGTTATGAAACATTATCAATATCAATTTACAGCAAATTCACCCATACAAACATATATCTTAATTTTAATTCTCATCATCATCCTGCTCAAATTTTTCTGTAGCAAAAAATCTTTTGACTAGATCTTATAATTTATCTGATAAAGAACATCTTGCTCAAGAAATAGAACTTACAAAAATATTCTACTTTATTATGATTATAATAAAAATATCACATGAAAGGCTTTACATAGCATTGATAGAAAAAGGAAAAAGAGGATAGAATTGACCATTCATCTTTTAATAGAGTAATTTTACCTTATATTAAAGGGGTTCCTGATAAAATCAGTAGAAGATTATCTTGTTTTAATAAAAAGACTACTTTTTCTAATGACAAAAAAATTGCTGAATTTTTACATAAACCTAAAGACAGAATATTTTTGGAACACCAAGAGGTTTGTGAAATTCCATGTTTATAGTGCTCAAGAAGCTATGTAGATAAGTTTATTAGAGGAATAAATGTCAGAATTAAGGAACATAATAATGCTTTTGATCAAAAAATTAATACATCACTTTTTACTTACCATTTTTTAGAAATTGGTCGCAAACTTGACTTTGACAAAAAGAAAATGCTTGCTAATTTGGAGAGTTATGATTTGAGAACCATGAGAGAGTCAATTGAAATATTAAAGAGACCTACTGCTTTAAATAGGGCTTATGAAGCACAATGTATTTCAGCCATAGGGAAACCTCTTATTTTACCTATATCATTTAATATTGACTTTAAATTAATGGGTGGTACAACTAAGACAAATATACATTTTGATAAACCTTATATTATAAATACTAAACTATTTCAAACTGATACTCCTGCTTCATCTTGCTCTCAGTCCCATTATAGTTTGAGATTGAATAAATTTTCTTTCAAGAGTTTACCTTGACAATGGTGAATGCTAGTTTATCGAAATATCGGTATGTAATAATAAATAACACATGATTTTAATAACTTCTTTCATATACACTTCAATGCAAACAAATTTTCTTAATAAAAGTTCTTTATTTTCCTGACAGTTTACATCAGAGCTTCACCCTCCTTTGTTTTTTTCAATATATGAAAATATGCAAAGAAAGTAAAAGAGAAGAATAAGTGTATATGATTGAATATTATTGATAATGTGTTCTTGTAGAGTATTTTATTTTAATATATAACTTCAGCAATAATTGTATATTGATATAAAGTAGATTATAGATAAATTATTAAGGTTGTTGTCGATGAGCCACTATATCCCACTGTATGGCGCTGTTTTCATGCTAAAACACATAAAAATACCGTTTCTGCAGCCGATATGTTCGAACCCTCATTTTCTATAATACAACTTTTTTTATTGTACTACAGATTGCAGGCCACTATGTCGCATTGCAGTACAGCATTTATGTTTATGCAGCAAATACATTTCCCCAATTTGCACAGTTTATAAAATGGTTACAGCTTGGGGAGAGGGTGTGCTTTTTGTATTGGATGGAAATGTTATTTTCATTGGATTTTTTTTTATTTTAAAGTATTGAAATGTTCAGATTTTGTAAAGTAATAATTAACAGACTTTTTACACTGTAGTGTATTAAAGTTTTAAGTAGTAAATGTTTACGAGATATATGTATAAAGTGAATTGGAATTAGGAAACGCATTTCCACGAGACATTTTAAGATTGTACCATGTGTATATTTTTGAAATAAAAAAGAGCGTTAACACAAAAATATCCAGAAAGAAAAGTACAAATGTACACTGTTGTTTTTAAATGTCATAAAAAGCATATATTATAAAAATTTTATTTATATATATATTTGTCGTTGTTTAAAAAAGTTTTAGTTTTTTTTTTTTTTCCGACTACAGTTATACTTTGTTGAATATAGTTTACATTTATTGTTATCATTTATTTTATAGATGTTAGTAAAAAAAAATATTTACAAAAATACGATTTTGATATTTTTTATTTTAAATGTAAACCTAACCCTAAAGCTAACCCTAAAATTAACCCTAAACCTAACCGTAACAACTTTTACTTTTAGTTGTCATTCTATTTGAAATAAAAAATAGCGGTAAACAACAACAAAAAAAAAAAAAAGCCGTAACCCCAGTAAAAAAATATCCGATAGAAAATTGATTTTTCTAATAAAAAAAAAACTAAAAAAGATGAATCAAATTGTAATTTGTTTATTTTATTTTACATTTATTATTATCATTTAATTTGTATACGTTAATAAAAAATAATATTTAAAATTAAATAATATTTAAAAAAGACGATTTTCTTTTGTTTTTATTTTTGCATTACAAAAAACACATCAAAATGATTATAATTAACGGCCCGTAAATGATCACATTTTATAGTTTAAGCATGATATATGCACCATCCAGTGGGATATGGGTGCTCATCAATGACAACCATTATTAATATTATATAAAATTTTATTTTATTTCATTTAACTGGCTAATCGTTTTATTTTATTTAAACATTAAAGATATTGACTCATCATAACCATTTAGAAACTAGTTTATTTAGATAGGGAATATAATTAATATTTAATGTAAATTTGCATTACTATATGTAACATTTGATTAGTAAAGGTATATCAGAACAATTATTTATTTGAATTTGATTTCTTTTGTTTTACATGGTATTTACCTATTTGATAGCCTTAGTTGAGGCACCAAATATAATGGAATGGCATTTAATCATCCCAGTTTATATACAAAATATAATAGAATCAATTATATTTAATGCTTGGAAATTATTAACTTAATGCTTCATAGTTAGGTTCGCCAAATATAACAAAATGGATTATATTTAAAATATAAATTGTATATATGGGGATGATTAAATTCCCTAAAAAGAGGATATGCATTTCACTACAATCGGACTTTGGGTCTTCAGGTAGAATGCTAGAAATGAATCAATGAAATACTAAGTCCATGATTATATCTATCTTTTTTATGCTAGCTCAATAATATTTAAATAAGTTTAAATATAATTTAGACTAGTTCATCCATCTTTCATCCCTCTTTCAGTCACCATTATGCCATGATATTCACACTCATGGAGAATTTGCAATTAGCTCTCTTCAGGGAAAATCCAAAACAAGTTATTATTTATATGCCTTTATATAAGCATTAATTACAATTGATATTCATATGATATTTATAATACTAGCATATATATATTATAATTCAATAATGATTAGACAAAGAGATCAAGTTAATAAATCAATATTTAATAAATAATAAAAAATATAATATAATAGATAATAAAATATTAACAAATAAATATGGATGAATTTTATCATTTTAAAAATATTAATAAATAATATTTTTTATTTAATACCCTATGATAAAACTCAATACTATAATAAACTTTCAAAAATTAAAGAAAATAGTTTAAATTAACAGATATATAAAAACAATATCTGGGTTCAAAAATTAATAATTTATGTAACTTATTAATTTATTTACCATTCTTATTTATGTTTCATAATTACCAATATATAAGTACTATTTGCAATTGTATAACTTATATATTATATGTATTTTTGATAAATAAAGTACATTAAACTTTTACAATATTACGTAGTAAATACAATATAATCCTGTTTAAGATATCTGTCAAATAATAACTATTCTTTATATCCCTCATCTAATTTGATGAATTATGTCAAGCTTTCAATTAATTATATTTAATAATAAATATAATTTTCCTATTAAGATATAATGATGCGATGCCAAATTTGAAATAAAGATAATAATAATAATAATAAACATATTAAAATAATATAAGCATTATTATAATATATATAAATAAATAATAAAGAAAACTTATTTATAATAGAGTTGAGAGTAAATATTGAAGTCTATAGTTCATCATCCTAATGAAGATCTTTTACAAAGTATATTATTAATCCATTGGTATAATGATGATTTTATTTATCCTTAAACAATAAACTGTTAATAATATCCAATGATTTGATTAATGTGAAATAAAATAAATATTCTTCGAATGTAGATGTTCTTAATCTTCATTTTTCTATTATCATTAGACGTTCTATATATCCAATATTTCAAAATATTTTAAAATAGCATGCAAGGTTGGTTTCAAAACCTTTACGATACAAAGCTGTTTTACTCAAAACACATTGTTTTATCCTATATATATATATATATAATTATCTTAAATTTATATATATCCAAAGAATAACGGAAGTGTTAAAACAACGTAGTTTCCAAAAAACTTAAACAGACGTTCTTTTTTTTTATATTGCTATTCCTTTAAGACTTAATAGAAAATTAAAATATTTTCCTTGCAGACTTTTAATCCACAGATTATTTTAATTTGGAAAAGTTAATATTTAAATTCCAATCGTTGAACAGTAGTATTGATAAAAGAAAAAGTTATTTAAAGAGAAATGATTTTCTTTTCTTCTCCTTAATAACAAAAGAACGAATCAATCTGCTCGTGTGTTATTACAAGTTCATGCTTAACTCAACTATCAATTGTCTTAACTTCAAATCTGGCATTTTACTCAAAAGCTTAAGGTATGTATTATTTAAAACTCAAATGTATATATAAATAATATATATATAATACATATTTTGCGGGTTCATCCGTGTTAAAAACTTTTAATATCAATATACTGACGTTTCGACTTGGTCACACAAGCCATCCACAGAGTTATAATATATATGTATACATAATAAAATAGTCAAATAAAAAAATATATTTATAAATAATTTCCTAAGAGATAAAACATGTTAGGCCAATAATAATAACTGTAACTTACTATTATATTTCCCCTTCCCTTGGGAAATTTAAAATTTTAATTTAAGTTAAAATTTTAAACACAACTATTTTAGTATATTCTTATAGTTTAATTGCATTTATAGTTGGATTTTATGAAGGGTTGAATTTTTTTTTTACTGTTATATCTTCCTAATACTTGGGCTATCCTATTCTTTTGATAATGATCAAAAATAAAATATAAGGACTTTGATGGTTAATATATATATATATATATATATATATATATATAACCATCATTTTTTTATTTATATATATATATATATTTATATATATATATATATATATAAATAAATAAAATAATGTGTTTCCTTCTTGGACAACACAAATATATTTACTAGCCTTATTCCTGCTTCTTTAAGACTTATGGATTTGAAAAGGACTAAATAAATACTAGAGTATCCATTTATTAATATGAATTGACTCTATTGTTTTTACTTATTTTAAGGAATTAAAGAATACCCTCACCAAAGCTAATGTTTTTAACTATACTTCTCTTTACATTGATCACTATTATTATTATTTTTTATACAACTGTATGGTTTACACTGCCCAATTCTTATCTTGATCTTCACCTTCTTTCTTTATAAAACATTATAAGCAGCCAAAATAAGGTTTTAAAATTCGTGAATTGTACATACCACAAATCTCTCCTTCTTGGTTAATCCAAAATGCATTTGGACCTGCCTTTTTAACGATAGTATAATGTCCTTCATATGTATTATAGAATTTATGGTATTTATTCTCCAATGGTTTACTGGGATGGAAAGTCTTTATCAAAACTTTATCTCCAACTTTAAATTCATAAATACATTTTTTTTATTCTGACTTCTATTATTTGCCATTTTAACAAGTTGTTTATGAGCTTGTAAAATATCATTTTCTCCATTTATTTTGGGTTCATTAATAATAGGTTTATATTTTCTAAATAATATAGGTATAATTTGATGAAAGTGTAGTCGGATGGGTGAGAATCCAGTAGATTCATTTAAACTCCAATTGATATAGTCTACTACACGTTTTGTCTGCTTTACCCAACCCTTGTGCTCCTCTTCTAAATAGGTCCTAAACAAACATCCAAGCTCCTGCATAATATGTTGCATGGATTTGATTGTGGATTCCTAATACAGATTAGCACATGTTTTATTTTTGATATATCTACCCATTTCTTCCATTCCTTAGATAGAAAAGGTGTACCGTGATCAGTTAGTATGGTTTTCGGCTTTCCTATCATTGGAAATTGGAGAGTACTCAATACTTTGATTGTATGTTTAGCATTGGCTTGGGGTATCGGGTAAGCAGCAACATATTTGGAAAAAAGATCATAAGTGACTAATAAATATTTTTGTTTGTTGAATGGAGGCAAAGGCCCATAATAGTCAATTGCTAAGATCTTGTTTGGTCTTTCTGGAATGATAGAGTTAATTGAATTAATATAATTTTGGTTTACTGACTTAGCTCTTAAGCAAATTACACAATCCTGGAGTGATTTCAAGATGTCTTTATACATTTTTGGCCAGTAAAACCAATTCTTAAGGGTATGTTCTCTCTTATGAGCACCATAATGCCCATATAGACAGTGTATGCATTTTATGAGTGGGTCACATAAACACTTTGGTATTATTGTCCTCCACTCATCAACGTTATCATTCACTTTATATACTAAGACCTGTTGTTCTAATTTAAAATGGTTAAGATCTTTAAGTGCATCCAAAACTTCCTCCTCTAATAAAACTTTTATAATTGGGTTTAATTATGGGTCATTAAATTGTATCTCTGGTAAGTTTTCCAACTCCTTCTCTACATTACTATCAGCCATCACATTGACATTTGTAATGTAGGCATTGTCTACCATCAAATAATTTTGTTCTGACCTACATGGATTTCGACTAAGCACATCAGCAATGATATTCTCGGATCCTTTGCAATAATGCACAGTGTAATTAAATTCCTGTAGTAGTAAACTCCATCTAACTAGACGACTATTAGTCAGATAACTATGATTCAGGAATCCAAGGCTTTTGTGATCAGTGATCACTATCACCTCTGATCCGAGTAGCATTTGTCGAAATTTTTGGAAAGCCCAGACTATTGCTAGTTCTTCCTTCTCTGTAACCATGTAATTTATTTCTAGACCTTTCAAGAGCCAGCTAATAAAGTAGAGGACACCTGGTTGGCCATCCTCTTGGATTTGGGACAGTGTTACCCCTAATCCAAAACGACTACTCTCTGTTTGACTAATGAATGGTTTATTAAAATCAGGGAAAGCTAACATAGTTAACTTTAAAAACCCTGTTTTAATATTCTCAAATGCACGGTCTTGTTCTTCAGTCCATTTCCAACGTTCATCTTTTCTAATCAATTTTAGCAATGGTTCCATGTGGTCTGAGAACTTCTGATAGAAACGGTTGTAAAAATTACATAAGCCTAAAAATTATCAAATTTGTTTTCAAGTAGATGGTTTAGGAAAGTTTTGAATGGCAGAGATCTTCTCTGGATGAGGTCTTATCCCATTGCAACCAACAATATGACCTAAGAAGACAACTTGGTTGGAAACTAAAGTACTCTTCTTGAAGTTAATTTTTATACCTTTCAGAAAACACTCTTTAAAAAATATAGATAAATGTTGAAGGTGTTCTTCAACTGTGGTGGATGCAATAATTACATCATCCACATAAATAATTATGATTTGTTTTACCTCAGGAGATAAAGTCTTATCCAAACACCTGATTAGACATGCACCACTATTTATCAATCCAAATGGCATCCTATTAAATTGGTATGTAAAACCCTCATAACGAAAAGCAGTATATTGGTGATCTTCTGGATGAAGTTCAATCTGCCAATAGCTAGAGGTTAAATCGAAATTGGAAAATACCTTCTTGTTTCCAAATTTCATGAATAATTCATGTATGGGAGGTGGTATATTTCTGTCTGGGACTGTAATTTTATTTAGTTGTCTAGCATCTAAACAAAATCTCATCGACCCATCTTTCTTCTTCACAGTTACTACTGGATTACAGTAAGGTGAAGAGCATTTGGAAATGATTTCCCAAGCCAGCATTTTATTAATTTTCTTAGATATATCTTCCCGATATTGGTATGGAATAGGATACAACTTAGATTGAAATGGTTGATCATGAATTAATCTAATTCTCTGTTGGAATCCCTTTATCACACCTGGTATGTCACAGAAAATAGAATTAAATTCTTTTATAACAAATCGTAATTTTAATATATCATCACTTCCAAGCAAGTTGGATTCTGCGAGTTTACTCTCTAAAAGTGTTTCTGGAATGCTAGATGTTATACAGTAAACTTCAATTTGATCATATCTTGGAAGCAATGTCATTTCCAAGACTTCATCATTAATTTTAACTGTTTTATCACAGAAATCAATTATACAAGTGTTCAAATGTAGGATGTCTGCCCCTAAAATAACATTGTGAATCAAACCATTCAAAATTAAAAATACATGATACAGAGTTGTTTGGCCAATTTTAATCTCAATCCAAATTTGTTTTTGGATTAATTTAGCTTTTCTGCTGTTAGCCATGGTAACCTGCATAGATTTTAGTGGTAATATTTTGATGTTAGGATTTATTACTAAAATCTCTTGATAAAATTTCTCTGATATCACTGAAATTTGGCTACCAGAATCTAATAATGCTTTAACCAGTAAGCTCTCAAACAAAACTTCTATCATAGGGCAACTTTGTAAAACAAAATTTGGTGTTTTATCTTCCCATGAACACATTATGTTAGTGATTTCTCATGTAAAAGATTGATTCAAGTTCCTCATTGGGTATTTGGTTTCTTGAAGTGAGGAACATTTCCTCAAGTACCCTTTTAGTTTGTTTTATGTGAAACTATAGATATATCTTTACTACATCCCGGTCTTGGGGAATTTCTTGGATTATTAGAAGTTATTTTTACTTTATTTAAATTATCACGATTTATTTTGGGAGAGGGGTCATAAGGTATATTCCTTTGAGATGTTTTTCCCTTCCAATAACTGGTATCTCTATTATTTTTCCTTCTATTATAAAATATTGTATTGATTGAAGCTTCCTCTTTTTTTTTATCAGGTAATCTAATTGATAAATTAGTTTGATTCATATCAATACTATTTAAAAGTTCTATTATTTGTTCTATTTTTGTTATATTGGTACACAATAATGATTGTTCTATTTTAAGTGGTAAATTTCTTTTTATTATTCTAATCATTTTGCCTTCACTTAAATGATAAGTATTAAGTGTTCTTAATTTTGTTATTTGACGGCGAAAGAATTTGGTCAAGGTTTCTCCAGGTGTCTGCTTATACTTATCTTGGAATATTTGGTACAATAAAGCCTCTTGTCTATCTCTATTCCAAAAATTTTTAATTAATAAATCTTGGTATTCCATATAACTAGATGGAATTTGTGATAAAGACTCCCACCACATTAATGCATCTCCTTCTCAGTGACTATATGCAATGATCACTTTTTCTCCTTCTGATAAATTACGGTTAACAGAAAAATAAAGATTAAGGCTTCTAATATGTTCTATAGGAGATTCATTATGAGATCCCTTGAATATTTTTAACCTAACAAATTGGTTAATTGTACTACTTTGTATTGAATGGTTGTATACCTTTTGTTTTTCTAAAACATTCAACGGAGAAGTTGATGTTTGATTTTCATGATTAATCCTACAAGTATTTAAGTTTAACCCTTTTAATTCAAAATTACTAGGATAATTTTCAACTTCAGGCATTATATGATACTGAAAATTTGATCTATCACCAGAGTCAATTACTTGTTGTGGATCTTTTTGTATGACCTCCAAATGTTTTTCACCATGATTTTGTTCTTGATTACAACTATAAGTATTTACATTATTTTCAACCTGATGCATTTCTATAGTTGGTGTTCTTTTACATATTTGTGTTTCAATAACTAAAAATCTACTATCAGTTGATTCTTTTATTTTATTTACTCTATTCCAAGTTTCAGTAGTATCTTCCCTTAATTTTTCCAATACATTTTTATCTATATTTGTATTAATTTCTATTGAATTCATTTTATTTTCCAAAGTTTTAAGTTGATGATCAATAGTCTCTAATACATTATTCTGGGATTCTAACTCATTATTATGTTTAATAGATAGTTGATCTATTCTTGCGTGCGTTTGTTGTCTATCTTCTTGGATTTCATTCCATATTTTATTTTGTTCTTCCTTTACTTCTTCCTTAAAAATTCCTTGATTTTTATACATTTCATCACATTTAACATTTAATCTATCTATGATGTCACTTTGGAACTCACTAAACTGCTGTTGATATTTTGAATTATTTTCATCAATTTCATTCTTTAGATCATTTAATGCTTGTTTAATTTCTATGTTATCTTTTTTAACATTATCCACATTTAAATTCAATTGTTGAATTTTTGTAGATAGTTTATTTTCAATTCCTGTTATTTCAACCTTCAAATCACTTTTTAAACTATTATTATTATCATCCAATTTTTTATTCATATTATCAAGTAATTTTTGATTATTACTGTCCATTTTAGACATAAACATTTGTAACATTATCTGAATTGTATCAACATTAAATGATTGACTAATTCCAATTGTAGATGATTGATTTAAATCTGCATCAACTATATTTGGTGTTTGAGATAACACTTGATCTAAACTCTGTGTTTGTTGAGGGTATTGAACTATGGTTGTAGAACCCCCAGGTGTTTGTACTAATGATGATTGTTCTATAATATTACTATCATCACTTTGTTCACTTTGCAAATCATCTTGCATTTGACTACAGCATTCAATATCTTTGTTTGAAAACATTTTCCCACTTCGAAGTATAACAAATTTTAACTTAATTCAAATATTACACAAGTTTATATATTTTATATTCAAAATATTATATCGTAAAGTTCTTTACCACCCCATGCTATTTATATATACTTATGATGTTCTAATGATCTATGTGTGTATTTTTAAACATCTATGTCTATAAAAAAAACTTTATCCCACTCAACTCTATTTTAAAACATAATTTAATAATTAGTTATTTAAATATTGAACTCTCTAAATCATACTATATATATTATCATTTTTTTATTTATATTAATCTTGTAATTATAAACACCATATGAATCTTCATAACAACATACTTGTTACTAAGAATAATCAATTAAACTATCCATGACTTTTTCACTATATGTAATAATATAGAATCATTGATTCAAAGCCCCAGTTAATATACTAAATATGTAATAGTATATAATTTATACCTGTGATGAACTTAAATGTTCAATGCCTAAAACGTTGCGTGCCAAATATAATGGGATGTCTACAGGGTATGAGATTTAATTAATTGAAGCCCCAAATGTTTGGGTCGCCAAATATAATGGGATGACCTATTTGATAGCCTTAGTTGAGGCACCAAATATAATGGAATGGCATTTAATCATTCCAGTTGATATACCAAATATAATAGAATCAATTATATTTAATGCTTGGAAATCATTAACTTAATGCTTCATAGTTAGGTTCACCAAATATAACAAAATGGATTATATTTAAAATATAAATTGTATATATGGGGATGATTAAATTCCCTAGAAAGAGGATATGCATTTCACTACAATCGGACTTTGGGTCTTCAGGTAGAATGCTAGAAATGAATCAATGAAATACTAAGTCCATGATTATATCTATCTTTTTTATGCTAGTTCAATAATCTTTAAATAAGTTTAAATATAATTTACACTAGTTCATCCATCTTTCATCCCTCTTTCAGTCACCATTATGCCACTATATTCAAACTCATGGAGAATTTGCAATTAGCTCTCTTCAGGGAAAATCCAAAACATGTTATTATTTATATGCCTTTATATAAGCATTAATTACAATTGATATTCATATGATATTTATAATACTAGCATATATATATATAATATAATTCAATAATGATTAGACAAAGAGATCAAGTTAATAAATCAATATTTAATAAATAATAAAAAATATAATATAATAGATAATAAAATATTAATAAATAAATATGGATGAATTTTATCATTTTAAAAATATTAATAAATAATATTTTTTATTTAATACCCTATGATAAAACTCAATACTATAATAAACTTTCAAAAATTAAAGAAAATAGTTTAAATTAACAGATATATAAAAACAATATCTGGGTTCAAAAATTAATAATTTATGTAACTTATTAATTTATTTACCGTTCTTATTTATATGTTTCATAATTACCAATATATAAGTACTATTTGCAATTGTATAACTTATATATTATATGTATTTTTGATAAATAAAGTACATTAAACTTTTACAATATTACGTAGTAAATACAATATAATCCTGTTTAAGGTATCTGTCAAATAATAACTATTCTTTATATCCCTCATCTAATTTGATGAATTATGTCAAGCTTTCAATTAATTATATATAATAATAAATATAATTTTCCTATTAAGATATAATGATGCGATGCCAAATTTGAAATAAAGATAATAATAATAATAAACATATTAAAATAATATAAGCATTATTATAATATATATATATATATATATATATATATATAAATAATGCTTATATTATTTTATATATATATATATATATATATATATATAATAAATAATAAAGAAAACTTATTTATAATAGAGTTGAGAGTAAATATTGAAGTCTATAGTTCATCATCCTAATGAAGATCTTTTACGAAGTATATTATTAATCCATTGGTACAATGATGATTTTATTTATCCTTAAATGATAAACTGTTAATAATATCCAATGATTTGATTAATGTGAAATAAAATAAATATTCTTCGAATGTAGCTGTTCTTAATCTTCATTTTTCTATTATCATT
This sequence comes from Epiperipatus broadwayi, assembly GCA_028023455.1. Taxonomy (NCBI): domain Eukaryota; kingdom Metazoa; phylum Onychophora; class Udeonychophora; order Euonychophora; family Peripatidae; genus Epiperipatus; species Epiperipatus broadwayi. Next base: position 2,586,997 of record JAQFVV010012482.1, on the reverse strand, counting down.
AGACGTTCTATATATCCAATATTTCAAAATATTTTAAAATAGCATGCAAGGTTGGTTTCGAAACCTTTACGATACAAAGCTGTTTTACTCAAAACACATTGTTTTATCCTATATATATGTATATAATTATCTTAAATTTATATATATCCAAAGAATAACGGAAGTGTTAAAACAATGTAGTTTCCAAAAAACTTAAACAGACGTTCTTTTCTTTTATATAGCTATTCCTTTAAGACTTAATAGAAAATTAAAATATTTTCCTTGCAGACTTTTAATCCACAGATTATTTTAATTTGGAAAAGTTAATATTTAAATTCCAATCGTTGAACAGTTGTATTGATAAAAGAAAAAGTTATTTAAAGAGAAATGATTTTCTTTTCTTCTCTTTAATAACAAAAGAACAAATCAATCTGCTCGTGTGTTATTACAAGTTCATGCTTAACTCAACTATCAATTGTTCCATTGACATTAAGATTTAATAATAAAATAAAAAAATATATAAGTATTTATTCTTAACTTCAAATCTGGCATTTTACTCAAAAGCTTAAGGTATGTATTATTTAAAACTCAAATGATATATATATATATATATATATATATATATATATATATATATATATATATATATATATATATACATATATAAATATATAATACAAATATATATATATATATAATAATAATATATATATATAATAATTTCCTAAGAGATAAAACATGTTAGACCAATAATAATAACTGTAAGTTACTATTATAATATGTAACATTTGATTAGTAAAGGTATATCAGAACAATTATTTATTTGAATTTGATTTCTTTTGTTTTACATGGTATTTAGATAAATTACGATTTAATAAAGATGATCATTAGTATTTTATTTTAGTGAAGTGCACAATCTAAATAATTATTTATTGGAAATACTATATTGTGTAATGTGACCCATGACTGAGTTAGAGGATTTTACACAGGTTATACAAAGTTCTTATTTATTCATGTATGTTTTGTTCTGTTATAAATAATATTTATGCCATAAGGGCATTTCTTCATTATCTTTCATTTTCATATCCATGTCAATAATAGATGGTTGTGTAAAAACATGTAGGGCAAACATGAAATGTTTCCATAATTCATGAGTGAATGTTGAATATATAGAAAATTTTAAACTTTATTTAAACTTTCCAAATACACATAACTTGTTAGTAATAACACACAAATAGAAAATGCAGGTTAGTAATTACACAATGTTTCGAGTAATATTATTATCCATGCTTCTTCAGGTGTTGCTGACCTATATGCACAGTGACAATATTCGCTTAGCAGTTGAACTTGCACCTTTAGATTCTTGAATATCGAATTTTAGGCAAATTCCTTTACTAACTAAGTTTTTCTGTCAAAGGCAACATATAGTAGAAGTTTGATATATTTATATATAAGGGTTGGTTCAAATCCTCCTGAAACCTTCAATTTTTTTTCTAAAGTTTAAAATTTCTATACATTCAACATTCACTCATAAATTATGGAAATAGTCCAACATATCACATCTAATAATATATTATCATTACAAACCTTCAGACAAATACCTATAGGACACTTTTTTTTTGCTTCATGATAAATACTGAGCAAATCAATGTAGAGAGATAGTGGGATAGAAGATCCATTACTATCATTAAAATGTTAACTGAAAGCTGGCCAGTGATGATCATATTCAAGTGGTAATCTTTACACAATGTTTCATCAACTCTGGGCATGTTACAAAATGGCACTCAATATTCAGACTAGATTTATATTATTATAAATGATGTCTCAATTCTGAGACATATGATTTTTTATATTCTCATCTCATATTTTAATCATTATGCCATTACAAATGGTGATCAATGATTGGGTTATATTTTTATTCAGTTAAATTTAATATTTTCCATTGTTATTATTATTTTTCTGTTAACAATATATTGTATTTTTTTCATCATTTATAATTAATTAATAAATATATTTATAAAAGTTAAACATTTAACCTTTGAAATACATTCAATTGTTACAAGTAAGCACAATATAAATATATAATATCGCGCTTCAAGTGATATTTTATTTTTATTTCTTCATTGTTATATTTCTAATCACTTTCGTTATTAAAATGAGAAGTAAATTTCAGTTTTGCCATTGACAATAATAAATTTAATGTGACAATCTAGCCAATTTGGTAAGCCTATCTAAAGGTAATAGTTAAAACATCACTTTAAAATTTGTATATATATATGATTTTTGTATAGAATAATATTGAATATCAACCAGACCAAATGTTGTGAATTAGGCAAAAATTGAGAAATTTAGTCATTCCATACAATCTTAATATTATTTGGGTACCTGACAAATTGTCAATTCATTTTTAAATAATTATCAAACTAACTATTTCGTTCTGTAAATTTTTGGTTGTATCAATCTTCTAGTAAACTCGTACAGTAATTTATACTACTGCAGTGACCTATAATAATTTTATTCAATTAATAAATATGTTATTTTTGTAAATTCTTTTTTTACATTTTACATCGAGGAACGCTTTCAGATTAATGTATATTGACATGAAGATGCTAATGAAATAAGTTATAAGATGAGGATATTTAATTGTTTAGACCAAATTACTATTTGTCATTGCAAAGGCGTATATTTAAACTCATCTGTGACAACTATTAATTTTAAAAATTTGTTAAATATTAATATAATAAAATTGGATATAAAAACTATACTTGAACAAATATAATTCAGTTTTATATGTTACAATCGAAGACCATTAAAGTACAATTATCCCACAGTGCAAAATTGTTAGAAACTTTTCTACTCACTAATTATCAAGAACAATGATTTTATTTTTCAAATTAGTTATATGCATGGAAAAATATAATCTTTTCACATGTGTTGCTAATTGTATATATATAAAATAAAATCCAAACATTGTTATAATAAGACTTAATTACAAACACATACACATTTTTAATATGCTTAATTTTACAGTGCAAAATAATTCAATTTTCACATTAAGTAGGAATATTTCTATCTAATTATGACTGCTTATGAAAAAGTAATATTATATATATATATATATATATATATATATATATATATATATATATATATATATATATATATATATATATATATATACATATTAAATATAACAAACCAACCAAAGGAAATACATATAAAAACAAAAAAATAAAGACTTATAAATCCAATAAATAATATAATATTTCAACCAGAGGACTGGTTTTCATCAGAAAGAAATATTATATTATTTATTGGATTTATAAGTCTTTATTTTTTTGTTTTTTTATATATATATATATATATATATATATTGTGGCCTTCCAGGAAGAAATGTGGGAAGTTCACATTTGTGTTAACAATGGATAAAGATAGTTATCTTAGAAAAATGAATTGTGATATAATTTAATATTTAAAATTGAGGTTTAGGAAAATTAAACTTAAATTGTGGTGAGATTTGCTATTTTAAATTAGATTTAAAATATTAAACTTTAGTTGGATGTACCAATTGATAGAATTTAAAGTTATATATTTAATAGTGAAGAGGAAGACAGAAAAACATCAGCGAATGTTGGTATAACAGTAAAATTCATAGGAAGGTTATAGCAGATGTTGTTCATTGGTGTTCTAGATTATTGCCTATTACAATCTAAGATTTAGCTTGTGTATGTGGATGTATGTTCATTTACATCATTTCATACTTTGTCCATTTTTTTTCATACAATTATTTATAATATCTAGATTGTAATAGTAAAATTTATATGCTAAACAAAACAGATATACAGTACTCATATATAATTGATTAAAATGATTTTCTTATTTATATTTTTTTTTATTTACTGGTTATGTATTGTTTCTAATAATACATTTGGAATTGTAAAAATTATCTCTGTATTTGTAAATTAATATTTGATATTTTTGTTTTATTTTAATTCTCTATTGTTGCCATTTTATAAAGCAAGCTAGTTTTGGAGTGTTACCAAGTGATCAATAATAATAAAAAAAGAGAGCGTGAGTGTGTGTTGAAAAAAAAAGTTTGTACAGAATACTTAGGAGAGGAAAAGGATGAATATAAAAAAATAAACCCTGTAGGGTTTCAGCTCTGACTTTGCCAGCTAGTGATTGGAGTTCACTATTAAAATGCCTAAATATCACGTAAGAATATCCATTATAAAACATTTAACATTTTGTTGTAAATTGATAATGATTGAATTATGGAAAATATTAGAAATGAAAATAATTGTGAGAAAACATATTCAATACTATTGCAAAAAGCTTGATATATTTTCAATTTTTAAAAACCTATTCTTAATATTACATAAAGTGAATTTTTTTTTAAAAAAAGAAGTTATTCAATATAATTTGTTTTCTTAGAAAAAGAATTATAAACTAAAGAAGTTATTATTCGCATATATATGACTGAAATAAATAATGAAATATATTATTGAACGCCAGTTAGTGATCGTCTATAGTAACTGCATAATGTCATGGAGAAATTGTTAACAATGGGAATAAAAAATAATTATATCAAATTTAAAATTAAAAGGAAAAAACCTTAAAACTTTAATATAATTGTTTCACTTAATTGGATATTTTATTTTGGGTGATTAATAAGATAATTCCAGTGCATGCTAATATATTTATTACAAGATTTTCAATATTGGAAACTTTCGCAGTTATATCAAGTTATTTATTTTAACCATCAGGATTAACTTTTTATTTGTGATTCATTTATTATTAGTAGAAGCAGTGTATACATCGTATATATATCATTGACATTTCAAATAATGACTTTCAAGTTAATAACAATTCATCATCTAATGATTACATGTCGATAAGTATATATTTTTTTTTTTTGCATACTAGAAATGTAATTTATATATATTTAAAACTAATGTAACTGGTTAAATATATTGTCTTACAGGATTTAAAAATTATTCTATACATAAATTTTATATTCGAGTGTGTGTGTAGTGTTATAAATATTATTATTATTATTGTTTTCAAAATTATACTTTTGTTTTATTTCAATTATTGCATAAATAAACTATAAATATTATGATTGATAAATGTGTTATATTTATAACATTTATAAGCACACATATTCGAAAATATAGGTAATAAGGAATAGTAAAAAAAGAAAAACTATTATTAAAGTTAATGTTTGCAAATGAATATCAAAATCTTTATAATATATATATTAATATCATATTCATTTCATTTTTTTTAACAATTCATTTCTTTCAGTATAAATGAGATGTTAGAGAGGTGTATTTTATCTAAGTAAGAAGGGAGGTAGTAGAGTTAATGGCAAGATGTTTAGGATAATAATATATTTTGTTTTTGTTATTTTGTCTTTATGTTCAATAAATATTTTATTCAATTAATACCCATATGAATTGTTTTATTATATGTTCGATTCTCCATTTCCACACACACACATATATGGTTAACATAGCATAGCCCTAGAATATATAGATTTTCCAGTAGAAGTCAATTATTTAATCTGTTTAAAGATGATAAATCACCTTATTACAGTGTTAATAACATAATGTACTTTGCTTAAAATAGGTGGTGATGTGGATAAAAAGATACCCAATCCTCATCATTATCTATCTTATATTAAATATGATAATTGATAATTTGCAATAGTTTTATAATTAAATAAATGTGTGGCATATGATTAAATTAGTGTTACAGAATTGTTATTAATAAATGTTTTATTACTTTTATTTGCATCCTATATGAAGACCATATCCTATAACCTCAACTGAGCTAAGCCATAGAATAATTACAATATAATAATCTTTTAAATAAGTTTAAAAGCAATTTACAATTATAAATTTTATTCTATCTTGTATAGAATTGGCGCCTGGGCATTTATAAATATAATAAAGTGAACAAGTGAAGAGAACAGAGGTTACAGGGAGGGTTAAGTGGCTTCCCAATCGTGGAGCCCTGTTTAATTAAGTCTCATATCCTGTGGAATATTTATCTTCTTGTTGGTTAATAGGGTTAAGTGGCTTGCATTATGGGTGAAATGCTCGATATATTTATGGGTAAATGGCTGCACAATGATTGGTGATAGACTTATCTTTGTTCATATATGTATTTTGTTCTTTGTTGGAGATTGTATATTATACATTTTATTTTAAATGGTGACTAATGTGGATGGCTTGATATATACATAGAGGCCACAGCTGCCAAGGGTTTAAATGGATGTCCAATCATGTGATCTTGATTACTTAAGTCTCATATCTTGTAGAGTATTTATATTTTTGTTGATATATATATATATTGGCATATACCTGAGATGAGAGGTAATCCAGTGCCATTAGAATTACTTTATTCCTGTTTTAAATATACTGTTATTGTAAAATTGATTCTAAAATAGAATCAAGTTGGCAGTTTTCTTATTCAAGGATTTTTTATATCATCTGGAAGATTAATAGAAATGTTTGATAAAATGAAACTAGGGGTAAAGGGAGCATTAACTAAGGTTTGAAATAAGCCAATTAGAATTTGAAATAAGTCAATACCTGAAAGATGTGTAGTAGATATATGAATGTCAGATGTATAGTTTAAAAAAAAGAAACATTTTTTTTGTTTATGTGAAATAAATAAATACAGCCATGAAACAGCTTAATTTCAATTTTAAAGCTATATAAATATCACAACTTATAGTAAATATTAAAGTTGATAGCATTATTTTTTTTGATATTTTGCTTGTTAATGTAATGTAGCATTGCTGTGGGATAAGCATAGAATTATTGATAGTGTTAAATTATAAAGTAATAATGTTGTTCATATTCAGAACATTTCTGTTATAGAAAGTCTATAATTTTGAAGGTTAAATAGAATGCTTGATTGTTGGAGTTTTGTTGGTTGTGTTGCAAGTTTTGATGATGGATGGAGAGTTTCTGTTATTGTCTTAAATATATAGTGTATTCATGTCACTGGTGACTGATTGTTCTCATTCACTGCTCCAACCCAAATTATTATATCAGTTGTTAGTTATCCTGAAGCAGTTAACAGTAATCCTGCCATGATTTTGCCTCTAAGACTCCAGAGAGAGCAAGGCATAGTTCTTTCTAATATATATATATATATATATATATATATATATATATATATATATATATATATATATATATATATATATATATATATATATATATATATATATATATATATATATATATGTCTCTAAGACTCCAAAGATGAGCAAGACAATATTTTATAAATAGCCCTTAAGGCTTGGATGTAAGCAGAGCATTGTGATAGTGTTTGTCGTGAAATATTATGGGTTGTGGTGGCTTAGAGTGACTAAAGTGGGACCATCATCAGAGTGTTCATGGAGCATTGTATGTTTTGAGTGCAGTGATGGAATCCTTCTATCTATCTCAAAATTGTGAACTGCTAACAATTCTTTTTGGCTGTCAGTATCTGTTGGATCTTCGGAAGAATGGATGAATATATAACTTGAATATATAGCTCATTCTTAAAAGGCTATTTTCTTTATTCTTATGCAAAGGTTGGCGTTTTTCATATTTAATTAAAAATTGTATATCAGCTGTCATAGTAAATACATGTCATCATTAATTTTATTTTGATTATAGGAATTCATTTTTGGGGGGGTTATAAATGCTGGTTATAATATTTGAATGCACCCAATACAGCATAAATATAAATGAACATATTTAGATTATTTTGGTCTTTTATCAATAATTTGAATTGGTGTAGTTTATAATATAACTATAGTGGATCATGTAAAATTTAATTTATAATTCCAGTTATGTTTAGATTAATGTTATCTAGTGAAAACTTAATGTCTTCTTGCTTATGTGTGTGTGGAAAATCAAACATTATATGGGAAAATAAAATTGTGGGAATTTTATGTCATTTTAGGTAGTGATGGTGAATTTGAATTGTTGATTTGGTGGAGGTTGGAGCTGGTAAACCGTATTTTCTTTAAGTAGTATTAATAAATTTTTAAGAGATTATAAAATAGAAGAGTTTAGCTTATACGATAGTTTGGGTGGGTCTCAAGAGACACCATCTCCAGACATTGCTGTGATGTCCCTTGATATTGAATCAGGAAATGAAGCTATAGATATGTCCTATGGAGAGTCTAGTAAGATGAGAGATAATATTTGTAAAACCACAGATGATGATATGCCGATGTGGGCCAAATCGTTGTTGGCAGAACTAAAGTCTGATCGATTAGAATATAGAAAATTTTTAAAAGAGATGTTAGTAGAATTAAAATCAGAATTAAAAGAAAAATTAAAGTCAGGACAAGCAGAATTGAAATCAGAATTAAGAGAAGAACTAAAGTCAGACATGGTAGAAATAAGAGCTAATACAGTTAGCCAGATGCAAGCTTTGGAAGAGAAAGTAAAAAGTCAGGAATCAGAGATAGCAATAGAAATAAAATTGAGTCAAAAGAAATCAGAGGAGAAGATAGTTGAAATAAAGTCAGAAATGTCAGAGATAAAATTAGAAATGAAACTAGAGACAAAGCTAGAAGCAAGGTTAGAAATACCCAAAATGAAGCTAGAAATGCAAGAGAATATTAATGACCAAGTTATGCAGATTAATAAGAATGTTAGTTTAGCCAGTCATGAAATAAATGTATACAAAGAACTTAGAGACTTAATCAGGACTCAAAATTAGAGAAAATTGAAGATACAGACATGCTTAAGGATTTCAAGAAGAATCTTGATAAAGAGAAAGAAATTAATAAATCAATGAAGACAAATAATCTCTTTAGATATGAAGTATCTAGAAATTTTGGAGAACGAATTGTTAAAGGTTACTGATATTACAGGAAATAAATTTAAAAATAAAAATGAAAACATAATTCCAAAATATGTTCTTGATTATTTAGATCATAAGGTGAATGTGAATGTTTACAAAAAATATTTTTTGGAGATACTAAACAGGTAATATGTAGTGTGGAATATTTAATAGAAAGTGTTAGTCATGCTAGAGAAGTCAGTAAAGTGAAAATAAAGTGTAAAATTAAGAATACAAAGAAGTTTGATTTAAATTTTGTTGGAAAGGTTATTAATCCGAATAGAGATTTAGGCAAAGCCAAAGTAAAGCTTAAATGTAAAAGTAAGAAGAAAACCAAAGTAGATTTTATGAAAGAGATAATTAATCTCAATGAACATATGAATTAAAATTAAAGTAAAGTTCAAAGAGATGAGTAAAGAGAAGGTTAAGATAAATTATTTTAGAAAGATTATTGATGAAGAAAAAGAAATTAGAAAGGTAAAAACTAGACTAAAGTAGATTGATATAATGTCTCTTAGAGATAAACTTGTCAGAAGAAAGGAAATAAAGAATAATCGAGCAATGTTTAAAGTTACATATAATGCTCACAGTTTGATTCTGTATCCTGCAAGACATGATTAATAAAAGTTATACATATTGTTCAATATAGAATTTAGTTTTTTTTTCTTGCTTATTTAACCTTTTAACCGCTAATTTTATTATTGGTTGTATGAGATAAAAATCAAATTCTCTTAATTGGCCAACTCACAAACTGAAGACAAAGCCTATTGTTAAAACATATTCGCCTATAATATTAAATTCAACTCAGATACGTTTATAAAAAGTATATTATTAATTTTTCAGGTTATGAAGAGAATGAAAGTTCTTTCAAAAATAAATTGCTATTTATTTATTCTAAAATATTCAATTTCGGCAACATAAAAGCTATAATATAAACTAAAAGATCGACTTTTACGTTATAGAAAAGTAAATATTTCTTTTTACTACAGCTTCAATATTTTTACAAAAATCTTCGATATTTTTCGAAAATAATTTTGTTTTTTTAGTTTATTTTTTAAAAATTATTTTTAATTTGTCAAATTATCCTTTTTTTAATACTTAAATCACATTCGAAATGAAAATCTCAGCGTTTATCTTTATTTTCTTTGATCAGGCGGTTTCTTTGTTTTTTCCAGCCAATCAGAATGTCTTTGTCGGCTGAGAACTGGCTGAGAGCCAATCACCAATAAGCTTCTTTCTTTGTTTAGCTTTAAATGCATTTTTTTTTATTTTTTACTTGTAAAAGAATTCGGAAGAGGGCACCATCTTATAGAGCTTTTAAAAATCTATTTAAAAACATATTGAACAAATATTTTCGTATAAAAACTTGCAGAGTTAGAGTGATGTCAGATGTCTACGAGGTGCCTCGTAAAAGGCGGGAAAAGGGTTAATGTTGCTCAAATATAATAGGAACAAGTGTTTGTAAAAGCATTAAATGTTTTTATTGGTTTATGTTTGTTCGACAAACATAGTTTTCTAAGTGAGAAATGATCTTAGAGTAAAATTTGATGAGGTTTTAATATTTATTGTTGCTTATTCAATTCATTTTTCTTTCATAAGGGGGAAGGAGTGTGACCTTCCAGGTTGGCACCAGGAAAAAATGTGGGAAGTTTACATTTGTGTTATCAATGGATAAAGATAGTTATCTTAGAAAAATGAATTGTGATATAATTTAATATTTAAAATTGAGGTTTAGGAAAATTAAACTTAAATTGTGGTGAGATTTGCTATTTTAAATTAGATTTAAATATTAAATTTTAGTTGGATGTACCAATTGATAGAATTTAAAGTTATATATTTAATAGTGAAGAGGAAGACAGAAAAACATCAGGGAATGTTGGTATAACAGTAAAATTAATAGGAAGGTTATAGCAGATGTTGTTCATTGGTGTTCTAGATTATTGCCTACTCCAATCTAAGATTTAGCTTGTGTATGTGGATGTATGTTCATTTACATCATTTCATACTTTGTCCATTTTTTTTCATACAATTATTTATAATATCTAGATTGTAATAGTAAAATTTATATGCTAAACAAAACAGATATACAGTACTCATATATAATTGATTAAAATGATTTTCTTATTTATATATTTTTTTTATTTACTGGTTATGTATTGTTTCTAATAATACATTTGGAATTGTAAAAATTATCTCTGTATTTGTAAATTAATATTTGATATTTTTGTTTTATTTTAATTCTCTATTGTTGCCATTTTATAAAGCAAGCTAGTTTTGGAGTGTTACCAAGTGATCAATAATAATAAAAAAAGAGGGCATGAGGGTGTGTTGAAAAAAAAAGTTTGTACAGAATACTTAGGAGAGGAAAAGGATGAATATAAAAAAATAAACCCTGTAGGGTTTCAGCTCTGACTTTGCCAGCTAGCGATTGGAGTTCATTATTAAATTGCCTAAATATCACGTAAGAATATCCATTATAAAACATTTAACATTTTGTTGTGAATTGATAATGATTGAATTATGGAAAATATTAGAAATGAAAATAATTGTGAGAAAACATATTCAATACTATTGCAAAACACTTGATATATTTTCAATTTTTAAAAGCCTATTTTTAATATTACATATAGTGAAATTTAAAAAAAAAGTTATTCAATATAATTTGTTTACTTAGAAAAACAATTATAAACCAAAGAAATTATTATTCACATATATATGACTGAAATAAATAATGAAATATATTATTGAACACCAGTTAGTGATCATCTATAGTAACTGCATACTGTCATGGAGAAATTGTTAACAATGGGAATAAAAAAAATATATCAAATTTAAAATTAAAAAGATAAAACCTTAAAACTTTAATATAATTGTTTCACTTAATTGGAGATTTTATTTCGGGTGATTAATAAGATAATTTCAGTGCATGCTAATATATTTATTACAAGATTTTCAATATTGGAAACTTTCACAGTTATATCAAGTTATTTTTTTTAACCGTCAGGATGAACTTTTTATTTGTGATTCATTTATTATTAATAGAAGCAGTGTATACATCATATATATATATATATATATATATATATATATATGTATACACTGCGTTGACATTTCAAATAATGACTTTCAAGTTAATAACAATTCATCATCTAATGATTACATATCGATAAGTATTTTTTTTTGTATACTAGAAATGTAATTTATATATATATATATATTTAAAACTAATGTAACTGGTAAAATATATTGTCTTACAGGATTTAAAAATCATTCTATACATAAATTTTATATTCGAGTGTGTGTGTACTGCTATAAATATTATTATTATTGTTTCCAAAATTATACTTTTGTTTCATTTCAATTATTGCGTAAATAAACTATAAATATTATGATTGATAAATGTGTTATATTTATAACATTTATAAGCACACATATTCGAAAATATAGGTAATAAGAAATAGTAAAAAAAGAAAAACTATTATTAAAGTTAATGTTTGCAAATGAATATCAAAATCTTTATAATATATCATATTAATATCATATTCATTTCATTTTTTTTAACAATTCATTTTTTTCAGTATAAATGAGATGTTAGAGAGAAGTGTATTTTATCTAAGTAAGAAGGGAGGTAGTAGAGTTAATAGCAAGATGTTTGGGATAATGATATATGTTGTTTTTGTTATTTTGTCTTTATTTTCAATAAATATTTTATTGAATTAATACCCATATGAATTATTTTATTATATGTTCGATTCTCCATTTCCACACACACACGCACACGTGTGGTTAACATAGCATAGCCCTAGAATATATAGATGTGCCAGTAGAAGTCAATTATTTAATCTGTTTGGAGATGATAAATCACCTTATTACAGTGTTAATAACATATTCTACTTTGCTTAGAATAGATGGTGATGTGGATAAAAAGATACCCAATCCTCATCATTATCTATCTTATATTAAATATGATAATTGATAATTTGCAATATAAGAATCTTTTAAATAAGTTTAAAAGCAATTTACAATTATAAATTTTATTCTAGCTTGTATAGAATTGGCGCCTGGGCATTTATAAATCTAATAAAGTAAACAAGTGAAGAGATCAAAGCTTACAATATATATAATTACGCCAAATCCAAAATTCAACCAGACAAGCAAAAAATAATATTAACACACAACCAAAGGTTTCACTGATACAAGCAGACTTCTCAAGTGTAAAGAACTACTAAAACTACACAAAATATATAATATTAAACATGACCCACAAATCCATTCACTTCCCATCCACCCTTATTATTAAAAGAACTCTTAAATAAGTTAATTGCCCCAGAATAATAAATTTTCAATAATAATAATTATTTATTGCTGAAATTGTATTATTCTGGGGCAATTAACTCATTTCAGAGTTCTTTTGATTTTAAGGGTGGATGGGAGGGAATGGATTTGTGGGTAATGTTTAATATTATATATTTTGTGTCGTTTTTGTAGTTCTTTACACTTGAGAAGTCTGCTTATAGCAATGAAACCTTTGGTTGTGTTTTAATATTATTTTTGCTGGTCTGGTTGAATCTTGGTTTTGGGGTAATTTTAATTATATATTGACTAGTTTAGCTGTATGTTTGTAATGCATATATATATATATGACAATTAGGAAGGTACGTTAAAAATATTTTATCTAATTTTTCACTTTTAACATTTATCCTAACTCTATTTAATCATGTTTTTATTTGATGTTTTACAGACTTTTTAATCACACTTCTTTATAAAGTTGAAGGCAATGTTTGGATTGGTTTGCATGATCTAGCAAAAAGTAGACAATTTGTTTGGAGTGATAATTCACGTTGGGACTATTCTAATTGGAAAGGTGGATCACCTGTTTATAGTTGGGTAGTCAATGTAAGTTAGGACTAAATATAATTAAGTTTAACATTTATCTCTCTCCATATATATATATATATATATATATATATATATATATATATATATATATATATATATATATATATATATATATATATATATATATATATATATATAAACTTAGACTTTCAAATTGCCTAATGCTATCCATACTATCTTATATGTCCAATATATATGACCACTTACATCTAAAAATGATCTTCAATAAAAGTACTTTGTACTGAATCAGTACTCACAACTTGCTCCATATCACTATATCTCACACATATATAAAATCAATGCTGAGTTTATATTAAGCTAGCTAATTTTGAACCTTCAATGGACAATCTTCAATCTTCTTCACCCTACAACAATTCAGCCATCCATATCATTAAAGATCCAATGATAGAATGTTCAAAGATATTGTTGATGCCAATGTTATTGGCATATTCCTGATGGCTTTAAATCACTCTGACACTTCACATATAGGACTGTAATATTTCAATTTAAATAGACAGAAGAGTACTGATTGTTTGTATATATATATATATTGAAGTGCCCACCTTCTTTATTTTAAATACTAATGACAAATAGAAATCTAAAAATACTCTTCCTCCCTTGCTAAACTACCCAATCTTTGAAGATGCTTGGTCCTCAGGTGGAGTGCATAATATCATTGGCAGTAAGCTACCAATAATATAAACACTTGGCTACTAGATAAATACTGACAAAATAAACACTTTATTTATTTTAAGGTAAACCGTTAGGTGCCAGTTAATTACATATTAATTAACATGTTTATCTGATCAGTAAATAATCCAGTATCTGAGACCCCAGCTAGCTCATTGAATTGCAGCTGCTTTAAAAGAAAAGAAATCCCCACCCAATCTAAACATTTTACTTTAAATAATAATGATGATTTACTATATGCTAAACTTTGGTGTCCTTAACAAAACAAATCCTTATTATTTAAGTTTTAATTTAACTATTTCTGAATAATAATTAAATCTTTCCATTTCCACTTTATTAAATATTATCTTAGCATAAATATGTGTATTCAAATATAAATATAAATATTTAAATGACAGTTAAATATCTTTTTAAAAAAAAAACAGTCGTTTTGCTTTATAATTCAAACACGCACACTCTTTTCATTTTAAATAAATGTTTTAATACATTATAACAACTAAAATTTACATGACATACTAAATTAAAATTCACACATAAATGCACACAATGTCTTTGAATAAAGTTAAACACAGAAGCTGATATCATTTGTATTTCCTAGATACTATTTGGTAAAGTTTAAAGTTTTATTTATTGATTTATCACAGTTTTATTTAAAAAAAGGAAATCAAGAATTAGAGAATATTAAAAAAAAAGTTACCTAGGATTTGGAAATCTGAAATGACATACATACAGCACATTGCAATTTCTAAAAATGTTATCTATGATCGGTTAGCCCTAACAACCTGTAAATCCTCCTTGAATTCGTGATATTATATAACTTTCATGGATTTTCAGGATAAACACTTTGCCACTTTATTGGCTTTATCTGAACATAAGTTTGCCCTCCGAACTATCTGCTGATGTTATTCACAGTGAAGGCTTCAGATAGCTGCACAATACGGTAAATTTAACATGGCATCATTTTGGTAGATATAAAAAAATTAATTTAATTTTCGATTCTGTAGTTTTAAGAAATATTTTGAAATATCTTTTTAAAATATCATAAATAATAATGGCATGTTGAAATTTTTAAACCGTCTTAACAATGACAAAGTTTTGTTATGTCCAGTGTTTGTTGTCTCATGAAATGACTATATTTTACTTCACTCTGATTGGGCTTGTATTTTATTATTTTGTTCAAAACTTTTACACACACGCACCCATTTAATTATTTTATTATGACACAAAACATTTTTTTTTTCTTTATTACCTTTTATTATAAACTAATCAAAATTAATATTAAATCATTTTTATTTCAAAAAAATATTACCCTGTTTAAAAGCGTTTATTATTTATTTTTCTTTAACAATAACCCCCCATCCCCTACCCTACTCTTTTGTTTTTGTTTTTTTCCTTCAACTAAACAAAAACTTTTAACTTTTAATTTCCCACTTTATTTTTAAAAGGCGAGATTTATGAAATATTACTACTTTTAAATAATACTATATATATATTGGGGATTGGGTGTGAGTGAGTTTGTGTGGGTATTATTTTCAAGAAGAAAACTAACTTTATACTCATGCATTGTGAATAGAGATCAATCTATATCTATAAATATTTTGAAATAATATTTGGCTTACTCATTTTTAAACTCTATTATTAAACAAAGTAACAATCATTGACTGCAGAAACAATGCATGATGTTATAGAAAAAACACAATTTTAATCCCCTTATTTCTGGTAATTCATTGATGGATTTATATATACTAGGAGGGTAAATGCATCTCATGATTAAAGACATGGGATACAGAAACACATTAGTTAGATAAATGCCATTATTCAGTAACATAATATTTAAAAGAAACCTTTTAGCAAGTTGTTTTGTTTCCATATAAAATTGTTAAAAACTATTTTCAAGTTCACCTATTAGTACACATAGACCATTATTTAGTATTCAGTAAGAGAAGTAATGTAACAACAATAGCAAAATCTTATGATACATATATTGTTGTTACAATTAAAAAAATAGCATAATAATATACAGAATAAATAAAAGTAAACAAACAATTTATATATACTATGGTATTATATTTTTTCCAGTTTTTATTAATTGATCAATTATTAAAAAAATGTATAGAAATTTTATAAAAAAAATCATACAAATATTTATGTTACATTTAACAAAATGTGTTTTTCATACTTGTCTTCTATTTGGATGTTCGGTGTAATTTAATGATTTAATTGATTTTGAAGCTTTATTTTATGGATGTTAAGTAGTAAATGCATAAAAAATATACTATCTCACCTAAGAATTTCAATGTTATAATCTTTTCTTCTTTCATCTAATTGTTTTTATGTATGTCTATGATAAATCATATTGCTATGATGACAATTAATTTTATATATGTTATATTTTTATATTTTTATCATTTCTTATTTTAATCTTAGTCATATAAATATTTAGACAATTATAAAGAAAAGATAGACATGTTGTTTTAAAATATCATTTTATTTATATAAACAATTCTTTCAATACCACACACTACTTATATGTTCATGAATATAATTTTTATTTGTTATTTTATTATAAATTTTAGAAATATATCTAACACTGATTCATTTTTACTTTAACTATTGTTACTATCATTATTATAATCATATTGTTTTAAAATGTTATTATTTATTATAGATTTCTACAATGGAAAAAATATCCTTAATACTTTAGAATTGTATATATAATCTGGTATTTGGGTATTATTCCTGCAACCAAGGAAAGATAGGATGACTTATCAGATTTGTATCATTACACTGCTAACTTTTTAATGGTGTAATTTTGGCAATGTCAAACATTAAAAAGTTAGTAATGCTTTGATACAAATGTGAAAATTTCCTCTTTCTTTTCTTGGTTGCATCAATAATACAACATAGTTTTTAAAAAATGCACAAAATTTAATATTATAGAAGATATACATTTACTTGTATGCATTGTAGATGGACACAACTTTCATAATGTTCACACTTTATTCTATCAATTTAAAAACAATGTCTAGAAGTAAAGTCATACATGATTCATTTTTCTGCACAAAATTAACCTAACACAAATACATTTTTCTAAAAGTAAAAAAGAAAATATTCAATGAAATATACACTTATGCAGATTATGCTTTCAAAGAAATTGAATTGATTGATTTTCTACAAAGAATAATACTGAAATTTGTACAAATAGGTTTAAAATCACATCACAAAATATTAAACATATAAACAGAGACTATTTACTCTCTGAAATAAAACATCTGGTGTAGTTGAAATATTTAATTTGGAATGGAATTCTTGCATACAAAATGGTGATTGTCAGCCCCCTCTCTGCCATTCCTCATCCAAAATGGTTGTAGAGCATGTGATTGCACAATACATGCTGTAAATGGAATTTTGCCAAGCAATCTAACTTTTGAAATAAACCAATGGCAATTTCATTTTTAAACACACAACATCCAAAAAAAAGGAAACAGCAATAAAAATAAAGTCAATGTATTTATTCAATTAGTAAAGAACAAAACAGTAAATTGCAACTCTTTGAGATGGAATGTCAATGTATTAATTGAATTAGAAAAATATAATAAGAGCTGTAAATTTCAGTACTATGATCAGTTGTTTTTAGACTGGATAAATAATTGTAAATTGCAGCATTTTGATGAGATAATAAAGATACGACAGCAGTAAGAATAAAGTCAATATATTAATTCCATTAGAAATTCGAAAAATGAATGTGGAAATTGCAGCATTTTGATTAGGTAGTTTTTAGATTGGAGAAATAACTGTAAATTGCAGCACTTTTTAGCAGATTAAAAATAAACAACCGCAGTAATAACGACGTTAATATAATAATTCAATTATTATATAGACATAGCTGTAAATTGCAGCACTTTGATTAGACAATTTTAGACGAGAAAACTAGCTAGAAATTGCAGCACTTTGAGCAGATAACATAGAAACAACAGTAAGAATAAAGGTGACATATTAAATCTATTAGGAATTAGAAAAATGAGCTTAAATTGCTGCTCATTGATCATATATTTTTAAACTGAAAAATGAACTGAAAATTGTAGCATTTTGAGCAGATAACCAAAAAACAAAGGCAGAACTGATAAAGTCAATGTATTAATTCCATTAAGAATTCGAAAAAAAATGTAAATAGGAGCACTATGATCAGATGGTAATTTTATACTGGAGAAATAACTGTAAGTTGGAGCACTTTGAACAGATAAAAGGAAACAACAACAATATTAAAGTATTAATTTAATTCTTAAATAAAAAAATAACTGTAGATTTCAGCACCTATAGCAGATAAAAGGAAACAACAATTTAGCAAAGTCATCGTTTTAATTCCATTACTTAATACAAAAAAATAAGTGTTAATTTCTACACTTAGATCAGGTGGTTATTAGAAGGAAGAAACAACATTATTGATGTCTTTTAGTATGGAAAATAAGGAGTTATCATGTCTGTGTAATCTATCCACATGAATTATGCTAGGTAAATAATGAAGTTGAAATTAAAAATGATCAAACAAATTCACAATAACAAACAGGTAAGTTTAAAATGTAAACAACAAACTTTTTGAATTAGCAAATAAAAAATCTCCATAAACCATATATATATATATATATAATAGGTTTGGATGACAATCTCCATAAACCATATATATATATATATATAATAGGTTTGGATGACAAAATTTAAAAGCCAGCAAAAATCTGCAATAATGCATGTATATAATAGGTTGGTTGACATGTTTTAACATTAGCAAGATTATGCTTTTATCACATATGTGAAAAGTCAGTCTATCTTTCCTAAATTGCAAGAACAATACCCAAGTACCTATAATATTTATATAATTTAATAAAATGCTACTCTTATAAGTCAATCACATTATTATCTGTATTATAGTTATCATTAATATATTTACAATTTTTAATTATTTCCATCTTTTGTACCTATATTTTTTGCTAATTCACAGAAATATATATATTTTTGTAATTTACTTTTTTAATAAAATGTCTAATATAATTTTATGATTAAATTAGTGAATTTTTAAATTTAAATATTTAATTTTATCGTCCAATTTCATTTTGTAAAATTAATAGATAGATAGGTAGATAGGTAGATTTATAGATAGATGGATAGATAGACGGATGGATGGGTAGACAGATAGATAGATAGATAGATAGATAGATAGATAGATAGATAGATAGATAGATAGATAGATCGATAGATAGATAGATAGATAGATAGATAGATAGATAGATAGATAGATAGATAGATAGATAGATAGATAGATAGATAGATAGATAGATAGATAGATAGATAGATAGATAGATAGATAGATAGATAGATAGATAGATAGATAGAATAGCTTAAACCTTGTTGTGCCATCCTTCCAATTAGAGTCATGGAAATTATTGGTATTATTTTTTTTAAATGCATATATATATATATATATATAATAAGGTATTTTTTTATTATTGTGATAACAAGGGGATATAAAAACCTTTAAACACACTAAAGAAACATATATGTATGTTAACACCAAAATTAAATATATATGTGTTGTATGTCATTAATTAGACTAAAAAAATAACTGAGTCTTTTAGACAAGATGCAGAAAATAATGACTTAATCTGAAAGCAATCACTTAGTAACCAACTTCGGAAACGAAATCTGAACTTCAATAAGAGATTGTTTTAATCCCAAATATTGTAAATAAAGCCAGCATAACAATAGAAAATCACATCATATATAAGGTAATGAGCTAATCTCACTTTCAAACTGAATGTTATATGAAAGCAATATAAATCTTCATTTTTGCTTTTCAAAGTAATGCTCTTGCTAAATAAAAATCAATTTCATTGTGATTAAAATTCTAATACAGAAAGTTAGACATATGCATTCAAATGACATTGATTTTTAAATTGAATTTATGCAAATAGCAGCAAAATTAACTATTGAATCGACAGTCCATAAATATCCAAATAAATTCAAAGAAATAAGTAGATTTTTTTAAGAAGCAAGAAAAGTAAATCTTTTTTAACAACTGGAAAAGATAAAAAGTAAAGAATTGAAACTTGATAAAATACATATCATTATATAATGCATTCTGGCTAAAAAAAACAAAACAATAGGATGACTGATGACATCACTGAAGCCATGACAACATAGTGACTTTATTTCTTTATTGCTGCAAAGCCTGAATAACATTTGTTATCTTCCATGACATGGATATACATAACTGAAGAGAAATCATCTGGAGAATATTGCTATACTACCGTGTCAAGCATGACAATGCCACTCTTTGAAGTAAAAATATTTTCTCTTTATCAAGGGAGACTTAGTTTAATGTTAATAAACTAATAATGTGAAAATCATTTCAAGCAAACTCATTGAACTTTAACTAATATGACTGATTGAAAATTGTGATTTTTTATTTATTTATATTGTTGTTATTTTTTTATTTTTATTTCATCACTTGAGAGAAGAAACATTTGATATTGTGGCAAATTCATTTTAAGAATGTAAGAAAAAGGAAAGAGAATAGGTTAATTAAATAATCTATTATGTTATCAAATAAAATCTAGGTTGATTTACTTTTCCATCAACTTGGCAGTGACATATAGTGGAATACAACAAATGGTAATATTTTGAATATATCCTATATTAATTGCATACTCTAGATACAAAACAAAGTTCATGTTAATTAGTTATTTTTAAATAATATGTGTTATATTTTCTTTTCGTTTTACTGTACAGCTGTTTAACAGTCTTGTGTGAAAGCTCCTTATCTGTCAATATTAGACATTCATAAAAAGAAAGAGGAGCCCACAAGAAAATTTATCACTTTGAGTATGAACTGGACTATGAAGATAACTCAAAAGAAACTATAAATAGGAATAATTCAGCCAGTTCTATATAATATTATTCTATATGTATATTTTAGTAAATAATTTGATGCTAAGAGAATGAATATGGACATAGGTTTTGAAAGTGATTTTCATTATGTTTAATTCATAATATTTTTCTATTTTTTTGTTATTAATAAATGTTAAAAATTTGTTACTTTATCTAGTCTCTTCCTCGTCATTATTATTTGCTTATCATCATTATTTTTATTATTAAAATCACAAATATATTGATTCATTCCAATTGATGAGATAATCTCATATATATATATATATATATATATAAAGAATGTTACAATTAACACTAACTAAAATAATCATACAAATATCTAAACCATTATACAATTACAAATATTCAGTAATGTCCTCTGTTCAAAAGTCTATATTATTATTATTATTATTATTATTATTATTATTATTATTATTATTATTATTATTATTATTATTATTATTATTATTATTATTATTATTATTATTATTATTATTATTATTATTATTATTATTATTATTATTATTATTATTATTATTATTATTATTATTATTATTATTATTATTATTATTATTATTATTATTATTATTATTATTATTATTATTATTATTATTATTATTATTAGTAGTAGTAGTAGTAGTAGTAGTAGTAGTAGTAGTAGTAGGATGAGGAGGAGGAGGAGAAGTAGGAAAAGTACGAGTAGTAGGAGTAGTAGTAGTAGTAGTAGGAGTAGTAGTAGGAGTAGGAGGAGTAGGAGTAGTAGTAGTAGTAGTAGTTAGTAGTAGTAGTAGTAGTAGTAGTAGTAGTAGTAGTAGTAGTAGTAGTAGTATTGAAATATAGACTTTTATCTTTCAAAAGGACTTTATTGAATATAACAAGAAAATGGTTACATTTATAACTATTTTACCACATGTAGATGAATTGAAGTTAGTATAAATAAGTTGAAAATTGTAATTTGGGGTGGGAACAACAAAGACAAAGGATATGCATGTGGTTTAAAAAATTGAGTTTACATTTTTTTTTAAATATATACAAATCCAATTAGTTTTGTGCACTTGTAAGGCCCTTAGTTTTGTTTTTATTCGTCTTTTTTTTCATCTATACTTTTCAGCGCTGTTGTAGTATAGACCATGTGGCTGTGTACATCTTTTGGGATACAATTTTTTCATCCCTTAAGTGGAGATGTTCTATTTTGTTGCAGAATGTGTTTGGATATCTTCTTGAATTATTGTTGTACATGAAGAAGCATATTGTACACCATAGTGAAAATAATATAAAACTACTTGCTCGAACATGTGGGTACCTACTCTTAACAAATGATTGTAAAAGTGCTTGAATGTCACAATTTCTTTGTTTGTACAATGATGGTATGGATGAGCAAATATTATCAAATGCAGGGCAGATAAAAAGAAAATGTTCTTGTGTCTCAGTTTCTCTATGACATAACCAGCATATGCCTTCTGTATTTATGTGATGCCTTCTATATTTACAAAAGTGTAATGTTGGCAGTGCTTCAAGATTCAGTTTGAGTAGAAAATTATAATATTTGGGTTTTAATTTTATTTTAACAGATATATATGTATACTATATGATACAATAATTTATTCATTAAAACATAATTACAATTTAGTATTAGCATAGCTATTGTATTCATATTTTTGTCTATATGCAAGACCTATGGAGTGGATCTCTAATTAAGTAGAGATTAATTTATTTATAAAATCTTTTAATACATATCATAACTGCATAGGCTTTGCTTTAGCCTATAGAGTAGATATCTGCATGCGATAAACTTATGGCAGGACTATTTCATTTTATATATTTAAATTTAATTTCAAATATTTATTATTATATATAAATATAGCATTACTGGGTTTTCTAATTTCTTATTATCTTATTGATTTTCTTCAGCAGTTGTATATCCCTGCTCCAAATACTTAATTTGACTGGTTCCATGCAAATTCAGGAACAGTCCTTTATTATCCTGATCCAGAGGGTCTTCTTGTTTCTTGTTGTCAGTGCAGTGGATTGTTCCTGCATGTTAATGAGAGTTATTTAGAGTGCTACGAAGAGGCTGATTTCTTCATTCCAGGACCCATTTATTTTATGAAATTTGTATCTAACTTTGCAACAGTGAATATATTTCCATCGTGCCTTATTATGAGACTTGGATATGCTATTGCAGAGGCAATCATATTACAGTTTACCTCATTGTTTAATTGTTTATTACTTTAGTTTTTCAGTACTGCCTTCCTTATCCCCTGTGTGTATTAAAGCTTGATACATCTGCTTCTATTGGTCATGATCAAGAGAGTTATGTATTTATCTATGTAACTGTATTTTCCAGAATGAAAGTAAACTTATATTATTTTAATTATTATCATATAACTGCTTGATGGATATCTGCTCCAAAGATCAAATATGTTCATCATCTGAATCCCTTTTATTTAGATATCCATTATACTTTTAAACTGGTACATATGCAATCATCAATTCATTTAATCTCCATTATCTTATGGGTCTAGCAATTTAATTAGGCCGTAGTCACTTCTTTTGTTCCTTTGTTGTAATTTTATTTGTATTTTTTATATACATTGCATTGGCTGTTTGTTTCACTACAGGGGGGGGTCATATAGTTAATCATCTAGTTTTGGAGTCTCAACCTCTTTCTGATAATTGAGCCTAAAAAAGGTAAAATGAGGTGGTATGTAGTTTCGGGTGGGTTATGATGTTTTGAGTCACTCTGGGGGTGATTTTGTGACTATCAGATCATCCTGTTTATTACAATATATATATATATATATATATATATATATATATATATATATATATATATATATATATATATATATATATATATATATATATATATATATATATATATTCCATAAAGGTTAAATACAATTTGTAATATTTTAACTTTTTTCTTTAAATAAACATAATTCTGTAATATGTATACTTCTTAATTGTTAAGCTATATAAAATCTTAACTCAGTGTTGTAATTTATTAATAAAATAGTCAATTAAACATGTTTAAATAATAAGTTGCTAGAGTAGTGTCAATTAACTTGTTTAATATTTTGCTTAAAAATCCAAATATGAAAGTTTAAACCTGAACCAAACATTAGATTAGAGTGTGCATTGTTTTAAATTTATTACAGTAGATGATTGTTGTTGCTGTTTGTAATGTATGATTTTTGTATGTTTAAGTTTCTATTTTGCTAGTTTTTAATATTGGATACATTTAAAATAGTATTTTATAAAGTAGTAGTTAAAGTATTTGTTTAAAGTTCAAATTTAACACAATAAGCTGAATGATAACTATTTTGAAATACATTTTAACTCAAATTATAGTAGGCAAAATTTAACTTCATTGTTTTTAAAGTATTGGTTACATCTAATATATGTATGTATGAGTGTTTGTGCATGTGTTTTTAAATATTGAAAAGTTTGAAAATGGATTATTAACCTATTATTTGCTGATTATTTTATTGGCCAAGTGAGGTAAAAGTCTAAACTTTTAATTGGTCCAATTCACAAACTCAACTGTCAAAATATATTCATCTTTTAATATTATATTCATTTTAGTTTCATTTGTAAAAAGTATATTAATAATTTCTCAGGTTATGAAAGTGAACAAAAGTTTTTTTCAAAAATAAATTTTTATTTATAATTATAAAAATATTCGATAGTGGAAAATCTAAAATGAATGTTAGTAACTAACTAAAAAGTGTTGCTGACGTCAGTGATTTCTTTCTCAGTTTTACGTTCCCAAAAAGTAAATAATTTTTATTAAAATCATATATATTTTTCTACAATAATTTTATTTTTAGTATATTTTATCAAAATAATTGATAATATGTCAAAAAATACTTTTAAAATGGTCTACAACATTCGTTTATCACTTTCGAAATGAAAAAAAGAATTTGTAACAGTGGAAGTTATTGACAAGCAAATTTCTTTGTCCTCAATAGTTGAGAGCCAATCAATACTTAAAATGGACTGCCTTCTCCTTTTGTTAGATCTTCAATGTCAGTTTTATTGATTTTTTACTTGTAAAATGATTCATGAGAGGGCAGCATCTTACAAAACTTTTTATAACATTTCAAATGATGGTAAAATTTTTAACATAGCATTAAAAGTGACAGAATTTGAGCGACAGGAAGCCCGTCACATTTTTAGTCATAACTGATGGAAAAGTGGTTAAAAATAATATTTATTAAATAGAGTTCTTTAAACAATGACATTCAGAAGGAAGTCTTAAATAAAGTGAATAGAGTGTTTATTTTAAATAAAAGAAATCTAATTTAATTAAATAAATATTTTTTATTAAAGTTAAATAAATGATTTATTTATTAATTAAATAATGTTAATAAAATTAAATTTATGTGTTAATTATTAGTCTAGACACCACATATTAAATATCTATTATTAGATGCAATGATTAGTGAAGTTCAAGCTCAAGTCAATTAAGAGTAAAATTTACATTAATTTTAAAAATCCCACATTAATATTTTCATTTATTATTAAATTATATCCTATAATTAATTCTGCAGAAAAAAAAATAGAATTTTCACATGTATATAAAAATAAAAAAAACAAAAAAATAAAATCACATTACTAGTTACACATTATTATTTTTATATAATCTTTTTTTTATTTAATCAGTTTGCTTTTTTTCAGTTAAACTTATTTTAAGCAGATTATTTTAAATTGTTTATTAATTTTATAAGTTTAATTGTTAGGATAAAATGTTAAAAATCTAATTGAAGTTACTTTCCTGTACTTGTCCACCTATTGATAAAATAAGTCACTAAAAGGTGCAAAAAGCTATGTTATTTTAAAGAAAATGATAGAGCATTTTGAATGGAAAAAGTTATATTGGAAATGGATAGTACATTGACATAAGTGTATATTAAGTGTATATTTATTTTATCCTATTATAGATTTTTAGTTATTTCAAACTTTGTGTTTATTAACTATTACTTTCAATCTTTATCACATAACTTTTAAATTCATTACTGACACTATTTTTTACATTGTTATCTGTTATATTTTTATAAATATTCTTGACCTTGGAATAAATAATTTATGTGGACAATTTAATTAATATAAGACAATCACTAATAACTTAATAGAAATAAATCTGAGAACATATTTTTATCAAATAAAAAGCATTGCAGTAATGAATTGTTTAAAAAATATTTTCAATCTTAAAATAGCATAAAGTGAGTGTTAGACTGCATTACATAATTTTAATAAAGAAAAACATTGTATTGGTCAACTTTTTTAATACTTTAGAGAATAAAAAGAACAATATATACTTGTTTTATTGTCAATGTTATTTGAATAATATTTTATCATGATTATCATTTCCTCATCCATAAGTCATTTCTTGCTTCTTAAAAATATATGTTCATGACTCTGCTAAAAAAGGAATAATTTAAATTCATTTCATGTTCACTATTAAAAAAATATTGTTTAAAGTTTATACTGGACCTGTTTATTACTTATCTATCCTCAAGTTATCCATACCTGCTTTTAGCTCACTTCATTAAGTTTATATTTCAATTTCAAATACTTGCTGTCAAGAAATTCCTGTTCTAGACTATTGTGTGCATTTTTATTATAATGAAAGAACTTTTAATCTTAAATTTAAATGGGTAAACAAATATCATGTATATTTATATGTTTTACAAATTTACAATTATTTTATTATTGTATAATTAGAGATTTATAAATTATATTTATTTCATTATTATAGTATTTATGGTATTATAAAGGCATATTTATAATGATATACATGAAAATAGATGGCGTTCTACCAAAAACACCATCAAGTGTATGTTTGTTTACATAAACATCAGAGCAAGCATTCACTATCTCTAACTTTAGTTCCACCTTCAGATCATGATTTCAAGCTATTTGCTATCATCAGTGAAGGACAGGAATAAGAAACTAGATCTAAACACCAACTCTGAGCGTTTATGAAACAGTTTCTATTCAGCTTGCAAGCATAAATCTTTTAGACACGTAATGTCTTCAAACTCATCATAGCAAGCCAGATAGCTACATGGGTCTGATATCAGTTCAGCATCACCACATAATTTGATAATAAAACATCTAGATAAAAGGGTTTATTTTAAGCATAAAGCATTAAGAGTTATCTGAATATAATGCATAATCATACCAGGGGTAAAAATGGACATTTATATTTGACATATGATTATGAATAAATGTTTGAAAGATGGTGTCTTTAAATTTGGATACTTTATACAATTTTAATCTTTGATATTGTTATGCAATCATGAGCTGTCAGGATATATTATTCTTTTGTATGGGTTAAACCCCTCACATGAGAGAGAATGTGGTTTTCTTGCTTCAGCACTGTCAGGTCAAGTTACCAAGTGTCTATTTATAATTTCCATATCCACTTTGTCTATAACTTAATATTACTGTGTATTTTATTTTGTGAGAATATTTTATAGCATGTCCAACACTAAATTTATTTTATTAGCTTTAATTAAATTTAATTTCAAATATTGAGCTAGTCTAATTCCTCTCCCCTCAAAACTATTAATATATTTTGTAAAAATAAAAGGTTTATTTAAGAAAAATGTAAAATTGAAAGCTGTTATGAAAAAGAAATCATAGTAAGTAAAGAATATATTTTCCAAAATAGTATGTATATGTGGCAGGATTTTTGTTTTTATTTATTTATAAAAAAAAATTTATAATTTTTTCTTTCTTTTTCTTATATATTTTTAGTTCCTTGAAAAAGACTATGTATAAAAAAAAATAAAGAAATAGTCGAAACGTTGGAAATCTATTTTAATATATATTTCATTTTTGGTGGCAAAAAAATAAAAAAAAAAAGCAAGTTTTTAAAAGATTTGGTGTGATTTATAATTATTTTAATACAGTTGTACTGTTTAAATTATTTTTGCATAATATTATGCTATCTTTACAATGATGTGAAGGATATGTTTCCACATTGATTTTAGACATTGTTCATGCTGTAATGTATCTAATGTCATAGTAGTGGCATGTGCATAAACATATACATATATTATTTCATTTAGTATGCATACTAGTAAGAGAGGTAGTATAAAATAAAATGTGAGAACATCTTGAGTAATAAAAATGTTTTTAATATAAATTTAATAGGAATGTTTAAAAGAAATGTTTTATTTCGAAATATATCATTAATTGTTAGATTAAAATTAATATTTATTGTAAATATTTATTGTATTAAATATGTTTATTCTGTAAATAAATATTTTTTCTTTTTATTGAATACATTTCTCTTTTCTTGCCACTATTGCATTCATTATCTAGAGAATCTAATATAATAAAATATTATAATTTATTATTTTAAAAGAGTATATTTCAATGGTCATAGAAAATTTATTTATCTATTTTATTTTATCATTTATCATGACTACATTGTAATAATCTATATAGTACAGTGTTTCATCTTTATGTCAAGTGTAATTTGTAATGCTTTAGGTAGCATAATTTTATCTATCCAACTTGCTGCAAAAATATTTTTCAAATATTATTTGGTGCGGGTTCGTACTTGAAGATATTAAAATTAGATATGTTTATAGATTATATAAATTGAATATTTATATGAAAAAAAATTTGAAATATTCAAGAAATATATTATATGCTAACCACGTGTTATCTAAAATGTTGAGATACTTGGCTTTGTCTATGTGCATTTTTGTTTGAGTAAGACACAAGATATCCTAGGACAGAATCATAAGAAGACATTATTTAATGTATAACTTAAATTGTTATTGTGTTTAAGAATGTTTAAATTTTTGTCACAAAATCATTTTTCTTTCATAAGTACATGACTGAACTCTGAGATAGATTAGAGCATAGAGCTAGTAAATAACTTTGATTTTTAAGAAAAACCTGAAATAGAAGAAGAACCTGAAATAGGACTTTAAATATAAGAAGAATAAGATATATATTAATATTTGCATTTATGTGGTAGTTTGTCTATATAAGTGATTATATTTTTTAGAGTGAAATCAATATTCATTATTGTACTGATCTTCTATGTGACCTCTGGGAAAATCGCAATATACACACAAAACAACAAACACACATATATATATATTATAACGATCGAAATGAAAGTGAAGATCGAATCTAACCGCAAACACAATATCTGCTCTACAAGGGCGCCATCTAGGCATTTGAGCCTAGAAAAATTTATAGAGTAGGCAGATACGCGCTGTTAAGATTCCACTTTATTTAAATATTTAGATCGTTAGCCCAAGTCACTAGCTCAGTGGAGCAGTAGAGATAATAAAATATAAATTATATAATCTTAAATATAAAAGAATAAAAGCCACTGCCAGAAATTAATACATAAAAATATTTATTTACGCACATATAAAATAATATTTAAATTTTGAGGAATAAATTTAATGTTTATATTTTTATATTGATCTTGTAAATTTATATTTAAAAAGATTTCAATGTGTTTAATTTTTATTTAGTTAGTCAAGTATGAATAGACTACATAGATCTGGATTTGAAAAAAAAAAATCTTCCCTGATTTAACCTTAGGCAACAAATTTCGCAATCAACTGGCGCCAATCCATCTGATATATTCATGTATTCAATGTAGCATGATACGACAACACAAAATACTATATTGTCAGGAATGTACATCTGAACAATAAGTAGAAATAGAGAAGAGATTGACTCTCCACCAACAGGAATGTGACATCTGTTGGCAAGTAGATCAATAAACAAAAAACTCCATAGGAATGGACTGCGGTCTTCTGCCGACTTACAAACCCATCCATAGGCAAACAGAGGGTGTGTGGCATATATCTATAATCCTGCCCATAGCGGACCTCATACTACATCTACTAATTACACAAATATATCCAATCCATTGAACCAATTCAACTACGAAATGAATAACCTAAGATTACCCTCCCTTAATACAACTTTACAAAACTATATAGCCATTCACGCCCGACTTAATTTTAACATTTAAATACGTTCGCACAGATTTGTTTAAAAATGTTGGGTATAGATCGATTACATAGATTCCACGGTCAAAAACATTTCAAAATAAACATAAACGATCAAAATACAAAATTATTGATACCGACAATCGCAGAGGGAAACTTATAAGTAACCCAATAGTATTCACCATAAGATACTTGCGTTGTCACCAATAACTTAAAAGACATCTGAATAAATACATTTTAGATACTCACCGTAAGGTATCATTATTTATCGAATGTCTATATATTTTGATCAAATATGGAAAACCAAAATATAATTAACCGCAAACGAATCCATGCAAGCGTCTATAAACAACTTAAATTTCATACATTTAACTAATCTTTACAATAGAAAAAAAAAATGGAAATGATGTTTATCAATCGGAAACATATAAAATTAAAAATTATTAATTGGATTTAAAAACTTACAAATGTCAGATAAGAGTCCGTTTTAACATTTCAGTTGGCTTGTTTATCAATTTGTAAAACTTGATTGATTTTAACAATTCTTCATTTCATGGTAGAAGAGTCCAGGCCTCTGCTTTCAATTCCTGTTGGCAATTCCCACAGTGTCTCCATTGGAAGAAAATGTTCTGGAGGTAGCATTAGCTGGTTCCATTCTGGTATCACAGTCTTTTCATTTTATTTTTTTTTAAACAAACAAAAAAAAATGAGAGAGAACGGCAAGTGCGTCTTACCATTGTCATCAAATCAAGTTGGAAAAACTCTCTGACTGGAACTCAATATTTTTTTCTTTTTATAGTCCTCCTATGGATTCCATGAACAAAAACGTCACTGTTCTGTTTTTTCGTTATGGTCCGGGCCTTTATTTGGCTTCCATTGGTCAAGCTAAAATCCCTTTCTTCTCTTATCTAACTTTCCATCTGACTTTTTAATTAAACAGCTTTTAGATAATTAATAAACAATCATTTCCATTTATAGATTACAGGAATTAATTAATACCTGTTTTTATTTTAACTTACGTTATTTTTTTATTAAAATATTTTTATAAATCTTTTTTTTTTATAAAAAAATACATTCAAATACCTTTTTTTATTTATTAAAAAAAATATTTTTAAAGTTTAGCATCTGTGCGAATGTATATACGTATAACAAACATTTTTAATTTTAGCGTTTAGTTTTTTTTACTTTTATTTGCGAACTTTTAAGTTTTTATTTTAAATTAATGTAACGACATATTTATATATCGTTACATATCAGTAAACTTCCTCAAAAAACAAAAAACATTAAAAAAAAAAAAAAAGAATTTACTTAGTGTTAGTAATTACGTTACACAAATTGATTATATATGAAAATTTCAACAGGACAAAACTTTTTTTTTTTTTTACAAGACAAAACAGTAATTACACACAAATATAATGATTAAAAAAAATGTTGACTGTTGATTCCCTATTACCAGCTAAATTTCTGCCCCCTCCCTTCCAAGTTTCTTTTCTTCTACCTTTAACTATTACTTAGGCAAGTTTAAACGATTAGATTTTAATTTAACAAGACTTTTTTTTTTTTAAAAAAAATATGATTTAGATTTATTATTACGTTTTATTTATTAGTTTTTATTCCTCGAATTTATCTCTACATATGCGTAATTTTTCTTACTGGCAGTACCTTTAAGACCAAAAATTCAAACTGTAACTCCACGTCAATACAACAAATATATTTATACTAATTTCAGGAAAAATATTACGAGCATGATTCACTTTTAAAATTTTCAGGGCACTCGTGATTTATTAAAGATAGGAAATTTCATCATCATCAATTCCCTTTCTCAGGGTCAATCTCTGAGGTAAGGCCACACTTGGGACGCCAATTATAACGATCGAAATGAAAGTGAAGATCGAATCTAACCGCAAACACAATATCTGCTCTACAAGGGCGCCATCTAGGCATTTGAGCCTAGAAAAATTTATAGAGTAGGCAGATACGCGCTGTTAAGATTCCACTTTATTTAAATATTTAGATCGTTAGCCCAAGTCACTAGCTCAGTGGAGCAGCAGAGATAATAAAATATAAATTTTATATCTTAAATATAAAAGAATAAAAGCCACTGCCAGAAATTAATACATAAAAATATTTATTTACGCACATATAAAATAATATTTAAATTTTGAGGAATAAATTTAATGTTTATATTTTTATATTGATCTTGTAAATTTATATTTAAAAAGATTTCAATGAGTTTAATTTTTATTTAGATAGTCAAGTATGAATAGACTACATAGATCTGGATTTGAAAAAAAAAATATTCTTCCCTGATTTAACCTTAGGCAACAAATTTCGCAATCAACTGGCACCAATCCATCTGATATATTCATGTATTCAATGTAGCATGATACGACAACACAAAATACTATATTGTCAGGAATGTACATCTGAACAATAAGTAGAAATAGAGAAGAGATTGACTCTCCACCAACAGGAATGTGACATCTGTTGGCAAGTAGATCAATAAACAAAAAACTCCATAGGAATGGACTGCGGTCTTCTGCCGACTTACAAACCCATCCATAGGCAAACAGAGGGTGTGTGGCATATATCTATAATCCTGCCCATAGCGGACCTCATACTACATCTACTAATTACACAAATATATCCAATCCATTGAACCAATTCAACTACGAAATGAATAACCTAAGATTACCCTCCCTTAATACAACTTTACAAAACTATATAGCCATTCACGCCCGACTTAATTTTAACATTTAAATACGTTCGCACAGATTTGTTTAAAAATGTTGGGTATAGATCGATTACATAGATTCCACGGTCAAAAACATTCCAAAATAAACATAAACGATCAAAATACAAAATTATTGATACCGACAATCGCAGAGGGAAACTTATAAGTAACCCAATAGTATTCACCATAAGATACTTGCGTTGTCACCAATAACTTAAAAGACATCCGAATAAATACATTTTAGATACTCACCGTAAGGTATCATTATTTATCGAATGTCTATATATTTTGATCAAATATGGAAAACCAAAATATAATTAACCGCAAACGAATCCATGCAAGCGTCTATAAACAACTTAAATTTCATACATTTAACTAATCTTTACAATAGAAAAAAAAATGGAAATGATGTTTATCAATCGGAAACAAATAAAATTAAACATTATTAATTGGATTTAAAAACTTACAAAAGTCAGATAAGAGTCCGTTTTAACATTTCAGTTGGCTTGTTTATCAATTTGTAAAACTTGATTGATTTTAACAATTGTTCATTTCATGGTAGAAGAGTCCAGGCCTCTGCTTTCAATTCCCATTGGCAATTCCCATGGCATCTCCATTGGAAGAAAATGTTCTGGAGGTAGCATTAGCTGGTTCCATTCTGGTATCACAGTCTTTTCATTTTATTTTTTTTTAAACAAACAAAAAAAAATGAGAGAGAACGGCAAGTGCGTCTTACCGTTGTCATCAAATCAAGTTGGAAAAACTCTCTGACTGGAACTCAATATTTTTTTCTTTTTATAGTCCTCCTATGGATTCCATGAACAAAAACGTCACTGTTCTGTTTTTTCGTTATGGTCCGGGCCTTTATTTGGCTTCCATTGGTCAAGCTAAAATCCCTTTCTTCTCTTATCTAACTTTCCATCTGACTTTTTAATTAAACAGCTTTTAGATAATTAATAAACAATCATTTCCATTTATAGATTACAGGAATTAATTAATACCTGTTTTTATTTTAACTTACGTTATTTTTTTATTAAAATATTTTTATAAATCTTTTTTTTATAAAAAAATACATTCAAATACCTTTTTTTATTTATTAAAAAAAATATTTTTAAAGTTTAGCATCTGTGCGAATGTATATACGTATAACAAACATTTTTAATTTTAGCGTTTAGTTTTTTTTTACTTTTATTTGCGAACTTTTAAGTTTTTATTTTAAATTAATGTAACGACATATTTATATATCGTTACAATATATATATAACCAAAGGAAATACATATAAAAACAAAAAAAGACTTATAATTCCAAGAAATAATATTATATTTCAACCAGAGGACTGGTTGAAATTTAATATTATTTCTTGGATTTATAAGTCTTATTTTGTTTATATATATATATAATTGAAAAAATAAATTTAATGGTTTACAAACTATTACAAACAATCCTTAAATCCGCAGAAGTACTTTCAGTTAATTTCTTAAACCTGCCTCAACTGCCATTAAATTTTTTTAAAAAAATAGTGGAAGCAAATGTCATCAATTCAAATCCCATGAATCTCGTATTTTAATGTTAGCAGCTTGTCGATTTTTTTTTTTTAATTTAATGGCAGTTGAGTCAGGTTTAAGAAATTAAACTGAAAGTACTTCTGCAGATTTAAGGATTGTTTGTAATAGTTTGTAAACCGTTAAATTTATTATTTCAATTATAATTACAATTTTGTTTTTAATTAACAGACATTTTACACACACATATATATATTAAATCATAATATAAAATCATTTCTTTAGCATCTTTATATAACACTGTTCATTACTTATCTCCCCTATTCTTTATATTTTATACCAATTGTAATAGTAAAATTTATGAGTTATATATAAATCTTAAGAAAATGTTATTATATTAGTTATATATATATATATGATCACTAGATGGAGCTTTACCAATAGCTCCTAACAAGCTTTTTTTACATAAACACTGAGGGAGATAGAATTCAATATTGGTAAAGCTCCATCTAGTGATCATAAAATGCAAGCAATAAGCAAGTTACGAAATTTATAACTTCTTTTGTTTATTTATATATATCCTTGATAATAAATACAAAAATGTAGTTGAAATATTCAAAACATATGCATAACATATTGAAATATATATGGGTCCATGTCAATAAATAAAATATCAAAACGTTTTTTAAAAGAAAAAAAAAAAAAATTCAATTGGATTTTTTATATATAAACAAAAAAAAAAAAACAATCATTTGGAACGATATTTTTAAAGAACAAAGGATTTTACTATTATTATTTTTAGTAATAGTGATGGTAATGATTTTACATAAATAAATATGTATATATAAAACATATTTTAACATGATTTCTATATATAATACATTTTTGATAGGAATATAATTATTTTCCATTCTTTTATATTGACACAAAATATAATAATAAGTTTATTATTTATAACTTTTTATTTAGAATGAATATTGTGTTGGAATGATTACTAAGAAGCAAGAAATTGGCCGTTGGAGTGATCAAAACTGTGCAAACAAAAATTTTTATATTTGCCAACGAAAAATCGGTATGTCAATTTAATTTGTATTTTATGCATGAATGGTTGGAAGATTAACTTTGTGAGAAGTATTAAAACAATGAAAACACATAAATAAGAAAAGTATTAGTACATTATTGTTTTCCTTTTTTCTCTGCCTGTCTATCTAATTCTATCCATGAATAAACACACATTTATATTTAACTTAAGATATTCAATTTGCAATATCAATGAATTAAAAAAACTTGTACAAAGTCATAATATTTAAATAATTGACAAATTACTCTAGTATAAATTAATTTTTGAAAATAAATGTTTTTAACAGACAGAAAGTATGTTTTATTATCCAATCTACATTGTGACAGATTTAATTCTTACTTTTAGTGAGACATATGTAAACCTTTAACATTTGATTTTACTATTAAATGATTGTTCTAAACCAGAATATACTTAAAATAAACTTGATTCAGTAGTAATATATGTTTACAACTGAAATAAATTCTATAAAATCATACTTGAATTTTGAAATATTAAAAAAAAATAACATTGTCATAATAAAACAAACACTTCTTCAACTTCAGATTATCCATACCGCTTGGTAGTGCTGTTTTTATGACAAAGCACAGAAATATGTCATTTACAAGGCTTCTCAAATATCTTATGGCAATTCTTCATAGACAATGCTATATATTTTTAATAATGTATGCCACACTAATTCTGTAATTATATTTTTCAGGGTGAACGTTTTGCAATTATTAAATATTACAACTCACTTTATTTTAATAATTTATTTTTAAAGTAACATTTTGTAAATAAATTGTTTTCCCTATTTCTACTATCATTTTTTTACATCTGGATTGGAGGTCACACTGTACAAATTTAATGAAGACCTTCTTCATATTTGTTTTGTTGTTGTTGTTTTGCTTTAAACATAAAATAATACATTAATATAGTGTGTTATAAATGTATTTTCTAGTAACCATCATACTCTTTGATTTGGTGTGTATATGTATTTTATAATTGCTTTCGTTTAATGCAGTTTGAAAGATTGATCACAAGAAGCCTTCTTTACTTTTGGAAAACATTGCAGTGGCATTCATATGTTCAACTTAGCATTTGTTTTAAGTTTTATGTGCCTATAGCTGTATAGTAGAAGATGTAATTGTCACTATCATATAGTATCTGTTCATTATCAACGTTTTCATAGATGACTCTGGAGTTTGAGTCTGTGATTGTTATTCAGATGTGAGATATTGGGAACTTCTAAAGCTTTGTTTTGGTAAATATATTATTATGGTCAAAATGTTAAAAATTATTATAATTAGCACATAACTCCTTACAATATAGCTTAATTGTAAACTGACATCAATTTATTACATTTAAACTAGAAATTGGTTCAATATCAAATATTAAGGTTTTGAAACATTAAAATTATTATTTTAGTAGTATTGGAAATGATTGTTTTCTGGATAATAATTGTATAAGATTATAAATCCACTGATAATTTTCAGTAGCCAGAACAAATCTTGGGATCTTGATAATTTTATCCTTCGGAATACTTTAGATACTCATGCTTGTATACATGTTTGTGGACTACAAAAGTGTAAATCATTTTATTAACTTAGCTAATAAAAAATTCATAATAAATCAGACATCAAATAAACATTGAAGGACTCATTAATATTATTCAGGATTTTGAATATGAAATATATCAGTATACAATAACAGCTATAGATTATGATAAAAGTATAATGAAAAACAATCGCATTATCTTTTAATAATTAACACGATATAATATTACTTTAAAAATTAAAAAAAAACAAAAAAACATTACTTTGATGTTTTAGCTCATTATTTTAATTCTATCATTGATAATCGTATTTACTGAAAATTGTATTCATTATAAAAAATCTTGCTTTTGCAGTAGAAATATGTGGTCATTTATGATATTTGATTACTTCTGCCATTTCACAGTTGTTGATTAAGGATTAGTAAGTTAGATTCTAAGCAAGAAATCTTAACTGAAATCATTAATTTATAAATGTAAATTTCACGTGTTATGAAACTTTTCTATTTAATGTTTTCTATAAAATTTTAAAATTCAATACAAAGTAAAAT
The DNA here is from genome assembly GCA_028023455.1 of Epiperipatus broadwayi. Classification (NCBI taxonomy): domain Eukaryota; kingdom Metazoa; phylum Onychophora; class Udeonychophora; order Euonychophora; family Peripatidae; genus Epiperipatus; species Epiperipatus broadwayi. The sequence continues at coordinate 2,549,250 of JAQFVV010012482.1, read as the reverse complement.
ATGCAGAATACATACTTGATTTCAATAAAATAAATCATTTTATAAAAATTAATATTAACATTTCTCTATATTACTAATTGTTGATATCGTTCTAATGAACTCTGTATTTTTTTTTACTACAACAAACTTTTTTTAAAATATATATTTGAATTTGTTTTATTATTAATATTGACCACAATTCTATTACAATGTGATGCCAATTTTTGTTTAAATAATTTAAATTATGTATTGTTTTATAAATTGTATAATATATTTTATAAAAATATCTCACGAATTTAAAAATGTATTATGTTTAGTGATAAGTAGTTATTTAAAATTAAAAAAATAAATAAATAAACAAAATAAAGAGAAGATAATATTGAACTTTTGAAGCGATTGCATACGTGTTTGTTTGTTTTTTTTTTTTTTTAGATGCAACAATTCCTGTGTCTCCATCTCCTCCAGTATGCAAAAATTATCGGAAGTTTTATCAATTCGGAGAAAACTGTTTTATGTTACTAAATGAACCTCTTACATGGGAAGAATCTAAAGATCTTTGTCAAAGTGAAGCAAGCGGTACAGCTGTATTGGCTTCAGTGTCAAATATATTTGAACAGGCATATATTCAAACATTCTATCGTATTAACAGCCCAATTTGGATTGGACTCTCTAGAGGAGAAGTATGTTATTTATAACTCACTAAATTTTGATACATAAATACAGAATAATAATTATAAAATAAGATTAATTCTAATATTCAATAGGAATTGTTATGAAAACCGGCCATGGACTTTTATGAAGTGTCCTCATTTATATTTTTAAATCACAACTTCTAATTATCTTGATGGGGTATATAATTACAATAGATGTGTGTACATAAGTATATAACTTTTGTTTTTATTTTAGATAGAATCAAAAATTAGTGTTAAAGTCTATGTAAGGTTGTTAATGATATTTTTATTTATAAGATTTAATAAAAACAATTAATCTTAAAAAGTATTTTGCGACTAACTGAAAATATAATCTTTAATTCCTTTTTGAGATATAAAAACAACTCAAGGAAAAAAAAACGTAATCTTCTTCACATGAAAATGTGTTTTAAAATAGATAATCTGTTTAAAAACTTGCATAGCATAATATCGTAAATTTGCTTATCTTTATTTCAGAGTTTAAGACATAGAAAATTATACACTTTCTTTTCAGATCGGTTTTAGTCTATAATGAAAATTTAAATATGTTTTATGAAAGAATGGTGAATATGCAAAGTGTTCATATGAAAGGTCATATACATTTATATTTCTAATTATTATAGATGATAAATATACCCTTGAATTCTATATTTTATAATTCATTAATTAAAATGGACAATTGCAATTAAGATATTTGTCGGCATGTGGCAATAATTTATATATCTTTTGCAACGTTAGATCTTGTGCGATTTGAAGAAAAAATGAGACAACTGGTAAAACTGTATAATAGTAAATACCTATCGTCAAATTTTGTCATGTTAGAAACAAACTTTTAATTTATGAAGTAAACATAATTATGCCCAAAAGACTTTTCATAAGATTTTCACGGGTTGCATCTATAAAATACATATTTTGCGGGTTCATCCTTGTTAAAATATTTTAAATATTAATATACTGGAGGGTTCGACTTGATCACACAAGTCATCTACTGGGTGATAAAAGGTAGAAAGAGGGTTGTAAAGGCTCTACAACCACTGCTTTGAAAAAAAAAAACCGTTAAAGTTCCACCAGTAGCAAAAATGTTAAATTAAGAATGTTTTTTAAAAAAATATTTCCAAATAGAAGGAAGTTTGCTTGTATCATCTCGCTTATTGATACAATCTGGCCTTATAAGTATCTTAATGCTTCTCTAATTTTGCACTGGTAAAGATTTTCACATCTGGATATGATCCTGGTACTAGAAAAATCAATTTTATGACCTGAATCTATAGTATGGAGTGAGAGTGCTGCTGATGATGAATGTTGTTTAACTGCATTAACATGCTCATCTCTCCTAACACTGATGTGACAATTACTCATACCTATGTAAGAAGCTTAACAATTTTCAAATGAGATTTGATAAACACCATGAGATTCAAGAGGAATTGAATCCTTAGGCTTGGTTATTATATTGCTGATCTTTTGATGAGTAGAAAACACTGTATTTATATTATAGCGTTTTAATATACGTCCAATACAATCTGTAGTTTCTTTTACATATGGAACACAAATCCTAATAGCTGATTTATTATCATTTTGTTTCCTATTTTGTCCATTTTGGCTTAAAATAAGGCTTTTTTAATAAATGTATAATTACAACTATTTGCTAATTAAACAGTTTTAATATGATTTATTTCTTCTTTCAGATGTGACTTTTCTAATAGGTCAATTGCTCTATTTAAAGGAGTTTTGGCTACAGAAATTATCTGAGTTGTATGATGATGAGAATGTAAATGTAAATATCTGTCGTGTGTGTATTATTTTTGTAAATTGAAAAAAGATAAACTATTTGATGTTCTGATGACTAGAACGTCAAGACAATGGAGTTTTTCATGAGACTATGTCTTCATTTTATATTTAATATGAGGATGCATATTATTTGAATGTAAAAAAATCATCAAATTTATTTTTCCATGTTGCCATATGACAAAATTTTCATCTATGTATCTGAACCAAATGAGAGATTTCAAATATGATGATTCTAAAGCATGAGTTTCTATATTTTCCCTGAATAAAATAGCTATTACTCCTAAGATAGGTGAGCCCATATGAGTACCAACAAACTTGTCTGTAATGCTGTCCATTATATACAAAATATGTGTTCAAGAGACAATGTTTAATCAAAGCAATAATATGGTTTGGTAAATTGCAGCGTTGTGAAATTACATTTAAAGCTTCATCAATTGGAATGTTTGTAAACAAATACACAACATTATAACTGACCAGAATCTCATTAACATTTATTTTTAATTTTTTAAAAACAGAAATAAAATGAAAATAGTTTTTAATATATGATTTAATAGATGGGATTGTAGGTTCAATGAAATCCGATAAATATCTAGCTAAAATATGAGTTGCAGATCCTATTGCGCTTATTTTATTGGACCAAGGGGGTATCTGGTTTGTGAATTTTTGGAAATTTTGGACAGACAAGTGATTTTTATCATCCAGTATATGATTTGTGTGATCAAGTCGAAACGTCGGCATATTAATATTTAAAATATTTTAACACGGATGAACCCGCAATATATATATATATAATAAACAAAATACACTCGAATAAATGTACATAATTTAAAACGTCTATATAAAATTACAAAATAATGTCTTTGGTCTTTGCTATAGCCAGATTAAGTAGCAATACAACGTTAATATATAAATCTCATTAAAATCATACACAAATACAGTTCCCACATAAAAAGTCAACTTTCATAAATTATGAATTTTAACACAATTATACTGTTTATTAAACACTTTCTCTGTATTATTTATATAATACAAATCCTTATTTTTTTTCAAATCATTTTACATATGCTAAGCAAAAACACCATGAAAGCAGAACTTTCCCCTACGAATAACTGCATAGTCTGCAAAAACAGACATATCTATCAGTAGAGCAATACAACTTTTTATATAATAATTCATGCTCACTAACTCTTTTTTTCAATGCACATATTAAATTCAACATATACCGATGATGAAATCTTGCTACAACCCAAATCATTTATATAAAGTAATGCTCTCCATATTTTCTTCTCCATAATATCTCTTTTCCGACTTCTTCTAAACTTATTTAGTGCCTATAAAATAATTTTTCTACTATATCTTACCCCCCCCCCAACAAATCTTTAATATATTTTGAATATTAATCATTTTATCACTCTAAAATTTACACAAGCCATCCTTTCTAAAATGAAATGTTCTAAAACCTGCTGATTCATAGGTAAGTGGAGCATTTCAATTTGGAAGCACAAATCCTCTAATTAATAATGGTTTTAACACTATTTTATTATTAAGTATATCTTACCTCCATAAAATTAAATCCAAATATTTTATCCTATTCTCAATATCTTCAAATGTAATAGTCCATGTCAAACCATCAATAGCATTTAATTTAAAAAATGGTTTTTGGATTACAATATTTGTTCCTACAATAAGTATATCATCTATATAAATAAAATAACTTTTAACACTAATCAAAAATTTTCATTTAAAATTTTCTTCTTCATAAAACGATAACACATAAGTACATATAATTGATGAAACAGGTAAACCCATAGGCCATACTTCATCAACATATAAACCGATTTTCAAATGTCTTCAAATTTTGATCAATAAATCCTTTACAAACATAGACTAAATTTGCACACTCATTTTTCAAATAAAAGTTGATCAATACTACTACTACTACTACTACTACTACTACTACTAATAATAATAATAATAATAATAATAATAGTAGTAGTAGTAGTAGTAGTAGTAGTAGTGGGGGTAGTAGCAGCAGCAATAGTAGTAGTAGTAGTAGTAGTAGTAGTAGTAGTAGTAGTAGTAATAATAATAATAATAATAATAATAATAATAATAATAATAATAATAATAATAATAATAATAATAATAATAATAATAATAATAATAATAATAATAATAATAATAATAATAATAATAATAATAATAATAATAATAGATTATTTTCTTTTTATCAAACTATATAATTCTGCAACATCAAATGAAAATAATTCATCATCATCATCCAAAATAATACTATCAATATGTTTACATAAATCCAATGAAGATCCAATTGTATATTACTGAAAACCTAATTCACCTTGTAAAAACTTTCCAACAAAAAGAATTTGTACATCCAAATTCAAATGTTCCACTTACCTATAAATTTGCAGGTTTTAGAACATTTCATTTTAGAACGGAATTTGGGAGTAAATTTCAGATTGATTAAATGGCTAATATTGAAAAGTATGATAATGATTTATTGGGGATTGGATATGGTAGAAAAAATATTTTATATGCACTAAATACATTTAGAAGTAGTCTTTAAAAGTAGATGGAGAAGAGATATGGAGAAGAAAAGCTTAATAGCATTGCCTTATGTAAATAATATAGTGGTGTAGTAAAATCACATCATTGTCATCTATTGATTTTAATATTGCATTTAAAGTTGGTGCAAATATTGGAAGGTTAGTTGTTAATAGAAAAGGTTATATTGATAAAGTTAATAAGTATAATATTATATACAAAGTGATATGTCATTATGGACATAGTTACATTGGGCAGACTAAATGAGCATTGAAAATATAGTTAGGGAGGATGAATTATTATAGAAGTTACATTGTTGTGCTAATAAGTATAAGTCCATTTTTGTAGAACATGCAGTTATTTGTAGTGCAGAGTTCTGCTTTTGTGGTGTTTTTGTTTTGCATGTGGAAAATGATTTGAAAAAAAAAAAGAAAAAATAAGTCATATTTTATATATAGTAAAGAGAAAGTGTTGAATAGACAGTCTAATTGTGTTATTATTAACAATTTATGGAAGGTTGGCCATTCACATGGGGATATTATTAATGTGTGATTTTAATGAGATTTGGATATTAACTTTATATTGCTACTTAAAATGTCTGAAGAAGTTATAAGCTGGTTATAGCAAAAAAAAAAATTAAATCTCATACAGGCATTTTTACATTTGTAGATTTATTCTAGTAAATATCTATCTATCTATCTATCTATCTATCTATCTATCTATCTATCTATCTATCTATCTATCTATCTATCTATCTATCTATCTATCTATCTATCTATCTATCTATCTATCTATCAATCAATCAATCTATCTATCTATCTATCTATCTATCTATCTATCTATCTATCTATCTATCTATCTATCTATCTATCTATCTATCTATCTATCTATCTATCTATCTATCTATCTATCTATCTATCTATCCATCTATCTATCTATCTATCTATCTATCTATCTATCTATCTATCTATCTATCTATCTATCTATCTATTTATCAATCAATCTATATATCAATCCATCTATCTATCTATCTATCTATCTAACTATCTATCTATCTATCTATCTATCTATCTATCTATCTATCTATCTATCTATCTATCTATCTATCTATCTATCTATCTATCTATCTATCTATCTATCTATCTATCATCTTTCTCTCTCTCTCTTAAATGTTTGTGTGTATAGCATGCATACTCATTTATATTTTACTTTGTTGATAGATTTTAGTTTAAAATAATTTTCTTTTGTCTCTTGTTTCTTTTCATTACAGTAATTAAAAGCAAACAAAGTTTTAATCTTTGAAAAAAACATTTTAATTTTAAAAAGTTTTGATTGTGATCAAGTTTTTTTTTTAATTTTGTTTATTGTAAACTATTTTAAAAGCTGAGACTTATTTTTGCATTTACTTTTTTAAAATTAATTTTGAATATTATAAGAGCCCTGGTCAGATGTTTTTTTTTTTAAAATTAAGATGATGTGGGAGATTTACCCTGGTCAAAACCTTTTAATTAAAGTTTGGGTAGGAGATAACAATTCACATAAATAGTCTCAGGATTTTGACTGATTATTCAGCTTCTTATTTTTTTGCTGATTATAATTAGACTGATTGCAAGGATTCTGCTTCTTATTCAGAATGATTCTAATTTTTGTATATTTTTTTCATATGTCAAATGCAGTGAATGGGAAATGAACCTGGGCCAGCTGCTTGGTAGGCAGCTATGCTAACCACTAGGTCACTAATGTTTATATATTTCCTCATTGTTCAACACAAATTGCAGAAGTTGTATTTCTGTGGACAGCTAATAGCACTACTATTTGTCATGATAGAAGAGGACATCCAGTTGCCATGCAAAAATATACACCATGAAAAATTTTCACAATATGCAGTGTGAAATAACCCAAAGATGATTTTCCGAACTTCATAACTGTGCCTTCAAGAACATTACCTAAGAAAGTTAGTCCAGAACTGATCCAAAGATTGCGTCCAGACTCCCAAACATATAAATAAATAAAACCTTCATAATGAACCATATATAAACCTGAATTTTGCATATCTTGCTGAGATAACTCTATGGACTATCTAAAGCCTGAAAAGTAACTGAATTTTCATATATTGAAACCAAGACTTAAATCTCTTGTTTAAATCTCTGTTAAAGTCTCAGCTAAATCTTAAAAGAAACCTGTTTTTATAATTATTTTGCATACTCAGTTAAATATATTTGAATATTTTATTAAATATTTTATTATCATGTGTATTGGAGACTTCTTTATAAGATTTCAATTTTTTAAAATTGCTTTATCCAAGAGTGTATTGCGAGTTTCTATTTTTTATACTTCTTGTTTTCTCTTTTTGTTATATTACTAAACTTTGATAAATGTTTGGTCAGACATTAGTAATTTTCTTTTAACTCATTTGTCACTTTTCATTATAATTAAGTTAGTTAGCTTGGTTTGCATTTTCTGAATACTGTAAAACTTTTGGCTAGCAGTTTATCAAGTATATTATTCTGTTTTTTTTTTTTTTTTAGTCAGTAGAGATTTTGTTTTTCATATGTCTCAGATTATGTTTTATTTTTTTTATTGGAGTCAATGTTGATGATCTTGAACATGGTCAGTCATGGGCATTTGCAGTCATATGACATTTTAAATTCAGATGTTTGTTTTCCAGGCTAAGGAAAGTTTGCCTGTGCTGTTTCCTTGTATTAAAAACAAGCCTGCTTTGTTTAGAAATCTCTAAATAAGAAAATGAAAATTTGATATTTTTTTATGAATTGCTAGCAGAAAGACATTATAAATCCCCTTTTAATTCTCAGGTGAGAAAACAAACTTATCTGCCAGGATTGTTAATTTTGCAATACTCTTGTACACTCTCTGATAAATATGCTAGAAAAATCTAAGTCAAACATTCATATTTTGTTGCCTGAGATTTATTTTTTTTTAATTTAATAAACTTTAAAATTATTTACAATTATTTTGGCTAATGTTTGTCATTGTTTTTTTTTTCTCAATTGTCTGAACAATGTTAAATATCACTTTCTCTCCCTGGATTTATCAGGTAGCATTTATCATCATCACTCTTGATCACAGTAAATTAAATTTTCTAGGTAAGAAGGGAACTATTGGCGCCCTCGCTGATCAAAAGAAGTGAAGAAGAGACCTGTTATATATATATATATATATATATATATATATATATATATAACAGGTCTCTTCTATATATATATATATATATATATATATATATATATATATATATATAACGTTGTAGAGCAATTATTGTAATAAAATGTTAATAAAAAATAATAATGTTTAATGGTGATAATATATTTTATAAATAAATATAATTGAACATATATATGTAATTACAATTAGTTTCAAATCTTCTTCAACTTAAAACAATTTAAGAATGTTAAGAAATTAACTGAAAGATTTTCTACAGTTTATTATAGTTATTTGTACAATATATTATCACTATTATACTTTGTTATTTATATATATATAAATATATATATATATATATATATGTACACACACCTGAATGTCGTTTTTATGTGGTAGATAGATTCCTGTGGAAAACCCCTGCATTAGAAAAAAATCACGCAAAAATAGACTTAACTTATCTTGTAAAATGAGGAATCGGTTCTGTAATTTTAAGAAATCACATGAAAGCAAAGCAACAAAAAAAAATACTTTAAAATTCGCATTTAAAAAGTAAGGAAATAATGTATGACTAATAAAAAACATCAAATATTTGAAAAAAAATTTAAACAAGACAACCTTTTTTTCCTTTTTTTATTAATTACAGTATTTAATTTTATATTTTTTTTATAAATAAACATTATAACTATTTGACAATATGCGGTTTGTTTGTAATCTGGGAAAAATTCAGGTTGGTCACAAGAGGAAGTATAAATTAGCATCACTTTCAGACTTGTGCTCTGTTAATGGTTTTCTCTCGACAATATAATTAGTGATTAAACTTTGAGACAATAATTTTTCTTAATTGTTTATAAAGCTCATGATATCCAAGCATATAACTATTTTGCTGTTGTTGGAATTTAAGAGATTGTTCATTGTGGTAAACTCTCGGAGATTTCAACATTTTCCAGCATTTTTCTCACACATCAATGTAAAATCTATGATTAAATGATTTTACTTATCAGAAAATAATACATTTGTCTTCATTTGAGAGATATTTTTGTTTACTACTGAAACTAATTTTAAATGTTCACATTTAGTTTCTATATTAAAAAAATGAGATTGCAGAGAAAACAAAAAGTTTATACATTATCATTAGAAAGATTATTTTCAGTTTATAAAAGCAACAAAATCTTCCTTATTTATTGTAAAAATCTAAAAGGATATTTATTTCTGCTATATTTAACAAAATATATTTTAATAGTTTAAAATTTTTGAATATTTATTGCGATAGTTTTATAACCATAAATATACATCTATTATTATTATTATTATTATTATTATTATTATTATTATTATTATTATTATTATTATTATTATTATTATTATTATTATTATTATTATTATTATTATTATTATTATTATTATTATTATTATTATTATTATTATTATTATTATTATTATTATTATTATTATTATTATTATTATTATTATTATTATTATTATTATTATTATTATTATTATTATTATTATTATTATTATTATTATTATTATTATTATTATTATTATTATTATTATTATTATTATTATTATTATTATTATTATTGTTGTTGTAGTTGTTGTTGTTATTATTGTTGTTGTAGTTGTTGTTGTTATTATTGTTGTTGATGTTGTTGTCGTTTCAAAAGGCCTTTATAGTCTCAAAAAAATACAACATTAGTGGTTATATAGTAAATTAACTGCTACAACTTGATTACAAATTTTAACATTTACATTGTCATTTTTGATAGAGTTTTCTGGATTTACATTAACTTAAAACATAGTTCTTGTCTACATATAATATACTGGATTGTCCATTCTTTATAACTATGCTGTTTTTCTGAGCAGGGACCAAGTAGCTGCATAAATATTCAGGCTTGTGATCTGTTTGTCTCTAACATGAATTTTAATTAACTTATTCTCAAATGTGGCTGGATGTATTCTGGGATTATTACCCAATATGAACACATTCCTAGTGCACCAAAGTGCAAATAAGACAAACATTGAGGCCCTTATGGCTGGTGAATACTTACCTTTGTAAGTTGATATAATTTCCATCATTGTAGTGTTTTGTTTTCTATATCCCCCCTGCACAATGTATCTAGTCTGCTCCATGGCCTTGCAGTTGAAAATTTTAGGCTGTAATGACTCCTCATCCTTTTGGAAAAGGCCACAGAAAGGATCAACTGATGTGTACATTCTCCTGTGATGTAAAAAATATGTAGTAGGTAAAGCATTCAAATTCATTTTGATTATAAAATCTAGGAACTTATGATCTAGTTGCCATCTTTTGTATTGCTTGATCAGATATTTGTTTCCTATTTCTAGTATTGATGGGATCTCCTCATTGTGATTATTTTGATGTATAAACTTATATATTTCCCAATATTTATACTTTTGTTCAAATTGATCCGGGAATGTTTTTTCTCTCCTGCATTGGTAGATGGTGACCGCCAATAAACCAATCTTTTGGAGGAGGCCTATCTGTAGGTGTTATCTGCTCTTAGTGTCTTAATTTAGGAAATTAAGTGGTAAAGCAATTATAGCATTTCTTGTTTTGAAACTTAATTCAATCAATAAAAATTTCAAAGTTAAACATTGGATAAATCAAATTCGAGCACATATAACAGTATTATTAGAAACAAAGATATATGCAGGCTCACCAATAAATCCAGCTACCTACCTAAGGGACCAGAGTTTCTCTGCATGTTCCAGGGAATCATCCCTTCCATCTGCAGGAACTGGAATAGTAATTGCTCAAGATTGTTCTTTTGAAAAATTCAACATATTTTTCATTGATTCAAACCTACTAATAATAACACTGACTCAAAAAATAATTACAATGAATATAGTGCTTGTATATATGCCAGTACAAAAGCAAAAGATAGAATCTATAATTTCCAATATAAATTCAATTCTTGTCATGAATGCAAGCCCCACTGTCTTGGTTGGGGACTGCAACTCATCTTATGAAGAATTTATACAGAAATCACTACATAAAATAGCGATAATATTGATTAGTGGACAAGGTTTTCTGCCAGTAAACAGGTGTCTCCTTTCATAATGGTCAGTTTGCAACATTAATTCTTTAACCACCTCTTACGAGGCATCTCGACGACATCTGACGTCACTCTAATTCTGCTAGTTTTAATGGTAGAATATCCGTTTGACAGTTATTGATTAGGTTTTTAAAAGTTCTGTAAGATGGTGCCCTCTTCCGAATTATTTTACAAGTAAAAAATCAAAAAAAACACATTTAAAACTAAACAAAGAAGAGCCTTGTTGGTGATTGGCTGTCAGCCGGCTTTCAGCCAAAAAAGACATTCTGATTGGCTGGAAAGAACAAGAAACCGCCTGATCAAAAAAAATAAAGAAAAACGCTGAGATTTTCATTTCGAATGTAATTTAAGTATTAAAAAAATATAAAATGAGAAATTAAAATAGTTTTTTAAAAAATATACTAAAAAAACAAAATTATTTTCGAAAAATATTAAAGATTTTAGTAAAAATATTTAAGATTTAGCAAAAAGAAATCTTTACTTTTCCATAATGTAGAATTGAAAAAAAGTGTTTGCGTCAGCACTTTTTTGTTTAGACATTCGCTTTATATTTGCCAAAATTGAATATATTTTATAATAAATAAATAGCAATTTATTTTTGAAAGAACTTTCATTCTCTTTCATAACCTGAAAAATTAGTAATATACTTTTTATAAATGTATCTGAGTTGAATTTAATATTATAGGCGAATATGTTTTAATAATAGGCTTTGTCTTCAGTTTGTGAGTTGGCCAATTAAAAGATTTGATTTTTACCTCATACAACCAATAATATAATTAGTGGTTAAAGGGTTAATAGATCTGAACTTTTACTCGCCATCGCTGCATCATCTTATGGAGGTAAAATTGGTTCCAACCACATTTTCTGATCATTCTGCCCAGTTAATCACAATCAATCTAGAAAAACTGCAAGTATTTAATCACAAGCTAACAAAAACGATGTGAGTACTTATCCCAACAAATGCAACAGAATTCCTCTTTTCAGAGACATATATTCTGTTGCAAAAGGTTAAAGGGATGAGCCTCAATCCTATACAACAATATCTGACTTTTATAAACATCTTGACCTTCAATATTGATCATGTAACAAGAAATCAAACACCACCATCAAGGCATCTGCAATATGCCATTCAGCTACATCAGAGACTAGTGATGATGGCTTCAACACACAACACCCAAATACACATAAGAAAGCTGACTGGTGCTTATAACAAGGATTGTGAATCATTGAAAGAATATCTGAAGATAAAGAAAAGTCAGCTTTGCATGACACAACAGCACACATGGACCTGCAAGTTTATCAAGTGGAATTTAGGTTATGTACCTGACCTAAAGGTGCCAATGGCCATCCAGACTGAGGATGGATGTTCGCTGGCCATAACATGATTATGCCATTGTTAAAATACTTTCAAGATAAGTTAAGTGCTGTGCCTCACATTTTTTTCCTGCCAAAAATGTTTGAAAAGGTTGAGAATGAATTACCAGTTAGGGAAAATGATATAATGGAGAAAATGAGAACTATCAGCAATGCTTGTCACTAAGGTGGCCATGGGATACCACTGTTCATTCTCAAGCATTTAAGTTTTTTTACAGCTAAATACCTCAAAGATTTAGCAAACCATCTTGCTCAGGAAATTAAGCCAACCACAGGGATATATGCCATGGCAATATTGCCATATAATAAAATAAAAGAAAGGCATACCAATGCCAAATGAGCTTATACCAAAATCTATGGGGCCACTTTTTATTAAAATATTGGAAAAAATTATAAAAGATAAGATTGAGCTTTATATTTTACCAACCAACAGTGCAAGTAGCATTGTTATTCAACACCATGATGATAGCCACTAGGGCAGAGGAAGAAATCCAGAACAGTAGTGGTGGAGATAGATATTGCTTCAGCTTTTGATTCAGTAAGAATCCCTGTGCTACTGGATATGCTCAAGCAGACTAAAATACCCAAAGCTCTTCTATATTTCACTGCAAACATGATACTGAGCAAAAAAATTTATGGTACTATGAATGGCAGAAATTCACCCTCATTCATCCCAACACAATCACTATTCCAGTGGTCTCCTCTGAGTGCATTAATATTTATTTTTTATATCAATCCACTTTTTGAAAAAATCAACAGCACATTCATTGGAGTTCAAATACCTGTTAAAACAAAGACGATTGCATGTCTCACATATGTCAACGATATCACAGTCTTCTTGACATCTAAAAAGCAAATACCACAGCTTCAGGCAGTGCTTGAACAATTTTCAAAACAATACAGAATGATAATAAACCTAGAAAAGACTGCAGGCTTGACACTACTCACTGGAAGGTCATGTGGGCCAATGTATGAAGCACTCCATTTTAAATCTTTCCATTTTTTTCTAGGAGCCACTGGAATGAGATGTCAGATCCAATCCAAGCCTAGTTCAAAGAAGAAGTCAAAAGCATAGCAGAATTGCTCTCAAAAGCATATTTGTCCATATATACAAAGGTGAAACTGATTAACAAGCTTATAATAACCAAGATAACTTATTACATGCCTGTAGTTGAATTTTCAAAAAAAATTATGGCATGCATTAATTCCATATGTTGCAAGATCATCTGGAGGAAAAAGATGGTGGCAATTTTAATCGCAAAACTCAATCACTCTCTTATAGAAATGGACTGGGGTTGTATAGCTTACAAACATTTCAAATATTACTACTACTACTACTACTACTACTACTACTACTACTACTACTACTACTACTACTACTACTACTACTACTACTGCTGCTGCTACTACTACTACTACTATGACTATGACTGTGACTACTACTACTACTACTACTACTACTACTACTACTACTACTACTACGACTACTATTATTATTATTATTATTATTATTATTATTATTATTATTATTATTATTATTATTATTATTATTATTATTATTATTATTTACTCATAAGTATAGGTAGGTTATTTAGGTAGAAGCTAAGATTCTAAATATAGGTTCAGGCTATATTCACTTTAGCTGCTAATATAATGTTATATATTTGAAAAAAAATATTTCAAGTCAAAACAACTTACTAATAATTTAAATTTCTTGATATCTCATAAATATAGTGAAATATAAACTTCTTTATTACATAAAATAAATTGCACTTAAAAGGGTATTAAGAAGAAACATGACTCGCATAACTTCAAAAACCACATTAAAAATCCCCATAAAATGAGACAAACAGATATATATATATATATATATATATATATATATATATATATATATATATATATATATATATATATATATATATATATATATATATAATATAAGTATACAAACATGGATGGGCTGCTCTCCAACATGCATTAGCCAGCATGGTGAGTTTATTGGCTTTTTACCTTTGAGGTTAAGAATATTTTTTCCTATATATACAAACATGACAGACAAAAACAAACCATGTTCCTTATTCCCAGGTGGCTCTAAATTCACCATCCAAGGCAGTGGTTGGTAGCCAAGAGAGGAGGGTGCTAAGAATCCTCTGATTGTGGACTCAGGCTGCCATTTGATGATGACTTTTTCTTTAGGTACCTACAACTGCAGATCACTTTCAAGTGAAGGAAGATCACAAGTGTTAGAATAAGATGTGTCTTATATTACCTGGAACATTATTGGACATTGTGATTTGAGCAGAGCAGGCAAATAAACAAATGATTTTAAAAGTGGACATAAAGGCAGAAATATTGGAAATACAAGTGGAGTAGGATTCCTTATAAACAAAAATGGAAAAAATAACATTGTGGAGATTAATGGTGTAACAGACAGAGTGACAAGATTAGTTTTACAACTTAATAGCAGATATCAAATTCAGATAACTCAGGTTTATGCCCCAACAAGTTCTCATAGTGATGAAGTAGTAGAAGATTTTTATATGTATGTTCAAAAGGCTTTTTGATCAAAGTAAACAACATTTTAAAATTATTATGGGAGACTTTAATGCTAGAATTGGTAAACACATAAAAGATGAAAATGCTGTAGGTAATTTTTGTCATGGTAATAGAAATGAGAGAGGAAATAAACTTGTGGAGTTTGCAGAAAAAAAAAAACTTTATATTATGAATTTTTTTCAGAAAATATTTAAAAGGAAATGAACATGGAAGCATCCAAATGAAGGTACAGCAGAATTGGATTATATTTTGTCTAACAGATAAGAGCATAACTATTGATATTATATTTCAAGAATGTAATCTTCTTAATAAATTTAACACAGGAAGTGATCTTCGATTAGTAAGATGTAAGATACATGTTAATGCAAAACTAGAGAGACAAAAATTATTAAGGAAAACAATATTTACAGTTGATATTCCTAATATTCAGAAACAGTCTAATGACTTTAAACTATAACTTACAAATCGATTTACAGTATTAGTAGATTTTGAACATGATTCAGATTTGAAATAAATTTATATGAAAATAACTGATACACTTTTAAAAACTGCAACAAAGATAGCTAGTAGAAAAAAGCAGCAATTGATCAATAAAATTTCTATTGAGACTAGAGAATTTATGAAGAAAAGAAGGAATATGAGGTTATACAACAATGATGCATTAAAAAAGATTGAATATTTTGAAATTTGTAAAATGATGCAGAAAAGAATTGAAAATGATATAAGAAAGTATAATTGTGAACGAGCAAGGAAAATTGTAGAAGAGAATAAAGTCTAAAGAGTGTAAAACAACATTTTGGTATCGGTAGTGTACCAGTCGAAGAAACACCATCTCCTAAATGCAAGTTGGATCCAAACAAAGCTGAACCAAACTGAATTCAAACCCAACTCAACAGCTCAGATTAGTAGAAATCTAAATTGATGGCACAGTGCTATGCGCCAAGAAACTAGCTCAATGGTTGGTGAGGATTAGAGACCCCTGAACTGACACTAATATCGGACAATTAATTAACTTAAAATACTTTTTTTAAATCGATTCATATGTATATGTTCAGGTTGCCAACACAGACAGCCAGTATTAACATTAAAATAATTATAAAAGAATTAAAAACTAAGAAACCAAGTGTGTTTAGAAAATATTTAATAATAATAGTTTGTTTTGTTGGAATTTTAAATAATGATTATATTAATTAATTCTAGCCTTTAACATAGTTTATAATTATCATAAGAGTGGTGGTCCTCATTAAATGCCAATGAGTATTACGCAATATTGGAATTCTATGTCTATGCCCCCACCAAAATAATAAAGGCAGATAAAGGTATTTATTAGTAAACGAAATTTTTACTCTAATTTTATACGAAAGAATGTGAGATTTATTTTCACATTCACATATCCATTCATGAAGAGCAAGATATGTATTTTAGGGCATAACTTTAATATTTATTGGAAAACTTATTTACTTTGCGATATAACTGAGAATTTGTTCAACTTTAATTGAAATCACTTCATTGCGAATTACGAGCATCAGAGCGGGCTTTACCGGAACAGAGAGGTAAGAGTGCTGACGAATTATGAGCTTCAAAGTAAAATGAACATGAAATATAATAGCTGGTCAGTGATTTAAAAGTAGTATGGTGGCTTGCCTATAACAAGTCTTATGCCCTTTAAGTAGATGTGAAACACAGGGACAAGTCAGGCCGAGTTGTAACTACGAACCTTTGGTGTTCCAAATATAACACATGAGGGGAGGAAGTGCTTTCTTTCTCTATAATTATTATATCAGTTATATAAATAAGCATTTATTTTTATAGCGTCTGTATACAATTTGTAATTACATTCATATCGACCTTTCAATCCAATTGTGCAAATGCTTTGCGAGTGTTAAATAATAAATGAATACCCTCTGACCAATACAAGATATAGAATTTATGCAGGAATAAAAAGAATCCCTCTTATTCCTATGACTCAAATATTTATATATGAGCAAATCTGAAGTACTGGCACAGAAGATGTGACAATATAACAGTCACTTTAAATTACTATATACAATGTCTGAATGAATGATGCCGATGGAATTTTCTAGAATTTACTAAGTGTTATTCCAACTGAAACTTAATCATATATATAAATAAGCATTTATTTTTATAGCATCTGTATACAATTTGTAATTACATTCATATCAGCCTTTCAAGCTAATTGTGCAAACGCTTTGTGAGTGTTAAATAATAAATGAATACCCTCTGACCAATACAAGATATAGAGGTATTTATTTAATTTAACACTTGCAAAGCGTTTGCACAATTGGCTTGAAAGGCCGATATGAATGTAATTTCAAATTGTATACAGATGCTATAAAAATAAATGCTTATTTATATATATGATTAAGTTTCAGTTGGAATGATGCTTAGTAAATTCTAGAAAATTTCATCGGCATCATTCATTCAGACATTGTATATAGTAATTTAAAGTGACTGTTATATTGTCACACCTTCTGTGCCAGTACTTCAAATTTGCTCATATATAAATATTTGAGTCATAGGAATGAGAAGGATTCTTTTTATTCCTGCATAAATTCTATATCTTGTATTTGTCAGAGGGTATTCATTTATTATTTAACACTCGCAAAGCGTTTGCACAATTGGCTTGAAAGGCCGATATAAATGTAATTACAAATTGTATACAGACGCTATAAAAATATATGCTTATTTATATATGATTAAGTTTCAGTTGGAATGACGCTTAGTAAATTCTAGAAAATTTCATCGGCATCATTCATTCAGACATTGTATATAGTAATTTAAAGTGACTGTTATATTGTCACACCTTCTGTGCCAGTACTTCAGATTTGCTTATATATAAATATTTGAGTCGTAGGAATAAGAGGGATTCTTTTTACTCCTGCATAAATTCTATATCTTGTATTGGTCAGAGGGTATTCATTTATTATTTAACACTCGCAAAGCATTTGCACAATTGGCTTGAAAGGCCGATATGAATGTAATTACAAATTGTATACAGACGCTATAAAAATATATGCTTATTTATATATATGATTAAGTTTCAGTTGGAATGATGCTTAGTAAATTCTAGAAAATTTCATCGGCATTATTCATTCAGACATTGTATATAGTAATTTAAAGTGACTGTTATATTGTCACACCTTCTGTGCCAGTACTTCAGATTTGCTCATATATAAATATTTGAGTCGTAGGAATAAGAGGGATTCTTTTTATTCCTGCATAAATTCTATATCTTGTATTGGTCAGAGGGTATTCATTTATTATTTAACACTCACAAAGCATTTGCACAATTGGCTTGAAAGGCCGATATGAATGTAATTAATATATCAGATATATCATCACCAACAAGCCTGCGAAATGAACGATAGCCCTACGCCAGCAACATTGAAGATGATGACTTAATAGTCACCATTTGAAAATAAAACCCAATGATAGAATGCTCTACATGATGACTTAATCAAATTAATTAAAGTCAAATGAGCTTTTAAGTAAAACTATTTCAAAGCATTTATAAAATTATATTAGTTATGCCCCAAACCTTGTGCCCTTTCTGAATCTTAATAGAAAATGAAAAAGTTGAATTAGAATATATTTATTTGATTCCTTTATTGGCCCTTTTGCAAAAAAAACATTTTAAGATTTTATATGAATAAATAAATTAATATTAGTGAAACGAGAAAATAGTAGTGGCACAGATTAGAAACGGAGATAATAATTTATTATTAGCCAATGATAAAAATAACAATCATTTAATAATTTTTTTCGAGTCGATGATTGATTGAACTGTATAAATCTAATTCTAATGGGAGAAAATTAACTATCAGATTTACTCTTATATTACTTGTATAATTCAAAGGAAACAAAGGAGATCATCGAGTCGAAGGATTATTGGCTTATAATTAAAAATAACAACTTTAATAAATTTATTCAATAAATATACATAATAAAATAAATGAACCACCATTGTAAGAAAAGAAAGTTAAATTTGAAGACTAAAGATTGAGAGAATTTATATAATTTAAAATAGCATGAATAAAAGGGTTGACACAGAGTATTACATTTATAGAATGAAAAGAGTTCTTAAAGGGAGTGTAAAGTAAAGTTCAGAACTGGCCAGAAAGTTTAAAGTTCATTATGGAAATATATTACCCATTTTATCTGGGGCTGGTTCCTTAGGTTACATGTCCGAGTTGGTAAAACGTAGGCACGCATTTAGTTGATTACTTGAAAAGCATTTTATTTGATTTTGGCAGCATGATTTGTCTGAAAGAATTTGGCAGCTCCATTAAAGATTTCCAGGGAACTTCAGGAACTGCATCCAGATTCCTGATGTTTTAGCCCTTCACCATGATCGAAACACTATTTAAAACACACAGTTTACTGCACTTCTTTACAACAAAGATGGCTTCTCTCCAAACTTTTCAGAGCTATATATACTGTCCTCTGATGCCTTCAGGCTATCGCTTCTTTCATTATAGTTGTTTTTAGATACATTCCTTCAATAAGGCTTTCAAACTCATTAAAATCAAAAAATGATTTTAATTAGGAAATCCTTATCTTTTTTTCTAATTAATAAAACTTTAACTATTGTTTTTGGAAAGGGAAAATCTGAAAGTTTATCAAAAGAATGTAGCTTTTAATCATTAAAACTTTAACGCAATGAAACTTTCGAACAATTATATATATTTAAATATTTACAAATTATATACACACAATCGACGCAGATATAATATATAAATTCATGAATAATTCTATCATGAATTTATTAATAGAATTGATCAATTTAAATCTGAAACTAATTAATTTTAATACGCATTTATGAAATAAGTTATTCTTTATGGAAATTAGCATGGATTGAACATATAAAGCCCCATTGCATCGGAAATTTAAGGTTAGTACTAGGGTTTGAAGTGGGCTTATGGCTAGATGTCATGAAGCTAGGATCGAACTCAGATCCGACTGCTCCAGTAGGCAATTTATATCTGCAATAAGAAAAAAAGATGGCATTATTACTGAAAAAAGATATGACATCATAAAATGTGTATAAGACTTCTATCAATAATTATATAGTAATAAAGAATAAGTGCCTCCTTTATTATATTTTCCAAATTGCCCAAAATTTTGAATGAGGAAGTGAGACATGCATTTAAATTTATGAAGAAAGGAAAGGCTCCAGATAATGATGGAATTATAATTGATATATTAAAAGAAGCAGGTCAAGAAATAGAAAAAAAATTTGCAAAGTTATATACCAAATGTCTAAATGATAAAGATGTACCAGATGATTGGAAGAAAGCAGTATTAATATTAATATTTAAAAAAGGTGATAATAAGATATTAGAAATTACAGACCTATCACTCTTTTATCAGTTTTATACAAAGTTTTACTTAGATAATTACAATTGTGTTTATAGAAAACCTGGATTTTCATGAACCAAGAGAAGAAGCTGGATTTAAAAGTGGTTTTAGTACAGTATATCATATTCAGGTATTGAGAAAAGTTATAGAAGGGACAAATGAATATGAGTTGTCATTATGCTTAGGATTTGTAAATTATGAAAAGGCATTTGATTCTATAAAAATTTCTTCAGTGATTAAAGCATTGTATCATCAAGCTGTAGATCCAGGATATTGTCATATTTTAATATATATTTATAAAAATGCAACAGCTACAGTTATATTACATAATGGTAGTAGAAAAATCAACATTGGAAAAGGAGGTAAGACAGGGTGACTCCATATCTCCAAAACTTTTTACAGCAGTGCTGCAAGAAGTATTTTGTGGATTAAAATGGTAAGCTAAAGGATTGTAAAAAATGGAGATTATTTAAATCATTTAGATTTTGCAGATGATGTAGTTGTTTTTGCAAATGATGATTTAGAGTTACAGAATATGTGGCAGGAGTTATCAGATGAAATTAGGACTAAAGATAAATGTTAAAAAGACTAAAGTAATGTTTAATAGATTTTCTCAAAATATGAAAATAAAGATTGATTATGATGAGTTAGAAGAAGTTAACAGCTACAAATATCTTGGGTAGATTATTAATACAGATGGAAACAACATAATGAATAAAATTAATCATAGAATTAAACTTGGTTGGAATTTTTTTGGTAGAAATAACTTGATACTAAAAGGAAATATACCTATGTGTTTGAAAAGGAAAGTTTTTCATAAATGTGTTTTGCCAGTTCTTACTTATGGATATGAAACTTGGACACTTAATAAAAGAGCAGTACAGAGAATTTAGACCAATCAAAGAAGTATGGAGAGATGCATGTTGGGAGTAACAAGAAAAGATCGAAAACACAATGTATGGGTCAGAGAAGTAATAGGTGTTACTGACCTCATTGAAAAAATTAAAAGACTGAAGTGGAGTTTGGCTGGACATATTGCTAGAGGAGTTGATAATAGATGGATAATTGAAATTTTAAACTGGATTCCAAGAGATATCAAAAGACTCAGAATGAGACCACATGTAAAATGGATGGATGAAATAAGAAAGTGTGCAGGGGTGATGTGTGGAGAAGAGAATCTAAATATAGGAAAAGATGGATTGAACTTGGAGAAAATTATTTACATAACATTATTCTAGTCAATACAACATTACATATTAACTAGACTAATGGACAGACCATGAACTAACTGTCTATAAATATGCAGCCTCCAGGCACCTTTCAAAAGTATTAAATCCACTATGACTATTAAAAACAAAATATCTCTCTTATGTGTACTTTGAACTTTTATTGGGTATTGAGATTGGGTGCCATTCACATAATTACCTAAAATATCCATAAAAAAGGATTTAATAGCTTGTTATGCTTATTCCTTGACTAGTTTAATTGAGCATAAACTTAGCTAATTGAGTGATCATATATTGAATATTTAAAACAAGACTATATAATTACCAAATTTGGTTTTAACTAAATTTCATGTGGTGAGAGATTCAGACAAATAAGTACTCACACCAAATTAATAATTAAACAATATATTTATTTACATACTCTAACACTCCAAGTTATAATAACATTAAGTATAAAACCACTTGAATTATTTACATAGTTATTTTAAACCTAATTCCTTTAAGAATATAGACATAATAATCTAAACAATGTTTATCATACTTGTAGAAGATTAATGAATTCTATTAATTTTATAAATATGCTTGCAAAAGTCTAGATAATTAATTTCCTCTAATTTTTTTTCTGTAATTGTTGAATAATAAAGTTTTGAATTAATGTATTTTAATCTAAAACTCAATAAGAGGATGATGAATATCCAAAAAGAAATTGATAGCATTGAGATGAAAATTACTATGCTTAAATTGAAAATTAGTTATTAATAACTTGTAATCGCTGGCGTGCAATGAATCTTAATGCCTGCCAAATATAAAATGATCAATTATATGTGAAACTTCATATAAGGTAAAAAAGTGCTTTCGGGCAAATAAAATTCAAAAACAAATTTAATTAATAGTAAAGCTTAACAGAGCTGTATTTATTATAATTAATAAACAATATATGCTAATAGCCATTTCTTCTCATTTTAAATAATTATAATTTATATTTTTTAAATCAGATTTGTAATTATTAATTTTTCAATTTAATATAAAAAGTAAGGCACTCGATGTGTCTTTACTTTTAAGTACTATTCAATATCATTTTTTCTACAATTCTTTCTCAGAATGTTTGCAAGCATAAAATATAAAAGCAATATTTTTATATTTTCAAGCATTTTGGCAAATAGAGGAATACAAGGATATAGACCATATGTGAAGAGAAAATATTTTATAATACAAGACATTTAATTCTAAATTTATGGATTTACGAATAATTATAATGCTTTAATATTGAGAAACAACAGCACTTTCATTGGATTCGTCATTTTAGCTGTATTAAGTGAAGTTTTGCTTATGTCAGTTATGAATTGAAATTTGGCCTTGAGTTTTACTAGAGCAATCACTTTGTACTTGATGCACTCTGACAAAAACAGATAATATATTAAAATTCATGGCACATGAAAAAATATGTTGTTTCCTTTGTCTTAAATATAATTTGAAAATGAGTTATTATTTCAGAATGAGGTTGACAGAGAATTTCGATGGACGAATGATCTCCCTCTTTATTATACAAATTGGGGACCATCTGCACCTAGTAATGATGTTGGAGATAATTTTGTTAGTATTATGCCTACTGGATTTTGGAATGCAACAAATCGTGATCAAAAGTTTAGAGGACTTTGTAAAATCGAATATGGTAAGAGATTTTAACTTTATTTAATAGTATTTAATTGTTGGAATTAATTTTATTAAAACACACACACACACATATATATACACACTTAATCCATCCTTAATCACAGAGGGCGCCACCAGATTATTACGTATCTGAAAAATTTATTTTCTTTGATCAAAAGTGGATGAGAATGATGGTTTGCAATGACTAGACTCAGGGAGAAACAAAAAAAATTAAATATTGTTCAGACAATTGAGAAATAAAAGCACTAAGACAAACATCAACCAAATAAATTTAAACAATTTGTAAATTTTATTAAGAGTTTAAATAATTTGAAAATTTGTTAAAATCCAGACATTAAAAAAAAGCAATCTAGCCATGAATACAAAAGTGACTTAAATTTGAATATATATATAATATAAAAAATGGATTGGATAATATCTTCCTGCTGGAAATTTATAAAATTACAAAAAAACAGCAACTTTAGTTTCCTGATTCAGAGATATGAAAATATACAGACTTGCAGGAATTCAATGAAACAGCACCAGTGAGCATTTCTTGCTCCGAAATAATGCATCAAGACAAGAATGTCATATGCCAGTAGGACATCCCTCCAATATACTACCTTTAAAGCAATTGAGGGTCGATTTACGTGCAAGACAAAAAAAGAAAATATGATTACGATCTTTCATAATCTAGAAAGCAATATCTACTTTCAGAAATCCAGAAAAATAAAGATGATAAATAGCCAGCCAAAATATTTTGCAGTTTGTATAAAGTTCAAACTAAACGTATTTAAAATTAATTATTTTACAAAAACAACTAAGGGCAGGTGAGTAAATAAAAATTACAAAAACTGCCAAAGCATTTAGCAATACTTAGTGAAACAATTAGAAATGTATTAATGTTGTGCTGCTATCTAATGGCTCTATCCCCCTCCCCACACACATACACATTCCAAACACATTTTCATTATATCAACTCACTCATAAGCTAAATTAATTGAATGATAGAATTAAATATTAGAAATCCCAGAGACTCATGTACGATCGCTGTTGCAGCCAATCAGAATTGAAAAAAAGATTATTTGCCTTACCATGAAAGTTTTGTTAATTAGTTATTAGATTTAGAGGATGGGTAAACAGATTAGAATTCATATGTATTCTTGATCGTTGATCTCATGTATGGTTGGGTTCGAGGTACTTTTCCCCAGACTGTGAATCGTGTAGAAGTAACATACAATTTTGATCGATACAGCATATATATATATATTGTTTCAAGCTTCTTGCTCTCCCTGTTCTCATTGCTGGGCCTGGAGTAATAAAAAGCTTGTTAGTTACATCAAAAACATTGTTTATGTAGTCATAGATCCTGGAGCACTGGTAAATAGGTTGATATTTGCTATCGTTTCTAACATATGTATCTTGCACATACTAAATGGATAAACGATTGTCTGGATTCTAGGTCTTGTTCAATTGAGAAGAGAAGCTAATGAATAGCCAACTGCTCCAAGCCAAGATTTTTTAAGTGAAGAGTGACAGAGTGATTAGATTCAAAATTATCCTAATATTGAATGCAATCATCCTGTAAGTTTTTACTTAAACAATCTGGGATTAGGAGCAGTTTTCTGTCATTAGCTTCTGTTCTCAGTTGAGTGTATTCTAATTGAATAATTATAAAATGTAGAAATAATGCATAATTTCAGCTGAAATATTTGAAATACCCCATTGCTATATTATTTCAATGATAATCTCTCCTTTAAATAAAAAAAAGATTGGATTTTATAGCTCTATGAAAATGAAATATTCTTCAGTGTATACTATAATGGTGTTATAAATATTAAAATTCAAAAACCATATCCACATAGAGTATATCAAATGTTTTATTAATATTTCAGCTATTATTATTATTATGCATTATTTCTATTATATATACACATAAATATTGTATATAGTGAACCTAATGTAATTAGAAGAATTTGATCTCCGATTTTCTAGCTTGATACAACTATCCATACCATCTTATATAAGTAGTACACATGATCACATACATGTAAAAAAAGATAATCATTCTCCAATATATGTACTTCATGCTGAACTAGCATACAATATTTAAAAGCTATAATAAAATGCTAAAATTATAAAGTAAAAATTAAATATTATAATTTTGTATGGTTGGGAGAACTGGCCATAGTGATGATAATGGAAATTATGTATTAAAAGTCTTATTAAATAAGATGTTAAAAACTAATTTTTAAATAATGATTAAAAATTAAATAAGTTATTAAATGTATTTTAATTTGAGTAGATTTAAATTTGTATTATAATTATTTATTAAAAGTTTTAGTATTTTGTGGTATATATATAAGTGTATTCAATTTTATTTATTGTTTAAATAATGTCAAATTTTATTATTCCAAATTCTATCATTATATTTTATGATTTTTATAATATAATATTTTGTAGTTAAATATTTAATTAATCCCATTTCAAGCAGTGAATATAAAAATTGCAACATTTTTGTCTGGGATTATTGTCATGTGACTAGCAATACATATATTTTGTACTTGTAAGGTTTTTAAAGAATGTTTTCAAATTACTTTTAGAATTGTTTTAAAAAATTTAAAAACATTGAATGTCATAAAAATGAATTTACAATATTATTTAATTAGTTGTCTTCAAAATAGTTGTAATTAATAAAGGTAAACTAAAAAAATAGATACATTAGAACTAAGTATTAGATAAATTAATAAAGTATTATTTAAAATATATTATTTTAAAGTGTTTGATTTGGTTAGATATAATTATAAAATTAATTTAGAGTTAAATAATATCATAATATCAATAGTATAGATGATGTCTCATAATTTTCTTGCTACATTTTATAAGTACGAAATTGACAGTTATGTAAACTAGATCATAAGCTGAGGGTCAAGTAACCAATCAGATCATAAATTCTAGCTGGTATATAAATGAATACTATCACTTTTTAAACACTTCTACTTCTATTTTTTTACTTCTTTAATATTTTGAAATTGATTAGATTTAATAGTCAATTAGTTTCAATTTTTCAAGTTTTATTATTTTTGAAAAAAGTGTAAAGGATTAGAAAATGTATTAAATTAAAATAAGAATGTTTCCCTAAAACCAGTTAGTTTCCTACTAGTTTTTTCCATTTAAAACTTAAGTCAAGTTGATAGTAACTTATGGAGCATATAACTGAATTTATGGGTGTGTGAAGGTTAGTAATATAGAAACAGATGGCAGAGGAAAGTATAAGTGTCCTTCTGCTATTTGAAAACTGTTATAATTATTTGTATAAAATACTTTGGATTTTATGGAGGATATTATTTGGAAATATCCCTCAGAGAATTAACATGTTTGTATATAAAATTTTGAAAACATTTAAAGATATTACTCGGATAATAAAATTATCTGGAAAAGACTAAAACTGAATGTTTCTTTACTGTTATGAAAGTATTCAACATAAAATTATAATATAAAAATAAATATCATTATTTTATTTATACTATTGACTGTATATTTTTAAAAGAAAATTGCAGCAGTCTTTTAAAAATATTTATTTAAAAGTTATTTAAACTTTTTGGAAAAATGATGAAAATTGAAAAAAAAAATGTTATAATGGATATAAATTACTTATCAAGTTATTGTCAAAATACGTTAATATTTTGATATAATAAAAAACTTGTTTTTTTAATTATATATTACAAAAGGAAAATAAATCCATAATAGAAATAAATATTAGCAGGACTAACCTATGACATATGTAGATATAAAATTATTTATTACTACATATCTGCATTATGAGATAATATTTTTAAGAAAAGAATGGAGAAATGGCTATTTTCTCCTAGCGTGCAAGCTGATTTTTGAATGGCCATTGACAATGCATTTTTAAGTCAATGGAATTCATGTGAACAAAAACACTGGAACTTATCTTTAGAAAATATTTAGACAAGTGATATCACATTAATAATTGTTATCCTAAGAAAGCAACAAATAAAAGCCTGTACATAAAGATTTTCAAGAACAGGATGAACAGTAGTTTTTAAAGATTTTTCTGTGATTTTAAGAGTCGATTATTTTTTTTTATTTTTTTCCTATTGTTGTTTGTGCTACAAGGGCACAGAGTGCTGTGCTGGAAAAACTTTCAGATAATATTTATCATATAGCAACTGCAGAGGTTTCCATTTGATTGTGTTAAATTGTAATAAAGGACTTTTAGTTGAACTTTATTGGAGGTCAGACATGAATTCGAATTACATAAATTTAGTTTTAATTAGTATGTTAAATATACTAACTTTAGTATTAGAATTTATTGTATAGGATAGGAAAGTTTACATTTAAAAATTTTATTATTATTATTATTATTATTATTATTATTATTATTATTATTATTATTATTATTATTATTATTATTATTATTATTATTATTATTATTATTATTATTATTATTATTATTATTATTATTATTATTATTATTATTATTATTATTATTATTATTATTATTATTATTATTATTATTATTATTGTTGTTGTTGTTGTTGTTGTTGTTGTTGTTGTTATTATTATTATTATTATTTAAAATGTCAATTTAATAAATATTTAAAGATGCAAAGCGATCAAGATTTACAGTTTTTGTAGTAAAAATATTTTACAGATCATATTAATGGAGCAGATGAATCAGAAACGGAGGGGGGTATAGTTTATAAAGTAAATATTCTATTTATTTAATAAAGAAAGCATCTTATAAAAATCGTATCATTGTGGAAATAAATTATAACTATAAAATATTGAAAAAAAGTTGTATAGAAAAATCAAGATTCAATAAAAGTATTATTAAATGGGTTTAAGTAGAGTTATATATGTGTGTAAATGCATATATGTAAAATGTATTAGACAATTTTAATTATAGAAATAATCAATAATCATTAGGAATAGTAGTGATATCATCAGTGGAAAGCCTTTTTAGGGAACTATTACTTCGTCTTTGTGTCATTTTTATAGCAGCCAATTCTTCCCATTTAAAATCTTGAGTTTAATGTTGGTATGCTATGTAATATTTTTCTTATTAAAAACTTTCATTTTTATTTTCTCAGGGAGATTTTCAAGAGGGGGAAAATTCAATAAAACCATGTGATGTCTGTAAAAATGTGAATAGATAATTTATAAAACAATAGCAAACAACCAATTAAAAATTGGATATAATTTGATTGATAAGAAGTATCATTCAGAAATTGATGGAGGGAGGAAAGTATTTAAACTCAGCCACCTTTAATGGATGGGCTCTTCATCATCATTTTGTCTCTAGGGAAACTTCTTACAGGTTAAAATATCATTTTACAAATACTAAAAATTTAAGTTTTTACTATTGTCCTAGCTCTATTTCTGCAATGAAATTTTAGTTAAAATTTATATTAATGTAAGATATGATTAGTGGCTATATCCTTTTGTCAGGCCTATGTTTAATTCCTTCCTGAAATTAATCATTATCATGAGATTCTATATGACAGTAATCACCTTGAAACATTGGCAAATAGTGCAGTGTCGACTGCAGATCAAATTTTACTTAAAGAAATTTGAGGAAACACTGAATTTTGTGGATCTGTATTCCAAATGTTCACTTATTAAAATGAATGGATATAATTATTTGTATCATCAAAAGTTAAAAAGAAAATAATTATTTATTTTTTTTATGAAAAATAAGTGGGGAAATGAATTTTAATACAAATGTTATATGTTAAATCCTGCCTAAATTTTGTCATCAACATGAAGTAGCAGTCTATCAATGAGAAATAAATAATTAACCCACTTATATTTCAAGTGACAGAAAAACTTTTTTTGGCCAATTCTTCCCCTGGTGAATTTTTCCGTAAGAATTATACCTTAAAATGTAAAACAGTATACTTTTTTATAATTTTTTTTTTGCTGAAATAAGCGCAAAATTCAAAATTCCCACTCCAACAATAGACATAAGCCCTGCCCTGACATTATCAACCATTCTGTGTTGCCAAGGCTGTAAAATGTTTGGGCGTTTTATGACATTAAATTTCCAATGACACAAAAACATATTTATTTGTGAATTTATTATGGTTTTAGATATTTTTTAAAATAATTTACACTATATTTTTTAGATATCAACAAATATAAATTATTAATAACTTACTTTGACTTGAAATACTTTATTTTCAAAAATATGATATTATATTAGCAGTTAACATAAATATGGCCTGAAGCAAATTTGGAAACTTTCTATGATGTAAACACTCTAAAAATAATCACAATTTTGCAATAAATATTTTAAAAATTTAAACTTTTAAAACATAATTCATTAGATATTAGAGAAATAAATATTTTTTGTTCAAGTTTTTAAAAATATTCAAAAACAAAGAAGATTTTGTTGATTTTATAAACTGAAAATAATATTTCTAGAAACAATGATAAATACCATCTTTGTTTTGATTATGGTCTCATTTTTTTAATATTTACAGAAACAAAATGTGAACATTTGAAATTTATTTCAGTAGTAAACAAGAATATCTATCAAAGGAAGTTAAATTTCATATTTTCTGAAAAGTAATAATTATTTTATCATATATTTTAGGTTGACATAAACTGAAAATATTTTTTTCTATAAACAATGACATATTAAGTCTGTGTTTTGTTTACATCCTCATTTTTTTAATATTTACTGAAACAAAATGTAAATATTTAAAATTTATTTCAGTAGTAAACAAGAATATCTATCAAAGGAAGTCAAATTTGTTATTTTCTGATAAGTAATAATCATTTTATCATATATGTTACATTGACTTGTGAGACAAAAAAGCATCAGAAAAAACAAAATTTGGTAGGGTTAATGCAGATAAAAAAATAAATTTATTAGTTAAATCGATATGTTACCAACCTATTCTAAAATTGACAGAATAGTATGCTACAATTCTTTGAGAGAATGTGTGAATTATTGGACTTCTTCAACCTAAGTTACAGTAAACCAATATATGTGTCTGAAAGAAAGTTAAGAGAAATCTGGTTATCTTCTAATATTAAATAAAATATTATTGAAGAAACATAAACTGTGTAAAGGAATTAATGGTCTTTTAAAAAAAATACTTCTTTGAATTGCAAGGATTATTGATGTCAAAAAGTGAATCGATAAAATAAATACCCTCTGAATTAGTATTTTATGTTTAAAAAGTGTGTTATATGCTAAAACATCGAACATAAATGTTTAAACCTTGTAACAGTCAGAAAACGTGTGACTCGTAAACATAGTGCAGAATTTGACCACCATACAGAACAGCAGCACCATCGAGTAGCGAAGCCACCCGTGGTACTGAGTTCGAACATAGTTTATCGGTTACACAATACCATCCACGAAACAATGCATCTGATGCATAGTAAATATTTCCTTAGGCATGGTGGTCAGGGATATGCAAGAGATTCATGATTTTATTCTCGAGTTAGCCAATAATCAAACTAATATTAATTAAACATTCATATTTACATAATCGAGGAAATATTATATAGAATGGGTATCAAATAAATGAAACGTAACTGCAGATGTATAGTTTAAAATTATTTATTCACACATTTTAATAAAACATTTACTAATAATATTTTATGGACTAACAGCTTTAGTAGTGGGATTTGCAACATGATTATATTTTAAAGAATACATTATTTATTTGTTTACAAAAGGAATTCATTTATTTGAGGGTGTACTCTAGCTACCTAAAATTCTTGAGTAAGTATTTCTATTGCATGCCTTGGGGAATTTATACCTTTGCAATGCAAGAGTCTAAAATAAGATGTAAGAGTAGTGGCAGACACATATGTATTTAATTAAAATCTTTATTTTATGACTAAGGGCAAACATTTATTTGAGAGTGAATTACGAAGATAATGCAGAGGCGGAGTGATATATAGAATAATAAAACTAAGTAAAGGAACACGTATGCTTTAGAAAGGCAATATGGAATGGCAGTATATTGAAACTGCAATGCCACGAATGGGTTTATAAGAATGTTGGGCTGGTCTCTGCCTCGGCCCGATGAAGTAAGGTCACATAAGCATAACCAGGGACAAGCGGTCCATGTTGCAGTTTTGCCGGCGGGCTGCATGATGTTGTCAAGTCCTACGGGAGCGACCATTATGCCCGCTTATGTAGGACTGGGGTTCATTTCAACCCTGAAGAATCCGAAAATTTCACGGCAGAATGGGTCATCGCATCTCTAAAACGTAACACATGTATACTGTACAAACAATTATGATGAGATTTAAATAGATTTCTGACTCGGCCCTACATTATCAACATTTACTAAAGAACGGCGATTCTCAAAGAAATGTAATTTGATGAAATTATTCATTAAGATTTAATATATACAAAACATATCTAAACTGGGAATGATTGCAACTAATATGCCAGCCCTTTGCGAAGTTGTAGACACCTGCATTACAATAAATGAAGCATTGAATGCGTGTCTGTTTATATGAAAATTAAATTATTTATGAAAGTAATGTTAATGAAATCTGACACGCACTCACTGTTTTAAGCGATCATAGATTTAAACTTTGAAAATTGAGATAATATGAGCATGCAATAATTAAATAATAACTAGAGATAGAAATGTAGACTATAGAAATATGCACCCAAGAAAGATAGAGTGAGGTAAGCTAGATTATTAGATACATTTACACATTATATTAACTATTCAATTTAGTTATACAAATGGTAGTTTTTACATTTTACAATTTAGATAAGTAATATGAAGAAGAGCTATAGCATGTTATTAGAGTACTCTAGAGTTTGAATACAGACCAGTACCTGTTTTATAAGAAGTTTTCTGATTCCATTAGTTTAGCAGCAAAAGGTTCACGAGTGGCAATTCTTTCTTGTATTTAGATATTTCATTTAATTTCACAGCAGCAGCAGCTTTTTCATTTATTTCAGGCAGCAGATCTTCATGGTGAATTTATGATGGGCAATGGAAAGTTCAGCATCCGATAGGCCATCTCCCAATGGAGAATAATCTAGGTGCTTTACTCGGTCATACCTTGGCAGGAACAAATTATTTTTATATTTTTGGAGACTCTCAGTGATCGAGAGCAAAGCTAAAGTTTAAGACAATGTCTCCAGCAAGTCTATGATGGCCTCTTTTCTTATCTTGATCTCTCACTTTTTTGTTAAGATATTTTTAGGTTCTACTTAATCTGCCCTGAGAATAATCAATGCATTTTGTTGGTTTTTAATTAAAGAAAGCTGCCGTTCTATTGTTTACATTTTACATTTACTAATTACACTTTGGGGAATTTTTCTTTAATTAATCTATTATCTATCACTGACTGATACTTTTAAATTTCAAAGACAAAAAGGGAACATACGATTATTTTAACTTTTAATTAAATATTACATCAGTTTTTTATTTTAACTTTTAATTAAATATTACATCAGATTTTTTTAGAATTATTATTAAACGAAATTTAAACAAAGCAATAAATACGAACTTTATAATCCAAAATAAATGATTAATATTATGCAAAATTATATAACTAAAAGAAATCTAAATTATATTATTTTATCCCTATTTATTTCCTTTAATTTGAGATCGAAATGTGTGCGTGTTTATGCTGAATTCTACATATTTTTATACATTTTTAATATTGCTACACACACAATTCGATACCAAAAAGTTTAAATTTGGGCGGGATAGACTGGTCAGTGAGAGACGACAGAAAAAGGTGAAACTTAAGATTCGAATACGAATCTTACTGTTTCAACCTTAAGGATTATTTTGAGAAAGAGTTTTTTGAAAATTTTCAGGGATTAAGGATTTATATATGTGTGCACATGAAACTATAAATGAGATTTGCAGCAATATAAAAAACTAGAAAGGTGATTAAACAAGAACTATTTAAGTATAATTGTTATTCCTTTTTATTATTTTTTTAAAGCTATATTTATCTAAATGTGTTAGCATATGAGTTATTCACATGTCTACGTTTTGAGTTAACAAATATTTAGATTTTTTTTCTTAGTTTTAGTCTGAAATTTTGAGATATGTCTTTTAACTACAAAATTATTGTTTCCCTAATTAGATGAGTGAAAGTCATGAATGATAATATTTAGTATAGGAAGTGTATTAAAAATCAGGTTAGTATTATTATTAAATATTTTATGCTATTAAAATAATATTTTGATATGGAATGCAAGTTGTGACAGAATAAAATAACTTTGTCCCAAAAGAGGGAAGAAAAGATGATTTTTGCAAATGATGAGCATTTCTTGTTTTTTTTTTCTATTATTAAAGTTAGAAATGATTTAGAGGTAACATGATTTAAGCTTATAAAATTGTTGACTCATGTGTTAGTGCAATATTTTGTTGATTTATTTTTAAGTTTAAATTCTCATATATGTGCATGTGGATTGGTGAATGACCCTTGTTGTGTCATTGGATAAAAGATCACCACCCTGTCAGTGAAGCTGTAGCTTAGCTCACTCACTTAATAGTAAAATTTATGAAGTATTTAGAAATGGTGAATGAATTTCCCATTTTATTTAATTTTACACCATAAGATGATTTATTTATGAATAGGTGGAATGCTTTGTGCAAACCCATTTATATTTGTACGACTAGCAATTATTCCTAGCATATCTTAACCTTATGAAAAGGTGTTTTTTTTTTCTCTTATTCTGGGTTTTTGTCAACACACATATTGACGCTAACTTCGTTTCCTTACGGGTGTATATTAGTTATGGTATAGTAAGAGTATAAGTTATGAATATTTTTAAGACGGTTGTAGAATCAATTTGCTGTTTATTTGTGAGTGCGGCTTTGAAAGTGCGATCTATTGTAATGAGGCATTGCATTTTATGTAGCGCTAGTAGCAAGTTAAAAGCTAATAATAAGTATAAAGTATTGAATTTGAGAAATAAAACATAATTGTGTAATAATAAGCAGTTCGTATCAAAGGTTTCAGTTTAGTCAAATGTTGGTGGCCTAGCGGTTAGCATAGCTGCCTTCCAAGCAGCTGGCCCAGGTTCGCTTCCTGGTCAACGCTTTGACATATACATAAAAAAGGTTCCAGTTTACAGCCAGATGATAATATCGCTGGAATGGTAAGCCAATTAAAATATTACTCCTATGGAGACATTGATATACGATTTACATGTGTTTAAGTGAAAATATGAGCTGTCTATCTACGTATTATTAACACTTGAACAGTCATTTAATTCATGCGAGGGTAAGCAAATGCTGTCAAATATTTTACATTTTAAAAACAAGTGGTTAAGGCATATTAAGTTGAGTTAATTAATGCCTAAGCTCATTATTTCGTAAGAGTAATCTTTATGACCAATATTCGCAACCGTATGGAAATCACTAATCAATTTTGCTCTGAGGAAAAAGTGGAGAAATCAGGAGGAACCTCATACATAAGTATATGAAATTACTACATACTGTTGCCTTTGGCAGGATGGCTCAGTTGGTTAGAGCGTTACCTTAAATTTCAATAATCAAGAATCTAAGGACCCAGGTTCGAATCCCATGCTAGTACTGTCACTGGTCAGGCCAACAACACCTGAAGAAGAGGGGAGAAAAATACCTCTCGAAACGTTGTGCGTATACTAACCTGTTTGCTGTGATATTACTAACAGTTAGTGCATATACTAACCTGTTTGCTGTGATATTACTAACAGTTGAATGC
The DNA here is from genome assembly GCA_028023455.1 of Epiperipatus broadwayi. Lineage (NCBI taxonomy): Eukaryota > Metazoa > Onychophora > Udeonychophora > Euonychophora > Peripatidae > Epiperipatus > Epiperipatus broadwayi. The sequence goes on along the minus strand of JAQFVV010012482.1, from coordinate 2,514,081 downwards.
ATTTGGAATATTTAACTAAAAATTAAACTTTTCTAAAGACATTCAACACACATATTAGATGATTGAAATAGTCCAATATAAAAATACAGCTAGAACACCATCATCACAAACCTTCAGAAAAACACAAAGTAATTTAAAGTTTAGAAATATATTTACGAAGTTAACAGTTGTCATATTTAAAGGTTACGTGATTATTTAAAACTAAATAGTATAGTTAACTGTCATAGAATAAATTCACTCCATAGCAATTGTAGATCCCAGTTCCTTGATAATTGCATAATAATTTGTCCATTTATAATGTAGCAATATCTGTTGTTTTGTTAGTATTTTTATATGCTTGAAGAACAGGGGAATGCTGCGAGAACCCATGTAAATATCAAAAAAAAAATTAAGTTTATTGTTAATGAAATGTCATTTTTAAAATAAAAGCTTTGTCTGTGTCGCAATGTTTTGTGGATCCCATAAGTTCTGGAAAACCTCATCAAACACCAATACATTATTACTTGAATTTTAATTATGATTTGATTTTATTACACTATACCAGGTAAATTATTTAAGAGGTTATTTATAAAGTTTTATTACCTAAATTTGATATAAGAAAAATCGTTTATCACTGCAATTTCAAATTAATAATTACATAAAATAAGTAACTAATTTAGCAACATTAAAATGTAAGATTTATAGTATGCAGTTGGATTATTGGGTGATACTGAGTGCAATGGGTGAACATAAAATCCTTTCTTCATCCACTGTATTCAAATACCTTCCCACGTGAACTAATTAATTAAAAAATTATAAATTATTAGAGTGTTTATAGTACTTTATTTACAAAATTTGTAGTTAAATTTTGATCTTAATTATTTAGAAAAGTATAGAAAGTGGACATTCGCTATGTGAAATTCAGTCAAGGTCAACTATGGATATAATCACTGGGAGAGTATTCAGTTATCACTGATAATTCGCATCAGAGTGATAATTTTTCACACTTTACTTTTCTGAGGCCCTGAGACAAGATTATCATACTGTAAATAAGAGTTAGCAAATAAAATTAATTGGCAAAATAGAGAAAAGGTTTAGAATTAACAGTTACAAGATTATCATTCACAAAACTAGGTTACCATTGAGAGTGTGGTAGAGTGCTAGACCAAGAGGATGATGATGGTCATAAAAATAAATTTAATTTTCTTAAAATTTAATTGTGACTTTGCTGTTAAATGGATGGGAAGTGTACTGAGAGATTTTTAGTACAGCTGGGAGCTGAGCTAAGATTTTTCTCCTCTCCAAATCAATATAATAAATCACTAGAATTTTAGTAGTAGTAATATCGCTCTCAGTGTTTATTTGTTGAAAATTTGTATTTATTAACCCATTCGTTGGATATTAATGTAAAGAATTAAGTGAATTATTAATAGATAATAAATAGTATATTGAATTTCCATTAAAGTTACAATTTGGCACCCTGACAATTTTATAATAATATATCTCATCACTGTCGATCCTGAGACCGTCCAATATGGGGATAGGGTGCGTGTAAGGTGAAGGGTTGATACAGACTATCTGCTCACTTTCGGAGATTACTATATATATATATATATATATTATTGATTATGATTATAGTTTTTAAATGTAACTGTTAATGTTTATTTATTGCTTTTTTATTGAGAGTCAATTATTCTACATCTGTTTTATTCTAGTATTTGTTTGATATGTTAAAAAAAATATTAATTATTATTTTCAATTTTTAGAAAAAATTACAACTGCAGTGCCCATTGTAGAAGGAATATGTCCTCCTCCTAATACTTCATGGATACCTTCACTTGGACAATATTGTTATTTCTATGCAAAATCTTCTTCATATACGTTTGCCAAAGCTTCGATGGGATGCAAACTTTTGGGTGGTTTGTTAGCTAACTTCCATAGTAAAGAGGAATATGACCATGCAATGGAAATGTTTGAGAAAATAAAAACCAGAATGTGGATTGGTCTTTATAAAAAACATGATGGTAAATTATATTTATATATATTTTTATTGTAAGATTACAGTAAGATAAATATATCTAATAATAATAAAGCACGATTTAACATCAGACAGATCATGTACATATGCATGCAACAGTTGACATTATAATAATATATTTACATTTATTAGATAAATCATGCATTATTTTGAACAATTGCATATTTATTATATATCAGCTAAAATATATAATTTATTTATATTTATCAGAATAACATATATTTAAAAACATATGTTTTTATATTAGCAATAAATAAAACTAGAATTGTTTTTTTTTTTTTAAAAAAAAAAAATAACATTGTTAGTCAGCTTCTGGTTGCTATCTGTCAATTGTTTAATTGACCTGCATGAAAAAGACTTGTTCACACTTAAAGTGGAGGGAATTGCAAAAGTGAATACTTAAAAAGACTTGTAAATATAATTTTCTTCTTGAGAAAAGCTTTATCATACAAGAAGGAGTTGCATTTAAATAGATAAATTAATTTAATTGCTAAAGTAATTCTATGCAAATGGCTGCCAATGCAAAATCAAAAGTGAAAGGAAAAAGTAAATTACTAAATTCTCAAGAAAAGTGTCGCACCTTGGAAGATGACTTCAAATGTGTTAGAAAAAAATATCAGAAAAAAAGCAGCAAGTTAATAGTGATTATGAAAATAATTCCTCATTGGAACTCCCAAATAGAAATAAGAACAGTGACAGTATACAGTTTCAGATCAAAGTAGACAATGTAATTTCTGGTTTTGGTGTTAATAACAAATCAAATGTGATGGAAACTAAAAAAATAGTGAATCAAAAAAGAATTAATTGAAAACTCTAAAGAACAAAAAAGTTATGATGAAAAAAATGGCGCCTTCCAAAAGTTATGATATTTTCATGACAAAGCAAAAGTCGTGGCAGTGGAGAAAATTATCAAAAAAAGTGGTCAGGAATTAATTTTGATCTGAACTCTAAGAACAGGTATGATAGAGGATGATGAGAATTTTGATTTAAGACTAGTTTCAAATTTTTCTGATGAAGAGGAAAGAGATATAAGAAAAACAACAGTGCAGAGATGGTGCCTTTGGAAAGATCACATTATATAAAACAGTGTTAAATGAAAACTGTAATGGAAATAAAGCAGAAAATTGACATTTAAAGTCTAAAACCATTAAAAACATCAAATTGAATATCTACTTCAAGAGAGAATTATTTTCAGATCCAAAGAAGAAATGAAGCAGCAAATAAAAGTAAAATGAAACACACCAGCGAAATAACAAGGAATAAACAATTTATGAAGGTTTTATAAATGATTCAAAGATAAATAAAAACATAAACAGTTCCACAAGAGACCTTAAAATTATTTTTTTATCAGGAAAATGTTTTAGAAGAAGTAAAAACAAAAAAAATACAGTCAACACAGGTAAAAAGTAAATTTCCTACTGCTGCAAATACAAAATGAAAAAAAGTCTCCTATTGAATATACTATAGACTCACTAAAATTTAAAGAAAATCAAGGAAATGAAAATGGTAACCCTAAAAACAAAACAAATAAACCTCAGAATCATTTAAGGGAAATTTTAATCCATCTCTCAAGCTTAAATTGTCCACCATTGAAAGCTAATAATAATTCAAACTTTACTAAGCAATTTCCATTGATATGGACTAAAGAGATTGAAAATGTAAAAAGAGGTGAACGAATGTCCTATGCAGAGAAAGTTTTAATTAATAGTAACTCACAAAAAAAAATAATGGTATAAATGTAGGGAATATACCCCAAGGATATGAACAAATTTAAAATTATTTAAAATCACTGCAAATTTTTGCTAATGAAGAAAATGATTTGATGTAAGAAATTACATCTGATCCCCAAAGTAATATTATAGAAAAACCCAGGAATAATGCAAAATCACACTCAATAATCTCTGAAAAATTCAACCAATCAATTCCACCAGTTCTTATGGGATCTTTTTAGACTTATAAGCATGAAAATGCTCTTATTATGTTGACCACTGATAAATACCTTAATTATTTTACACTCCCTATCCATAATTTGTGTAGGCTCCTTAAACAGCAGGACATTGGACAATCAATATACAAAATATTAATCCATCCAAATGATAGGTACAATATTACATAATTTAACAATTTGTTTGTCAAAGAAACATTCAAGAACAACTTCAAAGTGTTGGTAAATCATTTTTGGTAGTAATTGATCTTAATAGAACAACATGGATAGAAGAAACTGTCAGCAATAGTGGAATTAATTTCAAGATTGCAGACCTCAGACAATTCTTGGCCATTTTGGGACAATTTAAAATTTTTAACATCAGTCAATTAAATAATTAGATGAGTAAATATTGAAAAATAGAGCAATATTTAAAATATTGCTAAAGAAGGGAATTTCACTTTTACTGATACCTGCTTTTGTGGATTATAATAAATCACCATTGAACATTACTCTGTGAGGGATAGCCCACAATGTGTTCATTGTAAGTGGTGTGGGCATTTAATGATAGAATGCCCAGATAGGAAGTGCAATAGGTGTGGGTCTATAAAAAGGAGAAATCAGATGCCAATTTAAAAATACAAGATAAGCTCTATGCCTACAGTGGTTTCAAAAGTTGAACAAAAGAAGTGACAGAAGAGATTTAGTGAATGGTCAGAGACACCAAACAATAAAAGACCAGCAAATGAAAGATAAAAAAATTTCCTCTCAATCTGCAACTCTAAGAAAATATTTTACATGTGATGATATTGGCTCTTCAATAGAAGAACTGAGGTCTATCAATTCCAAAGATTCAGTCCAAGAGAATGAAGAAGCAAAAAGTGGAATTGGTGGGCTTCCTCAAAGAAAGAGGAAATTTAGACCTAAACTTTCAATCTTTGCATTTCCTAAGGCCATTTTAGATATAGAAGATGTGCCCATGAAAATTTTGATAGATTTTTCAGATCAATTAACTGTATCTCCCCTATTGCCTGGTGAAAGGGCTCAACTTAACGCCCAGAGTTTAGCAGGCTTTCTTATTTATACAAGTTCTGAATATATTATGGAGTGCAAAACTTACATAATTATTCCACAAAACTGTGAAAACTGACTGAATAGGGCAGATGTTGACCTGTATCCTCTTTTGTTATTGACAAAGAGGAGACAGTCTTAATACCAGATCTTGAGGAAGAATTAGATAAGCTAAAAGAGACTGGGAGTAATAAATAATGAAGTCCAGAGCATTTCATTGAAGAGATATAATCCTTGTTATTTATTATTCAAATCAGATCAATCAATATTAGGGGTTTGAATTCTCATGATAGGGTATTTGCCTTAAAGCACAGGTTTAGAACTTGGGCTCCTGATATTTTGTGTCTTGGAGAGACAAAGATTTGTCTCCAGACTGACTGACTAATAATTGAGTAAATTAACCCACTAGGTTTTTTTTCCATTCTTCCTTCTCCAATCTTGCTGCAGGAGGGGCTGCCATTATATTAAACAAAAAGTTCCCAATTAATTTCTCTAAAATCATTAAAGTTGACAATAATTGTCTTATTGCAATAATAATAATAATATTTTAGAATTTGACAGTTAATATAATTAATGTGTATTTATCAAGACAGCCAGGAATAAATCATAATGTAATACAATACATAAATATAGTATGAGGACAAGCCCTTTCCCATGATAATAGTTGGTTATTTTAATCTCACTTATTTATAATACAGATATATTCAGTCAATCAACATACTTTTAATTAATTGCAGACCTCTTTTCCTGGATAAAGCATTTTCCTTTTATAATAGAAATATGGAGACCTTGATAGACCTACTATTTGTCTTTCCAATATTATTTAGTATGTTAATGATGGAACTTTGGACAACAGTGTTCTCAGACCACTTTTAACTTGTTATGTTCTATGTAAATGATTTTAGCAAAGTGGTATCATAGCTCCCAAGATTATTAATGATGCGGACCCATGTCAACATTAATACTCAATTGATTTAGGAAGCCTACATATTATTTATCAAAGTCAATTTACATAGGATTGTGGGATATGATGCATGGATGTAATTTAACAATATTTGGGAAAAACTAATAAATAAATGTACCACTAAATCCCAAGTCCCTATATACACGTTGGGAAAAATGAACAAAGTATCTGGTAAATTGGTTTATTTTTCTCCTGAAGCCCAAAATATTGACTTGATCATTGAATTAAAATCTAGATTTAATGCTACACAGAAAGTAGTTACTGAGTACCTCTCAGTCAAGAGGATGTAGCAATTAATTCACTATCAGCACTGTTGAACTATGGGTTACCTTAAGTGGGACCTTGGTTCTGGTAATAAAGCTAAGGCACTGCAGGTTATTGAGATGGATGGCAATATATATGCTGGGACTTTCATGCTAAGCAAAATTCATGATTATTATGCTGAAAAGTTTCAATCTCCAGGAACAGTCATTACTAGAGAAACTTTTAAAGTACACAAATCACCAACACATAAAATTATGGAAAGTAAGATTATTCAGAAGATTAAAATGATGCCTGAGAAGATGCATCCTGGTTTGCGTGAAATTCCCAGATTCCTCTTACTTCATCTGAGTGCTTTCACAGCACCCATTATAAAAAAATGGCTGATTTGCTGGCTGATGGCAGCCATGAACTTCCACAGATTAACTCAATGCCATGATTCCCTTGGTCATGAAGCTGGATGGTTCTCAGAACCTGGTGAATCATAGATCTATATTAATGATCCCTCTACTGATAAAAACAATTGAGAGCCCGATTAAGGTAAATACACAAGATAACATCTTAGCCCAACTGTTGCCTATCAGTTTTCCAAGAGGAAGTAATTTATTTTTCACCTCCTGGTAAATAACATATGCATGAAAAATATGTCTTAGCTCATTGCAATTCAGCACAACTTTGCTGCAGCCTTTGATTGTGTCAGAGTTGACATACTCTTGAGGGTTTTGGAGGGAATCAAAGTTTTTCTGGCATACCTCCAGAGGATAAAGAATCTTCTTCAAAATCGTAAAGTGTTTCTCTTTCCTGGATGGATGAGTCACTCAGTATTTTCAGTCCTTTGTTTCCATTCCACAGGGATAACCTCTGAGAGTGCTTCTATTTACCACTTATGTAAATATTTTTCTGTTAAGCATCAAGTCATTTCTTAATTGGATAGCCATTCCTTTGCTGAAAGAGAACATCCATCACATTTCTTATATGGATGATGTGGTTGTACTTCTCTCTTCATCGGCAGAATTTACAAGGCTGGAGAAGCTCTTGGACTGATTCAAATTAGAATTTGGTCTAAAGATAAATCAGGAGATGTCAGCCATATGGTTGATTAAGACTAGAAAGCAAATTTCTGGCAAATTTAAAGTCCCTCTCAGATGTTACAGAGTTTCCATATTGCCCTTCTTTCCATTAACATGAGGAAAGAAAACTATGATATTTTATTAATTAAAACAGAGGAAATTGTTGCTTTCCTGGAAAAAATCCACATCCCTAATTGAGAAAGTAGCATTGATGAATGTATACATTCTTCCAAAAATAACATATTTCATTGTGGGGTTTTGTCCAATGAAAGCCTTCATAAAGAACATTGAAACCCAATGTAGAAAATTATGATGGAGGGGAGTTTCACATCCCTAATTGAGAAAGTAGCATTGATGAATGTATCCATTCTTCCAAAAATAACATATTTCATTGTGGGGTTTTGTCCAATGAAAGCCTTCATAAAGAACATTGAAACTCAATGTAGAAAATTATGATGGAGGGGAAAAACTCCTGTCATCAGCCTAAACCACCTGCAAAGACCTATACAACAAAATGGATTATGCCTACACTCGATTAGGACATTTTAGTGCAAAACATGCACAATATTTTATGCAAACTTTTTTGCAAAACATGCACAATATTTTATGCAAACTTTTTAATAATAATCCAGAGATGGAATGTCCATTCATGCCTCAAGAGATTATTCCTATGGATTGGCCACCTTCCATAATCGATAAACTTTGATCCAACAATAGTGAAGCTGGTACTTGATAATTTCAAGACCAGTGTCACCTCAACACTATTTCAAAATAAGATGAATTATTGGAGCACATATTATGCCATAAATCCAACAAAGCCAAATATTGAAAATATACTTCCAATTGGGATGCTATGGTTCTCAAGGTTGATTTTCTCATCAAGGTCAACCTCAGAGCCTTGCCTATGGCTGCCTTTCTGCACTATTGACAAAGCTATAGTATGGATCCTACCTGTTCAATGTGTAGAAAATGAAAGTAAACAGTCGAACATATATTGGAAGAATGTGAAACATGAATTTATTTGTGCAACACTTTATAAAGTTGTTCATTGCAAATAATGAGACTCCCTGTGTCAATTTATTAAAGGCTTTCAAGAAAGGATTTTATGGATCAATTATACTTGCAATGTTTATTCACTTTAGTATTTGGACTCTCAAGAATAGACTGCTCTTTAAAAAAGGTACAGACATTGACCTATTAAAATGATTTTGGAATCATTACAAGAATTCAAAACTGATGGTAAGAAATTCTGCCAGAGATGATTGACAGACCAAACATGGTCATTAATAAGTTTAAGTCAATGATAAATACTGGAAGTAGTTAAGTAATAAAAGTCTACATGGAGATAGTATAAAATAAATTTAGAAATAAAACTTAAGTAAGTTATTTAATGAAGAAACTGGAATATTACATGAAGATGGATGCTACATGAGTGGGAAATGAAATGCATAGAAGGAAAGACGTATAATTGGTGATTAATATTACCAATCAATAAATTTGTTTATTTTTTTTGTTGCTGGATGTAAAATTATACCTTTTATTAGATTTGTTCTATTTATTAAAGAGTCATTTCTTTAGTGCTTGATTAATAAAATATTGAGAGAAGTGTTGTGGTTTGAAGTTACTCAGATGTAACAAATATATTACATCTATGATTTTGCCCAGCAGCCATGTTATAAGTGGACTTAAAAGTTCAATTTTGATAAGTTGAAAACAAATTATGTATAAATTGAAATTTGTTCATCTAGAGCAAGGGAGATTATATGGACAATAATTTCCTTGAATTGTGTATAATAATATTTTGTCTAGACAGTTGATATGACCCATAAAGAGAACACTGTATTTAAGGTGTTATTAACAGACAAATCTGTAATTTAAAAAAAATTTAACGAATTCCATGATTGTGCTATGTATTATGATTGAAATTATGTATATGATATGTACATTTTGTAAATCCGTTTTGGGTGTATATAAACTTCAATTTTGAAAGTAAAAAACTAACATTGTTGTAAAGAGCGATAATTTTAGTATATAAATAATTATCATATCTAACTTATTGATAATAACTTCCAGTTGTTAATCACTGTATATATCTAAAGTTAAATTTTTATAGTAGTAAAGTATGTACATCCAAGTCTTTAAATATATATATATATGAAAAACAAAAACAAGTTTTAATCACGTTAAAACCTGCTGACGCTTGTATTTATGATCAATAGATGGCGTTTTTACCAAAAACACGATCAAGCGTTTGTTTACATAAACAATCAAAGAGTCAGAATTAACTATCTCTTTCATTTTAACCCACTTTCAGATCAGCTGATTTCAAGCTATTTTGCTATCATCAGTGAAATACAGAGCCAAGAAACTAGATCTAAAAACTGACTCCAAGCGTTTATGCACAGAGTTTCTATCAGTTTGCAAGCATGAAATTTTTCAGACCGATAAAGTCTTCAAAATCAGCCAAACAAGCTAGATAGCTATATGGGTCTGATCTCAGTTCAGCTTCTCCACATAGTCAAAGCCTCTGCAATCTATATCATTGCAGAAACCTTTAAAGGTAGATTTATGAAAAACAAAAACAAGTTTTAATCACGTTAAAACCTGCTGATGCTTGTATTTATGATCAATAGATGGCGTTTTTACCAAAAACACGATCAAGCGTTTGTTTACATAAATGATCAAAGAGTCAGAATTAACTATCTCTTTCGTTTTAGCCCACTTTCAGATCAGCTGATTTCAAGCTATTTTGCTATCATCAGTGAAAGACAGAGCCAAGAAACTAGATCTAAAAACTGACTCCAAGTGTTTATGCACAGAGTTTCTATCAGTTTGCAAGCATGAAATTTTTCAGACCGATAAAGTCTTCAAATTCAGCCAAACAAGCTAGATAGCTATATGGGCCTGATCTCAGTTCAGCTTCTCCACATAGTCAAAGCCTCTGCAATCTATATCATTGCAGAAACACTTGGAGTCAGTTTTTAGATCTAGTTTCTTGGCTCTGTCTTTCACTGATGATAGCAAAATAGCTTGAAATCAGCTGATCTGAAAGTGGGCTAAAACGAAAGAGATAGTTAATTCTGACTCTTTGATCATTTAGGTAAACAAACGCTTGATCGTGTTTTTGGTAAAAATGCCATCTATTGATCATAAATACAAGCGTCAGCAGGTTTTAACGTGATTAAAACTTGTTTTTGTTTTTCATAAATCTACCTTTAAAGGTTTCCGCAATGATATAGATTGCAGATGCTTTGACTATGTTGAGAAGCTGAAGGAGATCAGACCCATATAGCTATCTAGCTTGTTTGGCTGAGTTTGAAGACTTTATCGGTGTGAAAAATTTCATGCTTGCAAACTGATAGAAACTCTGTGCATAAACACTTGGAGTCAGTTTTTAGATCTAGTTTCTTGGCTCTGTCTTTCACTGATGATAGCAAAATAGCTTGAAATCAGCTGATCTGAAAGTGGGCTAAAACGAAAGAGATAGTTAATTCTGACTCTTTGATCGTTTATGTAAACAAACGCTTGATCGTGTTTTTGGTAAAAACGCCATCTATTGATCATATATATATATATTAATTTAGTTACCATATAATAAAAAAATATTTTTACATCTAAAATATTTTTGTAGAAAATATGATAGCTATTGAAGCCAAAGATATAGAGATTCAGATTTGTGCATAAATAAAAAAAATGTTTACTGTAATAATGCTTTTGCTTGTGAAGTTGATGAAAGTTTATCATTGCATTTTAATTTTGAGTAATGTAATTTTATGACTCAAGATATAAAAAAACTGTGTTTGCAATAATATGTTGTGTCATATATACACAGAAAAAAATCATTATACTTAATAATTCCATAAATACAATTTTTAGATAATAGGAAAAAACAGATTTTAATGAAAACTGCAAGTATTGATCCATTTATTGTGAAGGGAAAAAATAATTAGGCATTTAGGAAAATACAAAGTGAAGAAGGATAATATTTTTTCGTAGCCAAAATAAAAATGTCAACAAGCTGTTAATTTGATTCTGATACTGGAAAAAAAAAATTTTTTTTAAAAATATATTGACCTGTTTTGACAATTAAAGTTAGATACTTTTTTAAAAATATATATTTTTTCCAGAATCAGAATAAACGCAAGCTTATGGCATGTCTTGATTTAGATATATAAAAAAAAATTTCTTCTGGATTTCAATATTTTTTTTTCTTAATGCCTATTTAATTTTTTTTGTGTGTGTGTGTGTATTTAGAATAAATTGTTCAGCATATAAAAGTGATTTACCCACTTAAGAAGAAGCTGTAAGTAGTAACCAAAAACAATTAAATCAAAATAATTTAGGCTTAGCACTTTCGAGGTTTTTCTCTCATATTCATGGTCAAAATTAGTTATAAACATTGCTGTAACGTTACAAAATAATAAAATATGCAAATGCGAATGCAAATTAATTTGTCCATTTTCTTGAAATAGAAAAAAACACGTGTCGCGTCTATTGATGGCATTGTAATCACTGATAATGAAATATGCCTCCTTGATATTTTTTTTTACAATCATTGGATTTGGAGCATACTATATTCAGATTGCATGGTTCAAACACATGCCCAGCCTGCTTCTCATGTTCGAAAAATATTGAGAAGTTATCATTATTCTTTTTTGCTCTTCTATACGTATTTACTAATCTGGATTTGATATCTCGTTTGTTACACACTTTATCATTTATTGACTAGACATTTATAAGACATGAATTAACAAATAAAATAATGCCCTCATATTCTAACTTCGAATATATTTAAACTGTTAATTAACTCTTAACATTTTTTATTAGCAAACAACAGTGGATAAATAAATATTTTATTGTGGGCACAAATATACAAGTTGGAGAGATCACACTATCATTTATTGGGATAAAAAAATAATAACTTTGGCTGTCAAGAAAGTAACCTTAAAAGGTTCAATCAAATAATCCCTTTAAATATCTATACTTAATTATTCTGATGATTTGATGACTTAAAGCTTGCGATAAATTAACATGATATAATTTAAAATATTTAATTTTTGATGTATAAATTTAATAGAATTATGTTCTCATGTCTACAAGGTTATTTGCATTATGTGTGTGTTACATATTATGCTATAATTAAGACAAAATCAATATATTTACATCTTATTGGTTTACTTATGAGTTACTAAATAAGTATCATAATATGGACAATGTCATAAACCAACCAACAAATATAATACTAGTTCTATTTTAATATTCCATAAAGAATTTAATCTTACCATTTATTTATCCACCAACTACATTACATATAGCTATGATTCTATGATAACACAAAAATAAACATTCAAGAAAAATTTAAGCACATGAGGAATAAACAAGCTTCTTGGCTGATAAATCTAAACGAGGAATAATGATTTCCCATCTACCATTGAAATGTACTATTGGTGCAGAACTTAGTGTTACCACCAGAATAAAGAGGAAATATAATATTCAATTTCATAAAATATCACTTTCATAATGCATACATACAGAATCTGGAAATATACTTCACTCATGGCGAATACTTAGATATACTAAGGGAGAGTATTCTCAATCCCAATCAGCATATAACATATCACGAATAACTTTCTTTCTCACCGCTATGTAATATATTTCACACTAAACATTGGAAAATAAATACGCACACAGATAGGTCACTAATTCTTTCAATTCTTTTAGCGTATGGTATTATCCGAAATTAACAGAGAGAAACAATCATAAAACTGAATGTTTACTAATTATATGAAATAACTGTATAAGACAGACACACATATGGATAAATAAGAGTGTGATGTAAAGTAAATGGTAACTGAAAATGAAAACTTTTAGTTTGTGACAAATTATTAGCTATTTAAAATTTTAAATGACAGTAGTTATTGTCAGTGAATTTCATCATTTCTGATAACAATATTTATCTTTCATACATTTATTACTTTCTAATCAATTGCTCACTTTGAGACATTAAATTAAAAAAAAAAATCTCTTCAATAAAACCCCCAATATATATATATAACCCACATAAGAAATCTCTTCAATAAAACCCCCAATATATATATATAACCCACATAAGAAAGTCTATTTAAATAATAATCATTTACCTGTGTATTGCAACTTGCAATATACACTATCCAAGATGTTCTTGAAGTCAAGGAAATAGCATGAATTAAATAAGCAAATACATAAATAATAAACCTGTCTATCTGTCTATTGTATACCAAAACAAACACAAAAAGTCACTCCTTTTTAACTTTAAAAAAAATCCAATCGCAAAGTTTTTTTAACATAACGTTTCCTGAATGGCATGATGATAAGGATGATGATACCAGATGAGTATGTGCTAATAAACATGAAAATGACTTCCTATAGGATAGACATTCACATATTTAGATTTAATTAATCTCAAATATTCTTAGCAATGGCTAATTGAGTTCACTAATACAACACATGAATAATACACTTTCATAATAATGAGATAATGGACAATAGTTTCAGCTATGTATTTATTTGGTATTAACCATTCAATTAATTCTGGAGATTTTCAATTTAGCCATAACTTTAGCAGGTTTCCAAAAGAAAACCATTAGCCCATCACTTTATAAGTTAGCACAAACATAATTTTTTCTGGTCCATTGCTAATTGATTGTTCACATAAAATCTGCAATTCCTTAAGCAATAATATTTTTCTTTTATAATTAGTCCACATACCGAGGATAACAAAAAATATATAATATTAATGTCTTTCTATTCGACTTAAATCAGGTAGCATTAAATAAATACTAGTAATTAGTTAATTATTTGTAAACCACACATTGATTTGCTTAATAAAATATTTTATAAGCATGAATAAAAAGCATAGTTATTATCATGTAGTAGTTAAAAGTATAGCACAATCAATTATACACACAAACTCTCATTTTAACTTAACTTTTATATAATCAGAAGAAAAAAGAGAATTTAAATTTAGAGTTTATGATAGGCTTTGTTAAGCATTCCTGCATAAATTTCCTTAAAAGATTATAAAGTTTGCACAATTTCCTTAAATGATTATAAAGTTCATGCAATTTCATTTTTTTCTTTAATAATAGAAGACGTAATCATATAAAGTAGATTTAAGTTATAAGCATATAAATACATTTTAAATGATATGGTTAATTTAAAATTCAATTGAGTGAAGAAAGATATCCCTTATTAATAAATTAGCCTGACATTCTTTGTTAAAGCTGTCTGGTAGCTAGAATTCCCATACCAAATTTTATAAAATAATAATTTTTAAAAAATTACACTTTGGAGTTTAACTGACTTGATTTCTGGATGAGATTTAAAAAAACAATGTATATAGAAGAAGTTATAGAAGCAGAATGAATAAAATAATGAATAATAATGAATAACTTCTATTACTGACTATAACTTAAATACATCTCCTTTCCATCAATAAAGAGGTCATATTATCCTCCAAAGGTTAACTCCACCCTTTGCACTCAGTTATTTAAGCAATAAATATTCAAGAAATTTTTTCTTGAGAAAAACATTTTGATTTTCTAAATTAAAACAAACTGAATGTAACAAACACACATACAAAAAAAAAACAACAATTCTTTACACTTTTGAAATAAATTAATATTAAGTATCTAGTAAATGAAGTTGTTGATAACTCAATTTAATTTGTCAAATAATTCACCAATCCATAGGTCCATTAATTTTTCAAGATATATTTACACCTGCTATTAGAGATATTTACTGTAAATGTAAGTGTTTTATTGTAGTGTGTAAAGTTTTATGTTGTAATTAAATATGAGAATGAAATTGGAAGATGATACAGTCATACATGCATACACATATGCTGCTATAAATACTAAATTATCCCGATTAAAATATGACATATGGATATGGGTTAAAGATATTTTACTGATTTTACTACCTATATCTGGATGGCTGTGCCAATGAATAAACATATTAGAAGAACATCTAAATAAATACCAAACACTATTCTACAAATAAATAAAACAAATTTACATCAACTTAACTTGCATATCAACAGGCACTGTCATAATCCACCCCCCTTTCTTGCATTAATTGCTTCATAAAATATAATAATAATACTAAATGCTTACAAAACTCTCAACTAACATTCATAAGCAACTCCCATGTAAGGTTTTAGACCATTAACATATTTTTTTTTTAATTTTAGCACTATTTTACTTTTTTTTTTAGTTAAATGCAGTTATTCACCACTGACACAGTATGATTTAATTAAAGTTTGTTTCTTGTGCCCATTAAGAAGGTCCCAATTTTATATATATATATATATATATATATATATATATATATATATATATATATATATATATATATATATATATATATATATATATATATATATATATATATATATATATATATATATTGTACCCTCACTTCCAGGAAATATGTAATTATAATCACTTGATCTAGCTCAGATAAATAACTATGTTCATCTAAAATGTATCTAAATCATCAATAACTATATTTTTTAATAATATAAAATTATAAAATTAGCTTAACTAATAAATAATAATATAGTTCTGTGTTATAAAATTAAATAAATGAATATCTAATCAAATCATGAGACTATGAAGTGAGTTTACAAGTGGCAGAGTGAATACATTAAGCTAATATCCCACAGGATATCATCTTAATGGCATAAGAATACTATCCCTACTCCTATTACTTAAATACTACATTTATAGTATTCTTATGTCTTTAATCTAAACTAATTAAGTACATAACTCTTAATAAATCAATCTGAATATCTTTATTAAAATTAATTTAACTCAAATTATCTCAGGTTCTCTTAAATTACTTCTAAATTAAGTATAACTCTTGTAATCAAGTATGATAAGGGATTTAATATCATTCCTAACTACAACTCAATAATACTAATAATAACAAAATAATAATACTAATCTTTAATCTATAATTTACTCTCATATCTTTCTACTTATAATGTTGTTCATGTATATCACATAATAATAATATAATATAACTTTCTCTTATTAATATGGCATCTTAAGTAAACATATATGATATGATAGTATAATATGAGAATATGTGGCAATCATTACTAATATAATTTAATATAAATCTTTGGTAATTCTTCCATGACCATCAGAATATTACAATAAATGAAACTTCTTAAATAAAACATATCAATAAAAATATTGTAACTCTTAAATAACACTTTTATTTATGATGTGCAAATACTATGTCTCCATTATAATTATCTGTGATTATGTAATTGTGATGTGAAGAAATTGAGTCAACACCAAGATTTATAACAAAACTTAACAAATTTATTAATAAATTTTAACAATAAATTATATACAGTATGTACAATATGCATGCACTTTGTCTTACTCTCTTTTAGTCAGTTTTACAAAAAAAAAAAATGAATTACATAAAAATATTAGATACAAAAAAATTGCTTTATCCAATTCTTATTACTGAAATATTACCATAACATCTTTATGGCCACCATTATTTTTTTTTAAAAATTATTACATTACAAAAGTATTATTTAAATTATTATTTCACTTTGAATTTATATTTTATTATTTAGTTTTAAAAACACTTTTACTCTATTCTATAATTATTCTTAACTTACTCACAGTGTGAATAACCTTAATTAATAATATACCCATTAACCTAAACTGCTTATTATAACTCAATATAATACCAAATAAATGTAAGCATTGATGTGTATTATTATAAAATAATAATAATAATATAAAACTATGATCACTTGTTTTCTTCAAATATGATTTATGTATATATTTTTTACTTGTAAAAATATGCATTAACATTGAATTTCTTTAAAACTTAATGATTAAATGATATCTTTAGAAAACACATTCCATTCATCATTTATTTATTTATAATAAATAATAATCAGTCCCAAAACATAAAAAGTTTATGATTCTTTATTAACAAGTTACCATCTTGTATTCTTTACCTTCAATTATCTTTACTTTTAAACAATATAACCCATCTTATCTTTTAAACAACAATTCTGCATTTTAAACTTATTCATCATTTCATATTTTAAAATACTATCCTTAACAATACCATTCTAGCAATACCAATAGTAAATACACGTAGGTATATGGAATAAATCAGATTTTAATTTAATAACATTTCTATTAAATTACCATCATGGTCACAGTGTATCATAAATAAGGTATGACTATTTTAGTTCATCACCTTTACCAATAAACATAATGTCCAAGCTATCTATTCAGCTCTATGGAACATTACAACTTCAACATACAGAAAATAACACTACCATGAACAAATACAAGTTATAGGGCTAAGTTATCTATACTTGCACAATAATCACTATCATCTATACTTATTCCAATATAAACAAATCTTACCTAAAAATATTATCTTAGTTCTATTTAACTTAATACCAAGCTTACATCGCTAAAATCTATTCTTACATTCTTATAATAATAAATAAATTCATGTCTGAAATAACTATCTAACCAATCGATAAGAAAAGATTATTTTATCCCTTAGTAACTTTACACATAAATACAAACAATCAGTATCGATATTCTGGTTTATTATTTTGATCACTTAAACTAAACATCAAATTCCGTTATAATAGAATCATATACTTATATTTCCCTTATATTAAAATGTACTTATAATATTATTAAAAGTATGCATATTATTTAACATGAATAAACAAATTATAAACTATGTGTATGTATTGTGTTTTTTTTTTAATCATTGCACACATCCACACTAAAATATACAATAAATAAATACATAGTAAAATGATCAATACTTTTATAATTGCTACCATCAATAATACTTCTTCATGGTCGATTGTTCCAGTAATATTTCTGAATCCCAAACTAAATAAAAACATTATTTAAATATCATTCATTCCATCTCATCATACTTTAAAATATTAAACTTTTTGTTTAAAAATTATTAAATACTTTTTTATAATAACTAATCTCTAGGTTAGTAAATAGTTTAATGTTTTTATGTTCCTACCCTATTTCTATTTTATGAATAAATATAAATATGAAAGTTAGTAAAAAAAAAATGTAGATATATTTACGAAAAGAAACTCCTTCCAAAGAAATTCACTAAAGAGAATGTCTTTTTCTCCTGGTACTCATTGTTGATTATACTTCTGATGCCAAAAACTATACATGCTCTATTTCATGTTGTAACACAAACAATTCAAAATGACTGTCCCACATTAAATATGGTATGTTCACTTTTCTCTTCACAAAATCTGAATTTATTTACTTAATTATTACTTTGCCACCAAAATTTGAACTAGTTTAAGAAATCCATGGCTATGTAAATACAGCATTAAAAGTACTTTTTATATTTTGCGCTCAAATAGTTTCCACATTCTTGTAACTTTTATCTATATTTCCTGATGTCTAAGTTTTTTGATACAACTTCAAAATGGCGTTTTAAATTGGTTTTCACAATATAAATAAATTCCACTGTAATTTTATAACCTTTGTATGTCCAGCATACCTTAATTATTGATTTTTAATATTTTTTAAATATGATATAAATCATATCAGCAAATGATCTTAATTTTTTTCTTTTTTTAAAAAAATTTCAGTTTGAAATTATTTTCAATATTTCTTGAGAAAGAAATATTTTAGCATTCCAAAGTAATTGTTTGGACAAATTTAAAGGTTTTTTTTTCTTTTAAAAACATTTTTCATCATAATTTAAAATAAGTTTTCTTTTTTTCATAAAATATTTTATATCATTTCATTTTTGATGAAAATCTTGTATTTCTCCGTAATGTTATTTTAATAAAATTCAGTTGTAAACTAACACGACTTATCATAACAGGCAAAATTATATGCTTTATACAATAATAACACTTACATTTTTTTCCTCAATCCTTTTATATTTAGTAATGACTTCTCCATGTTTAAGTTGATGACAAATTAGATAAAGTAGATTGGTGAGTAGGAAATATTTATTTTTTAGCCTTGCATATCTATATGACAACCTTATAACAATAAATTACTGTACTTTTAGAATTTTTTTTAAAAAATGATAAAATTGACTATTAAGCTATTAATTAATTTACCGAGGTTGTAGAAACCCTGACGATGGTATCATGGTATAATAGAATAATAGTGACCTTGGAATTCCTGCATAGCTCTTTTATAGCTGTTCAAAATACAGATTTTCATTGGTCAATTTCAACAATGTGTGCTTTATAATCCCAGGAATTAGAATGCCAGATTAAATTTAAAACTAATAATAATTTATTAAATATTTATTCATATTATATTATTCAATTATTAATTAATTTTCACATTTTATTTACACTCAATAAATACTTCAAAATAACTTTTAAAAATCATATTTTAATATTTATTACTATTTCTACCTTTATTTTAAACTTAACATATTTATTTTTAACACAAAACATAAATCTAATTTCATCTATTATATCTATGTTTTAAAACTTAATCTAATATTTATAACAGATGACATCATTTTACTTTCAAAAACAGGTGTGAATATTATATGTCACATGATTTACAAAATAAATAAGATGCTAATAATTTAAAGGAAATTAAAATAAATAATTTAATTTATAAAATATTACATCAATCAATATTATATCACAATTTTAAAATAATTATTTTAATATTATAAGATCAAAAATACACTTTTCTCCCTACATTATTATTTTTAATTAAATAATTTAACATATAACCATTAAATACAATTATTATTATTAAATAATCTATTCCTTTAACTTTAAAGTATTCATTTTAAAATTTATCTTAATAATTTATCTTTAAGACTTATTAAATCAATATTTATTCTGGCCAGTTCTCCCAATAATACAATCTTATAATGATTTTTAGCTAACTACTTTCTTACAAATACCAACACAATATTACACATAAATTATTCTACTTGCCTTAACGAAATTATTCAAAGATCATCAACACATAACATACATCATCCCCTTACTTAACTTTAAAATTTAAAATTTTCTAATAAATTGTTAGAACTAATCCATTCTAACCTAAACAAAAGGGTACAATATATATCATTGAAGTTTGGGAGTAATTACTAATTTAAAGAATAAAATTTGGAGTTTTGTGCAATGAAAGAAATATGTCTGAACTAGACTGGCTGCTAGTTTGTTTAACATATAAAAATGTATATGTAAACATACTTGACTTAAATAGTTGAACTAATAATTTAAAGAAAGATGATTAATTATCTCCATCAGAACTTCTTTAACATTCCTGTTTATTTTTGAATTAGTTACAATAAAAATAAGTGATATTTTGGATAAATTTAAGCAATTTAATGCTTATGTAAGACAATCTTATTTTCTTGTATTCATTGACAAAATGTCATTTATTTTTATACATGGTACTATTGATTTAAACATATATTTGGTTTTATTGCATTTTATTACTTTCAGGATTTTGAAAATAAATACTAGTGACTTAATTAAATTATATTACAGGTAATGGTATACAATGTGTAAATATAATCAAACTATGAAACACAAGGTAGTTTTGTTATTCTATTGTGTGTGAATTGTTAAATGTAGCAATTTTTTTCTAAATTTTAATGAATATGTTTGATTTAATTTATTAAATTGACTTCATTTTTTTTTCTATTTAAAATATTAAAACTAATTTCATGAGTAGAAATTTGAAACAGAATTAATGAATCTTGTATATATTAGAACAATGGAATTGTTTTCTATTCTGTATGATGAGTGAAGAAGGTATGGTAAAGTTGTTATAGACATGTAGTTTTGCCAAGGCATCCAATGTATAATTTCATAATAGTATCAAAACATGCATAAACACTGTACATACACATAATAGATATACACTTACAAAAGATATAGGCAATAGATATGCAATCATGGAATGATTGATTAAACTATATCAAATGTCTTTTACATGTAGTTATATCATTGTTTTGTATAATAAACTCAAAATCAAACATTGTGAATGAATTAAATACTTAATTAAATTAAATATGGGTTGGATATAATAAATATCGCCATTGCCTTCTTATCACATTGATGTCTTTACACACCCTGTCCCCAGATATCATTATCATTATTGCTCTTCTATAATCTAGCTCTTTATCATTTATTTACCATTATCATATATATATATATATATATATATATATATATATATATATATATATATATATAATTGCAGGTGTATTTGAATGGATGGATGATAGCCCTGTTACATATACAAATTGGGATGAAGGTGAGCCCAATAATCAAGACACAGAAGATTGTGTTGAAGTTTTGCCAAACAATAAGTGGAATGATGTTAATTGTGATGTTGCTAAAAGTTATCTTTGTCAAGTGAAGAAAAGTAAGTCAAAATATTTTTAACATTTGAAATTTATTAGGACATTACGATATGTGAATTATCAAAGTCTAATATTTAAACTTATTTTTTTAAAAAAAATTAAAACATCATTAGAAATTAGAAATATCGGTAGTATATTATTAAGTGAAAGTTTATACACACAATTATTTCCTAACATTTAATTTAAATAATTATTATTAAAACTAGTATATCAATTTGAGTGATAGGTAATTGTCATCATAAATACAAATTAGAAACCATTTTTGTGGTTGGTACCAGAGTAGACTATATGCTAATTTTAAATATATATATATATATATATATATATATATATATAATTTTAATTTATTATCACACAGTCTTTTTGTAATATATATATATATATATATGTATTATAATGATCGAAATGAAAGTGAAGATCGAATCTAACCGCAAAAACAATATCTGCAACTACCAGGGCGCCATCTAGGCATTTGAGCCTAGAAAAATTTATAAAGTAGGCAGATACACGCTGTTAAGATTCCACTTTATTTAAATATTCTGACCGTTAGCCCCAGTCACTAGCTCAGCGGAGACACAGAGATAAAAATCTATATCTTAATTTATATCTTAAATATCAATAAATAAAATCCACTGCCAGAAATTAACACATAAAAATATTTATTTACGCACATATAAAATAACATTTAAATTTTGAGGAATAAGGATAACATTTTAGATTTTTATATTAATTTTAATTTTCATTTAACTAAGTTTCAATGATTTTAATATTTTATTTTGATAGTCAAGTATGAATAGACTACATAGATCTGCATTTGAAAAGAAAATATTCTTCCCTGATTTAACCTTAGGCAACAAATTTCGCAATCAGCTGGCGCCAATCCATCTGATACATTCATGTATTCAATGTAGCATGATACGACAACACAAAATACTATACTGCCAGGAAAGTACATCTGAACAGTAAGTAGATTAGAGAAGACATGGTCTCTCCACCAACAGGAATGTGACATCTGTTGGCGAGTAGAACAATAAACAAAAAACTCCATAGGAATGGACTGCGGTCTTCTGCCGACTTACAAACCCATCCATAGGCAAACAGAAGGTGTGTGGCATATATATGCAATCCTGCCCATAGCGGACCTCATACTACATCTACTAATTACACAAATATATCCAATCCATTGAGCCAATTCAACCACAAAATGAATAACCTAAGATTACCCTCCCTTAATATAACTTTACAAAACTATACAGCCATTCATGCCCGACTTAAATTTAACATTTAGATACGTTTGCACAAATGCATTTTATAAAATTTGTTTTAAAATGTTGAGTACAGATCAGCTGCACAGATTCCACAGTCAAAAACATTCCAAATTAAACACAACCGATCAAAACACAAAGTCATCGATAAACATCATTTGCATAGGGAATATACAAATCCCATTAGCATTCATCGTAAGATGCTTGCAGTGATATCGTTGACATATATTCTAATGGAATGTGAAAACCACAACATTATCAACTGCTAACGAATCTATGCAACATCTATACCCAACCTTAAATTCCCTCATTTAAAATTTAAACAACAAATAATTTATACAATAAGAGAAAAAAAAATGGAAATGATTTTTATCAATCGGAAAACATATAAAATTAAACATTATTAATTGATTTTAAACTTAAAAGTCAGATAGAAATTCATAAGCTTGAACAAAAGTTCTTAATTATTTTTCAATTTAGAGTTCATGTCAATATAGCTTATGGTAGAAGAGTCCAGGTTTCTGCTTTTAATTCCCGCGATGCCTCCATTGGAAGATAATGTTCTGGAGATGGCAATAGCTGGTTCAAGGTATCACAGTCTTTTCCTTTTTCTTTTAAATAGAGAGTGTGGTATGTGCGTCCTACCACAACTCTCAAACACACAATGCTGGAACTCCCGAAAAAACTGTATTTCCCTTTTTATATTAATCCACATGGATTCAATCAACAAAACGTCACTAATCCATCACTTTCGTTAGGGTCTGAGCCAAGGCTTAGTGCTCCCATTGGTCAAGCAAAAATCTCTTTATTCTCTTATCTAATTTACTCTCTGACTTTTTAATTAGACAGCTTTTGGATAATTAATAAACAATCATTTTCATTTACAGATTACAGGAATTAATTAATACCTGTTTTTATTTTTACTTACGTTATTTCTTTTTTAAACTATTTTTATATTTAAATCTTTTTTTATAAAAAAAATACATTCAAATACCTTTTTTTATTTATTTTAAAAAAAATATTTTTAAAGTTTAGCATCTGTGCGAATATATATACGTTTAACAAACATTTTAATTTTAGCGTTTAGTTTTTTTACTTTTATTTGCGAACTTTTAAGTTTTTATTTTAAATTAATGTAACAACATATTTATATATCGTTACATATCAGTAAACTTCCTCAAAAAAATAAAAACATTTAAAAAAAAAAAAAGAATTTACTTGGTGTTAGTAATTACGTTACACAAATTGATTATATATGAAAATTTCAAAAGGACAAAACTTTTTTTTACAAGACAAAACAGTAATTACACACAAATATAATGATTACAAAAAAAAAAAAGTTGACTGTTGATTCCCTATTACCAGCTAAATTTCTGCCCCCTCCCTTCCAAGTTTCTTTTCTTCAACTTTTAAGTATTATTTAGGCAAGTTAAATGATTAGATTTTAAACAAGACTTTTTTTTTAAAAAAAATTATGATTTATATTTATTAATTATGTTTTATTTATTACTTTTTATTCCTTGTATTTCTCTTTACATATGCACAATTTTTCTTACTGGCAGTACCTTTAAGACAAAATTTCAAACTGTAACTCCACGTCAATACAACAAATATATTTATACAATTTCAGAAAAAAATTTCGAGCATGATTCACTTTTAAAATTCTCAGGGCACTCGTGTTTATCAAAGATTGGCCCAAGTTGGGTAGCCAGTTATATATAATTAATAAAACAAGTTATAAATTTTGTAACTTGCTTTTAAGCTTGCCTTTAAATGATCACTAGATGGAGCTTACCAATAGATCTAAACAAGCTTAATTTGTACAAGTTCCAAAAAAGAAAGAATTCAAAATCTCAATTGTTAACACTACCTTCAGACCAATTGGTTTCAAGCTTATGGCTCATCTCAGTGAAGGAGTGGCTCTATAGAAACTACATATTCACTATAATCATATTTCTTTTGTCATAGGTATATCTATTAATATTGTATTTTTATTTCTACAATTTATGATGTCAACTAGTTTCTCGTTTTGATGGCGTTAGAAGCAAAATTATATATATATAATATTGATAAATAGGCATATGATAATACTTGAGTTATAATTATTTTATATGAATTTCTAAAAATAATTTCTCTGTGCATTTTATGTTTTTTTGTTTTTTTTTATGTGGTAAATAGTAAATCTGAAATCACAATGTAAATACATATTTCCTTTCCAAATAAGCAAAGTCAGATGAGACAAATAGTAATTTAATACTATTCTGTTAAGTTGTCAAATCCATATAGTGATTCCTAATTTGTGTTTGAAAAACTGGATAAAAATATTTTTTTATCTGATTATTCTCCTAAACGCATACAGAAATAGACTATGTACACATATATTATCAAACTTTACCCATTTATATTTTTGTCAGATTTATCTTTATATATATATATATATATATATATATATATATATATATATCAATAAATCTTTTATATTCAGAAGAGATATATATATATATATATATATATATATATATTCTTCTGAATTGATTATAAAATATAATCAATTTTACAGACAATTTTATGTTCAAATAATAAATTTATTTTCATGAAACCGATTTTTGGTCAAAATTGAAACTTGTCAAGATGTTATAATAATCCAAAATGTCGTATAATTTACATATTATCTTAGCACACCATCGACTGGTCAATTTTAACTTTAAAACTTGATTTTATATTTTCCAATTTTTATTTAATGTTCATTTTTCTCTCAACTTTATGAATTAAATATTCCCTTTAAATATCTACACCTTCCATGCATTCAAAAATAAAAATAAAATCATTCAGTTGATTTGATGGTTTAAATCTTGTGGCAAATTAATGTGATATGACTTAAAATATTTACTTCCTGATATATCTAAATTTAACAGTATTATTCTTTCATATTTGCGATATTATTTGCATTACGTGTGTGTGTGTGTCACATATTATGTTATAATAAAAAAATCAATATTTTTACATATTGTCAATTTACTTATGAATTATTATATAAGTGTTTTATTCCGGACAGTGTCATAGACCGACCAACAAATATAACACTACTTCTACTTTAATATTCAATAAAGATATTTAATCTGACTATTTATAAAACCACCAACTGGATTACATACTATGTTTTTATGATAATAGAAAAATCAACATTCAAGAGAAATTTAAGCACATGAGGAACAAATAAGCTTTTGGCTAATAAATCAAACAACAACTATCTAATCGTGAAATACACTATTGGTGTGGAACTTGTCTCATCACCAGAAGAATTGAGAAAATATCACTTAACTTCATAAAATATCATTTTGTAACACATACGTATGCTATCTAGAATATATTTCACTCATGGCAAATACTAAAAAATATACTAAGAGAGAGAATATTTCATCCCAACAAACATAGAACATATCAAGAATAATTTTCTTTCTCATAGCTCCTCTATACATTTCATACTACACATTGGCAGATAAATACACATACAGAAAAAATTACTAATTCCTTCAATTTCTTTATAATACAACACTATCCAAAATTAATAGAGAGAAACAATTATAAAACTGAATATTTACTAATTAAATAAAATAATAGCATAAGACAGATACACACATGCATTAATGTGTGTGAAAAATAATTCCAACTTATATAATATGTAAATATTATGGTAAAACAAAAGATAAACTAAGAATAAAACTTGTAGCATATAACAGACTATCAACTGTTTTAGACTTTAAATAGCGATAATTATTATGAACAAGGTTTTACTATTTCTGACACAATATTTTTGTTTATATGCTAGCTACTCTGGAAGCCAAAATTCTCACTTGATAAAAGAAAATATATAAAATAAATCTCTCTCTTTAATAAACTAATCCCAAAAATGTATGTTTCATCTACATAAAATAAATCATATTTAAATAATACTAACAATTTACCAGCATATTCGCAATTTGCAAATGGACTCATCCGTGACGATCTAGAAGTTTAGGATATATCAAAATTAAATAAGCAAACACAAAAATAAATTTGTCAAGCTATCTATAATATATCAATAACAACAAATAAAAAAAAGAAATCACTCTTCTTGTTAACTTAAAAAAAAATTCACTTGCAAAGTTTCTTTTCCAATGTTTACTGAACGATATGGAGTCAAATTCTAAAGACAAACTCTAGATGAGTGCATGTTAATAAGAACACGAAACGTAAAAAAAAATTATTGTATGATAAACATTTATAATCCCAACTTAATTCAGTAATCTCCAATGTTTTTAGAAAAAGCTAATTGAGTTTACTAATATAGCATGTACAATAATAAATGTTCATAATAATAAAGACATGGAAAGATAGTTTCAGCTATGAATTGGTTTAATCTTTTTCGTATAAACAATTCTGGAAATATTTAATTCAACAGCATTTTAACAGGTTTCCTAAAGAAAAATATTCGCTTCCATAATTTATAAGTTAACATACACATAATTGTTTTTGGGTCAGTTGTTAACAAGTTGTTCACATGAAATCGACAATTTCTTAAGCAATAATATTTTGTTTTATAATAAATCCAC
The DNA here is from genome assembly GCA_028023455.1 of Epiperipatus broadwayi. Classification (NCBI taxonomy): domain Eukaryota; kingdom Metazoa; phylum Onychophora; class Udeonychophora; order Euonychophora; family Peripatidae; genus Epiperipatus; species Epiperipatus broadwayi. Next base: position 2,486,466 of record JAQFVV010012482.1, on the reverse strand, counting down.
ACATCGAAGAAAACAAGAAATATACCATATTAATGTCCTTCTATTCTACTTAAGCACATATATTCAATAAATGGTAGCAATCAATTAATCTTTTGTAACTCACATATTTATTTCTTTAATAAAAATATATTTTGTGTTTATAAGTATAGATAAGACACAAAGTTATCATTCTGTGGTAATTTAAAATCTAGCATAATAAAGTACACATATCTTCTTGTTTTAACCTAACTTTTATATAAGTAGAGTATAAATTGAGCTGAGATTTTAATTCAAATTTTGTTAAACAGTCCTGCATAGATTTCCACAAGATATTATAAAGTTCACACAGTTTTGTTAAAAGATTATAAGAGTTCATGCACTTTAATTTTTTTAATAATAGTAAATATAAATAAACAAAGTATAATAAATTTATCTGCATAGAAATACATTTTAAGAGTAAAAAATATGATAGTGTTAATTTAAGGTTTAACTGAGGAAAGGAATTTAAGTAAGATATACCTTTCTTATAATTTAGCTGGTCATCCTAGCTTAAAACTTTCTGATAACAAGAATCCCCATAATGAATTTAAAAAAAAATACTTTGGAGTTTAAATTGACTTGATTTCTGGAAGAGATACAAGACTTGGCAGGAACAGAATGAACAAAACAGTGGTTGAAAACAACAATAATAGTAAGCAATTTTTATTACAGACTGTCAGTTAAATGTATATCCCATCCATCAATCAAGAGGTAATCTCATGCTTCAAAGGTCAACTCCACCCTTTGCACTCAGATAATAAGAAAAAATATTCAAAAAATCTTTTCTTGAAGAAAAAAAATCATTTTCATTTTCTAAATTAAATCAAACCAAATAAAATAAATAGAAAAAAATATATAACTTTTATACTTTCAAAATAAATGACTATTAATTTGCTAATAAATAAAAATGGTTGATAATACTATTTAGTTTGTTAAATAATTTACTAATCCAGATATCAATTAATCACTCAAAAATATACTTGCAAAATTATTAAAGATATTTACTGCAATTTAAATATTTTATTGTAAATGTAATATTTGGTACTGTAATTAAAATATGAAAATGAAATGAGAAAATGACACAGATATACATGCATACACATGTGCTGCTACATGAATATCAAATTACCCTAACTAAAAGATAACTGATATGGCTATGGGTTAAACATATTTCACTAATTATGATACCTACAAATGGGTAGGTGTGTTAATAAATAATAGATCAGAAAACAATTCAAACAAATACCAAACACTATTCTACAGATAAATAAAACAACTTTGCATCAACTTAACCCACATATCAACAATTCCTGTAATAATCCATCCACCTTCCTTGTATTAAATACTTCATCAAATATAATAATAATAATAATAATAATAATAATAATAATAATAATAATAATAATAATAATAATAATAATAATAATAATAATAATAATAATAATAATAATAATAATAATAATAATAATAATAATAATAATAATAATAATAATAATAATAATAATAATAATAATAATAATAATAATAATAATAATAATAATAATAATAATAATAATAATAATAATAATAATAATAATAATAATAATAATAATAATAATAATAATAATAATAATAATAAAAAATGCTTGTATAATTGCCAACCAGAATTCATAAACAACTCACATATAAGGTTTTAGACTATTAACAGAAAAATTTTAAAATTTTAGGGCTATTTCATTTTTTAGTTAAATACAGTTATTCACTACTGATACAATATAATTATATATACACCTGGGTCTCGTTTTACACGATAGATAGGTTCCTCAGAAAACATGCGCAAACAAAATCGCTCAAAAATAGACGTAACTTACCTTGAAAAGGGGGGAATACAAACTGTGATTTTTTCCAAAATTGCATAAAAGTAAAGCACCAATGTAAAATTACTTTAAAATTCATGCAAAAATATAAGAAAATAAAATATGACTAATAACAAATTTCAAATTTGAAAAAAATTGATACAAGACAAACTTTTTTTAACTATAATATTTAATTTTATTCAAAATAATATATTTTATGCATAATTTACAGTACAGTAATTGACATTTTTATATACATTTTAATTATTATCACTACTTGCCGATAAACAGGTGCATTTGCAAATTGGTAAAAAAGCAGATTTTTCACAAGAGGAAAAACAACTAGCGTCAACTTCACTCTCATGTTGTGTTAATGGTTTTCTGGTGACAACGTAATTAGCAATTAATCTTTGAGATGATGATTTTATTAATTATTTATGAAGTTCGTGATATCCAGACATACAACCATTTAGCTCTCATTGGAATTTAAGAGCACGTTCATGATTAGTGTCATTAATATGAAAATAATTAAAAATAAACTTGCGGACACTAAACGATTAATAATTGATTATGTTCTTTTTTAAAAAGCAAAAACAATGTGATTTAAAATGCAAAATTAACACACACAATGTTTGAACAAATTTACATTATAATCTTATAAAATTTAATGTGTGTATACATAAAATGTGGAAATCATGATTTTAATTTCATTATTGCATAAAATCTTATTATTATAAAGCACTGAAAATATTGAAATTACTAAGATGAAAGTCAAATTCCAATAATGTGCTATTACTTTCAATATGATGTAAGTGTGTGAAATTTAGTATTTAAAGTAATAGCGCATTATCGGAGCTCGACTTCCGAAGAAATGTGAATCGCGTAACTTCAAAATTGCGTTAAATAAATCCGCGTAAAAAGAGACCCAGGTGTATATAAAGTAGGCAAAATATGATTATAGACTTTGTTAAAACATCTACTTCATATAAATGTTCCTAAATAAGAGACCAATGTGGCCCAAGAGTTATGCTCTATTACATTTAATGTAATCTGGAATTTAAAAAGATGAAATTATGTCTGACAACAACAGGGTGATGTACTTGTATATTGGAACCTAAATCTCTCACTGACACATTAGGAATATAAATCTAATTGATTGATAAATATTGTTATTCCATACATATGAGTCTAACACTGAAGGATGTATTCTAGTAATATTACTACATACAAAATCGATTATATAAACCTATTTGAATAATGTAGGAAATAAAGGTAGGATTTCTACTTTAATGAATAGCAATGTTTATTTACATTTGAGGTTAAGATCTAGATTACTTAAAATTGATGTCATAAATAGCATTTTAATTATATTACTTAGGTGGGTATTCACACTATGAATGATGTCAAAGCAAAAAAAAAAAAACTATTTTCAATTAAACGAAGACATGCATTTAGCAGAATTCTACTAACAATAATTTAATGAAGAAAAGTGCTAACTTATTACTGTCTATATTAGGATATCATGCCAAAATAAGATACTTTGGTAAACTTCACTTAGTGAATGTTTACACTTTTAGCAACATAAGATGAGTTTCTTTAGTTGAATGTATATGTGTTTGCTTTGTATAAACACATATACATGAAATGATTCTTCACTATATATATATATATATATATATATATATATATATATATATATATATATATATATATATATATATATATATATATATATATATATATATATATATAACATACATTATCCACTACAGGATGAAGGTCTCTCCAAGTTTTATATGTATAAAAAAATTGAAAACTCTGTAAAATTATTGTATTACTCAATATTCAAACATTTACCATATCTGATTGGATGATACGATAAGTATAAGTTCTTGTATGTATCCAATTAAAATTAAATAATAATAATAATAATAATAATAATAATAATAATAATAATAATAATAATAATAATAATAATAATCATAATAATAATCATAATAATAATAATTATTATTATTATTATTATTATTATTATTATTATTATTATTATTATTATTATTATTATTATTATTATTATTATTATTATTATTATTATTATTTTTCTCTTTGGTTTTGCCAATTTTAGAATATGGATCTGTTGTTTGGAATCCCAGTTCCAAATGAGATATTATTAAAATTCAATTGGTTTATGACAAATTTTCTAAGTACATTAAATTAAAAGACCATTATCTATCCCTATTCATTAGAAGAAAAATGAGTGATGTTAAAATTTTATATAACCTTGTGAATCAAAAAATTATATTAACTAACAAAATTTCAAATATTGCTTTTAATAATTGTTTACATAAAACACGTACATTTACTTTATTTTATATTAAGGTTTGTCGCTCTAACATATTAAAATTTTCACCTTTGTTTCGTTTGCCTAATACCTATAATCATGATTTTATTAATGAAAATATTTTTTCTTTAGACTTTAAAAATGTGTTACTTATCTTATAAAAAAGTATGGCATATAATTATATTATTTTCATCATTTTTACTCATTTATGTATATTATTTATGTATATTATTGTATAGTTATTATAGTGCAATTCTGTAATTGGCTTAATGCTGTAGTTTTGTATGGTAAATAAATTGAATTGAATTGAATTATTATTATTATTATTATTATTATTATTATTATTATTATTATTATTATTATTATTATTATTATTATTATTATTATTATTATTATTATTATTATTATTATTATTATTATTATTATTATTATTATTATTATTATTATTATTATTATTAGAGAGTGCCACCTGGCCCTGCACATTGTTGCAATTAAGTAAAAAGTCTCCTGCTATGTTTTAATATGAAATTATTTGTAACTGCATCATAAAAGGTAATTTTAAATTATTTTTAAAAAGATAAAAACAAGATCTTCTGTATAAGAAAAATAAACTAATACACTTACTTCACAGCGTTCTGAAAATGATAATAAATGGATACCATGCCTTCACTATTACATAACGCCAGTGCAAAAAACATTCCTAAGAAATAATGTTATTTTAATTAATAATACAAAATACTGATATTGCAAAAAAAAAAAACATTGATACCTCAACACTATTCACAAACATGACTTTTAATCCATCTTTCCAAATATTCGCAAAATCTACCACTAACAATATTTAAAATTTAGATTTACAACATCAAATAGTGACAAATGACACCCCTTCCTTTCTGTAATATCGACTGCTGATATACCAGATATCATTTCTGAGAAGTTCCACAATACTATTCATAATGGACTTTTTAACACATTCCACCATTACTGATCGTCCAATAGTTTTATCAGTTACAGATATTCAGTGTTCTTTGTATAAATTCCCAATAATTTTACAATATGAAGCATGCACTGTCACAATCTATGGAACAGTGTTTTGTACTTAGTTAATCATCACAATCAAATATATCTGACCATACAATTCCATGATCAAAAGCAGAGAAATAGATTTGAAATGAATATCAAAACACTGGGCCATTTTGCTCTAATTGTAAAAGATGAAAACAAACAGAGATACAAAATATTGAAAAATACATACTTAGATTATTCCACATAAGATTATCAAAAACTAATAAAGCCTTTCAGGAAGGTTTTTTCATTGCAACCAGTTTACCTAAAGCCAATTTCAATATACAGCAATAGCTATGAGTTTAGAGTGATGCTAAAAAGACATTGATCCAACTAGTATATCTACAAAGATTATAGACCACTTTGCCTATACATAAAAGAATTAAAGCCATAATGTTATTTTTTTCTTATTGTCAATGTGGTAATCTGGCAAACAACTGAAAAATCACTCAATACTTACAGTGTAATCAAGTGAGTAACCATGCACCCAGATGCATTCAAGTTCAAAACCAAGCCAATATTGACCAGATGCTAATAGACACACAAATTCTACCTCAAATGAAGATGCTTCCCTAATCGGCCTCTTTATTAACTAGACAAAAAAAATCTTCAGCACACCCAATAACATCAACAACAAAACTGCTCAGAGTGATGATAATCAAACTCTAACATCATCAGCCAAAACATGTAAACAGTTATTTTCAACTCATATAGCTATGATACCACAATCAATAATTCACAATGAAAATAATAACCAACATTCACTTATAATAAACAAGACTAGCATGGATGTCATCAATACATTGACACCACCACTAGTTAAAAGCTGTGACACAGATTACACTTCTAAAAAAACCTGTATGAGCATGAACAAATCATTGTAATAAAAAATAAAAACCATTAATACTGGAATTAACCTATTGCTCCACTAATAACAAAACTTATGATTTAGAATTTTATAGCCCTCACTTAACAAACATTCATCAAAAAGAATTTTCTAATTGAGTCCAAAAATCTTTATCATTTACTTACTAAAACCTCAATCTCAGGCAATGGATCGAAAACAAACTCTGAAAAACCATATATATACTAGTATACCAACAGATATCAAACTGTTTCTGCTTAAAAAATAATGCAAAAAAAATATCTCTAAATATTTGTATATATTCGATGCCAGCCCTGAAAACTTTAATTTTGAGTCATAGCTGGCCATTTATGTTCATACATTCCCTTTTCTAGACCTTATAAATAATACAACAAATGGAAATCTCAATCCAGTCAATGCAAAAGAGCTGATTATCAAAACATATACTTTAACCATATTTTTCTATTCATTTACTTTCATTATAAAAATAGAGATAGGAACTTTCAATGTTCAAGGTGAAAACTCAATCCCAAAAAATTTCCAGCTATGTAAATGGATTCAATTGCACAGCCACACATCATATGTATGCTAGAAACATAAATATCTAGTGATTCTCAGATTGACCCTACAACCTGTATAAGGACCCATGACTTTTGCACATGTTTCCAAGGTTCAACATCACCATCAGGTGGTAGTGGCCTGGTCATCACACAAGCTTGCCAATTTTCATCTTTTAAAAATTATATATAATGACTCAAACCTACTTATAGCCACTTTTTACCACTGTACTGTTGCACTCAACATAATGATTGCTTACATGCCTCCTGGATCAGCTGTGATATCAAGATTACTTCTTTCCCACTACTATCATCAACCCCTTACCCTGTTGTTTTACTGGGTGACTTTAACATAAGTCATTACACTTTTGAATGAAAGTGATAACATCAACAGGAAATACCCTTAATGTGTGCTGAAGGTTTCTTACCAGCTAACTTTATTCCATTCTCCTACTATCATCACTACCCACTTATTGGCCTGTGCTTTTATTCACCTATGCTTCTTCACTTAATTAAGTTAACATTTACTCTCTCATCCTTTTCTGATCATTCTAATCAAATGCGCAAACTAAATCTACATGCAATGCAAAACACCAACAATTCAACTTCATAAAACAATACGACTATTTCCTCCAACACACACTTCTGAATTTTTGTACTTTGAAACTTATATCATAATATTTAACCTTAGCATTATGCAACTTGACCCAGTTCAATGGTGCATTTCCTTTATCAACATTCTGTCATTCAATATAAATCTTATTACCAGAACTATCATGCCACCTTCAACATTTCTAACTTTGACAGTTGAGTTACATAAAAGAATCACCATGTGTAAATCTGCACCACAAACCTATGCACATATAAAAAGACTTAATGCCAAACTCTAAAAGATTACCTTGCCACAAAAGTATCTGTCTAATCAAACAATACACCTGGACAAATGTGTACATTAAATAGACTTTGGAATATTTTTCCACTGTCAGAGATCCATAAGCACTTGAACCAAGAATGTGACCAAAGCTGGATATTTTTCAAAAAAAAGCTGCAGCCACTTGAAGGTCTTAAGGTTTGTGGCAATGGTGTTTTAGTTATATTTTTTATATTGGATTATTTTCATCATCTAATATAAATATTAAATGTCTTTAGAAAATTTTAACTTTATTTAAATATTCCAAATACATTCAACTGTTAGTACTGAAATATTTAAATGAAATTAAATTTTTGTAGACATTCAATACTTATATTAGGTGATGGAAATAGTCCAATATAAAATTACACCTGAAGATCTCTTTCACTAACCAGAGTTAGATAAACCATTTCATGTTACTGATTTCATACTGAAGCTAAGCAGAATACAAAACTCTTGCCATCTAGGGTCACATAAAATCCTTACATTTGTATTCTCACATTTCAGTCAGTGCTATATGATTTAATAAATTATTTGCCACAAAAATTGTTAACATAAAAAAACTACATCCAATCTCATTAGTTCCATTCAACAAAAAAGCTTTAATATCCAATCTATCTAATCTGTGACCAATATCCATGATGTCTCTTGATACTAAAATCCTGAAAAAACATTGTAAAAGATAAAATCGAACCATATCTCCTTCCTCTACTTTTACATAAGCAACATGCCAAAAAAGCTCCTCAACAAACCAAGCTGCCCTAATTTTCAAAACCATCTTAAATTCAGTTAATGAACAGAAAAAGTATGTTCCAATGGCTCTTCAAATTGACATTGATACTGCTATTGGTTTAGTTCCTATTGAAACTTTAATTCAGTCACTTTACCCAAATACCTCATTTCCTCATATATCTACTAACCAACCTATTACATAGTCAGGAAATCATTATTACAATTAATGATAGATCATCACCTATATTATTTCTTCACCAATTCATACCTCAAGGATCTCCACTCAGGTCTTTATAATTCATGTTCTATATTTACCCTCCCATAAACAAAATACAATAAAAATGACAAGGAATTAAAATTCCACACACTGGACTATATATATATATATATATATATATATATATATATATATATATATATATATATATATATATATATATATATATATATATATATATCACATACATGGATAATTTACTGTTTTTCTTATCTCCAAGAGCAGCTACTTACTCTGTAAAAATATTTAATGATTAAACCTTCAAATATAAACTCAAGATCAACATTGATAATATTTCAGCTTGGTTTGTGGGCACTGGCCAAATACATACACAAATTTATCATGGTAATCCAACTATTTTTCTCAGATTTCCTTTCTACCTAAACTCTCTGAAATAAAACAAAATATCGATGAAACTAAAAGATGATGCAAAGTGCATAATGAACTCTCTCTCTCCAAAATCGACCTTTCATTATATGCAAAAGTATGCCTTTACAAAGGTAACCTACTACTCACCAATCATAAATTTCATTAAAACTTTCACTTCATCCATTTACTCACTCTGTAGCAAGTTATTATGGTGTAGAAAAGCAGTCCCCATATCTGTAAAATGACTTAGTCTTCCAACAATCTGAAATGGATTAGGTCTTCACTCCATTGAAAGTTTTTATACACAACAAATATTAATCTCCAGACGGCATTGATAGAAATTTTTCCAGTTCTCAAATGCATTCTTTAAATAACACCCAAAGATGAACCATAACTTTTACATGGATAGTTGTTCATTTATGATCAGGTGTTTTTGGGTGTTGACAGATATACACATTGGAGTACTTATAATATGCTGTATTGGGATATAACTATTAATTTGCAATCATTAATGCTAAATATGAACAACAATTAGTTAATACAGTGATTCAACAAATGGTGATTGATAACCTTTTTTTTTATTTTCTCTTAAGGCTAAATTTTCATACCCTACCTACCTGTTATTTCTTATAATACTATGAGGCTATACACCAATATATATGCTTTTTGTTTGTTGTGTCACAGGAAAGAAGAAATGCAACATCATCTCTTTTGCACCTGCACAACTCTGACAAATACCTGAGAGATTATAATTATCACATATAGACAAAAAGACATCATACTTGATAACCTCTTAAAAACACTCACCAAATAATCAATCTCAGCAGCCTGTGCTGCAAGTTTTTTTATATACTTTGTAGTGCACCAGATGTATATTCTATCTTGGAAGCAACACCAGAAGGCACCCATTCATCTTCTTTAATAAGCTCAAACAACTGAAGTTCAGCGATGGAAAATTGCACACTCAGATATTTTTTCAGCTACATGGTTACTATTAAAAAGTCAATCCAAACCATAACCTCAAACAAACAAATGATTTTTTCTGTAACAAGAACATTTTATCACATATCTCATTTTCAACAATGCTCTGAACACTATATCTGTGTATCGAATAGCCAACCCTCAGACAATGAAAATAAAACCATTGGCAAAAATACAGTTTGCAAGTTTACAATTATCAGACATCTGCCTAACAATTTATTTAGAGTGTACCAATAATACCTATTTCATTGTTCTGAAATTATCTAGTTTCCAACCATGTATTTTTAATAATGTAATTCTCTATGAACAATAAAGTATCCAATTTAGTGAAGTTATAATATATTTGTGAAATGCAAATTTTAGATTTTGATAAAGTATATGGTAAAGTTTTAGAATTTCATGGTGATATGTTAGTGCCAAAAATAATGCAATTATTTTGAAAATATATATTCAGGAAAACCTCATCGAGATTTTTTTTTATACATAGAAAATGCTAAAAATTATTGGAATTAAATAATATGATTTATTTTTTTGTTTATGATCACGAATTTTATATCAATAATTTAACATTTTTACTGTTGTTTAAAATTATTGATTATGCCTTATAAGTTGTTTTTATTATGGAGCATACGTATGATGGAATCCTAAGAAATGTTAATATTGCAGATTGAAAAGTCTAAAAAAAACGGATTGAAAATAAATATTAAAAGAACCCAATATTGTTTTCTTTTCTTATTTATTATTGTTGCCATTGCAACTGTTTATAGAAGGCTTTATATATCAGCAAAAATATGTATTACAAATTTTCTGGATGAATTCTAATATTTGAATCAAGAGAAAAAAAAATATTGTTTTGGATTTTATATTTGTAGAGCGATGATCATTGTGCTATATTTTTGGTTTAAAAATCGATCTATAAAATGTATTTAATCTATTGAATTCATTATATTAAGATATTACTTTAATAATTAAGGTTCAAAAAGTAAAGCATTTAACAATAAGGGATGAAAACAAAAATTCCATAAAATTTGCTTTGGATAATTATCAACTAAAGAATATAACTCAATTTAAATATATGTGGGATTTTTAAGTTCAAATATGAAATACATATGAACATGCAATATAATTTCCAATATGTTTCTGGTTTTAAGACTTTCAATTGATAGCATATATTATCGAAGAAATATAACTACTCTGATTAAAATAACTGAACACACATGATAATATATAAGAAGGAAAAAAAACTTTAAAGATGTTCCATGAAATTAAAAAAAAAATACAATGAAAAAAGTAAAAGATCAATTAATAGATCATCTAATTAATGGATATGATATTATAGACTGTACTATTATAAAACCACACTACTTTGAAGAGAATATGTGAAACTAATTAATAATATAAAGTTTTTATGGGTATTTATGGTACACTTGAACATGATTTTAATGCGGTGTACTTCACTTTCTCTGAATAAAGACTATCGAAGATATATTCTAAGTAAATGCAAAAAGATGAGAGAGATACGACGTAAAAACAATGGATTGCAAATGTACAATTATAAAACATATTAAATTATTTTAGAAATATTTTTTTCTGTCTCTAAAATTAAGTCACGATTTCAAAATGTCAAATTAGCAGACTAATCAAATGGTTGGATATTTGTATATATGTATGGAACACTGATCGACTTTTATAGTCAAAGATAAACTCATCTCTCTAATGTTTATTACAATCCTCCTCCTCCTCCTCCTTCTTCTTCTTCTTCTCTTCTCCTCCTTCTTCTTCTTCTTCTTCTTCTTCTTCTTCTTCTTCTTCTTCTTCTTATTATTATTATTATTATTATTATTATTATTATTATTATTATTATTATTATTATTATTATTATTATTATTATTATTATTATTATTATTATTATTATTATTATTATTATTATTATTATTATTATTATTATTATTATTATTATTATTATTATTATTATTATTATTATTATTATTATTATTATTATTATTATTATTATTATTATTATTATTATTATGTTTCAAAGCAAAACTTTATTGAGTCTAAAAAGTTACAGAGTCACATATAGTACTATATTGGTTTGCTACAAATGTAAAACAAATTACAACAAATTTTCAGTATGTAAGTCTTTATCAATTCCGCATACTTTCTTTCTTGTTTTTAAATTTGGTCTTCTATTTAGTTCAGTTTATGCTTGCATCTCTTTGAAGGTGGAAAAAAAGCTGATGTTGAAAATGTCATCATCTATTATATTAGACTTTATATTTTATAGACTGGATCTTTGTTTCAAGTGTGACCATGTGGCTGCAAACACATCTGGTTGAGCTGAATGCTGTCTCTTTTTCTGAACAGTTCTAGTTTTATTAAATATGTTGCTGGGTGGCGTCAAGGGTTATTAGCAAGTGTGAAAGTGCATCTGGTACACCAGTAGGCATAAAGGCTATATGTTGCTGCACGAATAGCAGGGATGTTGCCTTTTTTAAATGTATTTATTTCATCAATTGAAATGATAGCCTTTCTGTATGTGGTAAACATTGTGTGATGTATTGTTTCTAGTGCACTGCAGGAATGAAGAAAATGATCTTGTGTCTCTTCTTCTCTATGACATAGCCCACACATGGGGTCTATATTTGTGTAGAATCTACGAAATCTGAGGAAATGTGTTGTGGGTAGAGCATTAAGATTAAGCTCAAGTAGAAAATCAAATAATTTTGGTTCTAATGACCATTTTCTGAATTGTTGCAGTAGTTGCCTGTTGTCTATCCCAAGAACTGATGGATGTAGATTAGGTGTCTGGTTTGGGTTTAGATTATAAGTGTCCCATTATGTATACTTGTTGTCATTATTGAGTGATATTTTGTTGTATATTGGCTTGAGTTCTTCAATCAGTGTGTATAGATATCCATATGAAGGGGGTGGTCAGTCTGTGGGTATTCTACTAATTACACACTCCAGGTCTGGAAATCTTGTTATGGTTGCTGTTATTAGATTTACTGATTTCTGTGTGTAAAAAAACATTGATTGTATGGAGTACAAGTCCATTGCTGTGTGGTGGTCTGTTCAGATTTTTTAAAGAGATTGCCACTGTCTTTCTCTTCCATATTAGTTTGTTACAGATTGATGAGATTTTTGATATGAATGTTTTTGCAAATTTGATTATAGGTGTGTAGTAGGTAATTTTTGTAATTATAAGTTGATTAAATAGTGCTACTTTTGCATATATTGACAGGTATGACTTTTCAAGTGAGGTTGTGATTTTTTCAGCATCTTTTTTTAATTTATTTTGAATTTTTTGCCTCATTCCGTTGGTTCCAAGGTAGAATGGAAACCCAATGAAAGCAGATGGTTTACCATTAAACATCTCTGTACAGTACTTGCCTGTGTATATTGACCATGCAGCAGTTTTATTTGTGTTAATTTTTAAATTAAAATTTGAGGTATAATTCTTGATTATCTCTTGTAATATGGGGAGGTTCTTTTTAGAGGGGAGGAAAATAGTTACATCATCCATATAGGCTATGCATGATATATTTAAAGCAGTGTTTGGGATTTGAATGCCTTTTATTTTTTCTGAATCTCTATTAATAGAGGATTTATATATATTGTAAAGAGCAAGGAACCGAGGGGGGATCCTTGTGGGATGGATTGACTCGGTCTGAAGGTTGGTGAATTTTTCCCATTCAATGTGATGTGAATTTCATGGCTGAGTAGCAGATTGGCTATTATATATAGTAGGGATGGAGGTATTGTTTTTTTTTCAGCACATCTAATAATTTGGCTATAGGCACTGAGTCAAATGCTGCCTCAATGTCTAGTTGAACTATAATTGGTGCATATTTCTTTCTTTTTTAACTACTTCGATTATTGTTTTGTACATTAAGGCACCCTGGCCAATGGATGATCCTTTTTTGGCATATTGTGCTGATGATAACACATGGAGTATATGTTGTTCTATTTTCTTCTTTATTACTCTTTCAAGAATTTTTATTCCTAAAGGTCCCATTGAAATTGGTCGTAGATTAGATAAAGATGATATTGCTGTTGGTTTTTTGTTAAATTGAACCATTGCAATTGGGTATAGACTTTGTATGTTGTAAATTTTTTGGGATATGTAATTGGCTAAATCACACAGGTATTTGGCTGTGAAGTGTCTAAGATGTTTGAACACAGATTTTGAAATTCCTTGTGGTCCTGGGTGACATGTGTTTGTTATTGTTGCAAGTTGAAATACAATGTCAGTTGTTTTTATTGGTGTGTCTGTTTCAGGGTCTCCAAATATGTCTTCATTTGGTGTGTACACTCTTTGTTTTTGCAGTTTTTTTTTTTTAAAGTGGTGATATATTGGGTTTATCATGTTGTGACCAGCTGTTATAGAGCCATCTATTTCAAGTGCCATAGGCACTCTGACTGTGGATGGGTATCCCAGTGCCCACCGTATGTATGCTCTGGTCCAAGTGTGTTGTTGGGTAAGGTATATATTTTTTTCTTTTTTATTGCTACATATTGCTTTAGTGTGTTGCATGTATTGTTGTACATTTCTGTAAGTTTTTTTATTTGTATTTGATTATCTGTAGTTGGTCTGGAAATGGTTATTCTTTTATGTAGTTCATCTGCCAATGCTAATAATCTGGTGGGGGGTGTTGAGTTGCAGGTAATATGATTGATGTTGAAAGAAAGTATATTGGTGAATGCTATATACTTTTGTACTGGATCAAGTGACATGTTTTGAAGTTTTTGGAGCATTATATATGTTTCTGAATATAGGAATTCAGTTGTTTGTATTGGAAGAAGTATTTGCATAGTCTTTTGAAGGGCTATTGTTGTATTCTGTATTTTTGTTAGGTCGAGGGTGATGAACTGGGCAGCATGATCTGAAATTATAGATGGACAGAGTTCAAGATTAAAATAATGATGTAACATTGGTGAGTAGAAACACAAATCAATAAGTGACTTATATCTATTGTTATTAAAAGATATTGAGTTTAATAGGAGAAAACCTTCAGCACTCATAAGTTGGATTGTTATTGGATTGTTATTTGATGGATCCATTTGGTGACAAAAGTTTGGTAGGTCATGTTGAAATCTCCCAGGAGTATTATGGGATTTGGTGTTGCTGTAAGCATTGAATTTATTGTTGCTATTATTCTGGAGATGTTGACAGGGCCTGGTGGTATATAGACAGATACTAGGTTAAGTGTGATATTTTTATGATGGAGTGTTATTATGATAAGATTAGAATCAATATATATATATATATATATATATATATATATATATATATATATATATATATATATAATTTTAAAAGAATCAAAAAGGCAGTTGTGGGATATAATTATACCTGTGCCACCTGATGGCAATTCTGCTCCGTTATCATTTTTGTTCGTGGGTGTTTGAACCTGTATTTTTCCGGTTTCTATTATTGGGTTGTCAATTGATGTAGTGTTATTAGAATCTTTTTTTCATCATCAGTGGGTTGTTCTGGGGAGAGGATTTTGTTTTGTTCACAGTGATTGCCTTTTGTGTTATCGCACCGAGTTGCTAGGTGGCCTCTCTGTCCACAGCCATAACAATGTGGGTTTTAAACCTCTTATGTGAAGAGAGAGTGTTGCTGCTTGATCTGTAATTTGTGTTGGGATTGTGGCAGCATCTACGTTTTTATGGAGTTTTATTTTAAATTCAAAACGATTACTACATATCGGTATAGGTGTGTCTTTTAAATAAATTGGCTGTAGGGCAATTACTTTTCCAAACGGGTTTATCATTTTTTGAAAATCTTGTAAGTTGTATTTAAGATAAGTATTTTTAAGCACTCCAGTAATAATATTTTTCCGGTTTTCATTTATAATTACGAGTGCGTAATTATCGAGTGCTAAAATAGTGGATTGAAAACGTTCTTTTTGCTGCTGAGTATAAAAATCAATGGTTATATATTGCGAATTTAGATGGTCTGCGATACAAGAGATTGTTTCCCATAGTTCATTTTGCGTAATTGCTTCATATAATAAAGCTTTTGGGCAATGATATAATGAGCATTGATTATCTGTTACTGTGAGTACTAGCGATGTTGGCAAAAAAACCTGTGAAAAGTTTCAAATAACATGCGAGGCACCGTATCATTGAAACGGTCCGTCACATTTCCAAGCATTTCTTTTGTCCAGATTGCGTCTGGGGGTTGACGTTCCTCTTGAATATGTAGATCTAGATTTTTAATATTGTTTGTATTTGTTCTTCGGAAACGTGGTATTTGGGTTGGTGCTGTAATATTGCTGTTGCTTTTAAGTATTTTTGCATATGATATAGGTGATGTTGAAACTAACGATGTTGTTAATTTCGTATTGGTGTTTAACTCGCTCATGCTTGACTGGGCAGTAGCCATTATTTATTATTCTGACTCAAGTCAGTTTTTTTTTTTAAAAAAAGATATGAATACACACCGATATTTTCTTTAAAAATACTCTATTAATCTATTATATGATTTGATTTGTTCTGTACTACATTTGTTTTTCGACTAACAAGTTGAAACAAAAGAAAAATATAAATACTTACATCGGAGAGCTTAAAGATTGCTTCTTACCTCAGCAGATATTTGTTGCGGGATTATTATTATTATTATTATTATTATTATTATTATTATTATTATTATTATTATTATTATTATTATTATTATTATTATTATTATTATTATTATATTGTTGTAACTTGTTATTTTTTTAGTTCATATGATCATACAAGTTTGTAACCACTGCCAATCTATATACTTCAGATAATGCATTGAAATAAGAACTTCTTTATATAAAATTATGCAAAATTTTATAATCATAACAAGATACAATGTAAAAATAATATTTTTGTATAAATACATATTAATAATGTTTTAAATATTAATTTCTAGGCATATATGTGGTTTTTTTTTTAATTTAGTCGTTATTACTACTACTGCTTCTACAATATCTTCTATTAAACCAAGTATTACACCAACTGGGACTAAAAGTTTAATTACTACTACAAATGTTCTTACCCAGACACCGCCAGAAAAGACTTCGAGTGTCAATACTCCTGTTATTTGCACAGACAACTGTGATACAGCCGCACCTCAATACAGAGGTAAATATGTTAATTTTAGTATTAATATTTTTTACATATACTATCTAAATTTAAATTAACTTTGTAAATATTTTAGTCAATATCTGATTTTCTTCTGAAATTAAAGCAAAATGAGAGAATAAGCAAAGTATAAAAAAATGAATATATATGTAGTAAATATAACTATATCTTTATGTTTTATATTACAATTATACAGTTGTTATTAACAATTAATTTATAAAATTTAATTTAAATATTTCTCTGTATTTGACATTTATAATAATGTATATGAATTGTACATATATACAATTATTTATGATCATATTTAAGATAGAAATTCATTTTTAATCAATTTTTTTTCCTACAGTTTAAAATTAAAAAGATGTTTACAATAATTTATTTATAAATTAAATGAAATAGTTATAAAAGCAGATATCCTCTATAATTTTCAAATAAATAATAAAATGAAAATAATGATACAAAAACATTGGAAACACTAAACATAAATATGTCAAAATGAATTCAGTAATTTAAAGAATCAAAATGTGTGATTCAAAATCATGCAATTCTATATTTATAAAGAAAGAAGAGACATGATCAAAGACAAAATAGTTTATGAAGACAAGAGTTTGACTAATCACTGTGATGGACCATCATAAATGTTTTTAATTTTTAAATAAATATATTTTTTTCATTAAAATATTGTACATAACACACAATAATTTGCAGTCAGTCACATTCAAAAGTGTTAATGAATTTTTCTATTTTTGTAATCACTTTAGTTCTTTAGTTTCAGCATTTTATCATATATTTTTGCCTAAAGATTGAAATCTATTTGCAATATTACATATTTTTATTTGTTCTGAAGTATTGTAAAGAATTTCTATTTATAACATTACATGTTAGAATACAAATGTCCATGAGAATACCAACAAATAAAACTGTATTTTCATATAAAATTCATTGACATTCGATTATCACAATTTGCTACTAAAATTTCAAAAATAATTTATTAAATAATTTTATATAAACTTTTACTAAAAGATTAAATTTGGTTAAATATTTGTGTTTTAATGGTTTATTAAAGATATTTAAAATGAATACAAATTAATTAACAACAAAATAAATGGTCAAAAATTATATAATTATAAACAAAAAATTCAATTAAATCAAATTCACTATTTAATAGATTAATAAATAGTTATATATATTTGAAAACTAATGTAGTAACGATCTATGTATGAAAATCATATTAGAGAAAGCCAATCTTTTAGACATATATTATTGGTATTAATTTGTTTGCACTCCACCATCAATAAATGTTTAAAAAAGGCATAAGTAAATCAAATATGCTTAGAGCAAAAAGAATTCTACCAATAGTACATATCTAAAAGATTGGTTTCTTCTCACATTATATATATAAGACATATTTTGCGGGTTCATCCGTGTTAAAAAATTTAAATATTGATATACCGACGTTCGACTTGATATATATGCAACCCGTGAAAATATTCGTATCAACATATATATATAAATCAATATTTGAAGTAAATTAAAAATGAAATATTCACTCTGCCTTACGATATAAAAAATTAAATTTGTATTAATAATTCATCGTTTGAATTATTAGTCACACAATGACTTATCAGGTTCACAATAGAATCAAGTTATTAATTAGCCGTGGCAAATAGGTATTCATTTATATAACAATAAATTATAAGCATAGCCTTTTTTAACACATATTGACAAGGGAGTGCAAAAAAATTAGCACCAATAGCATATGTCTGAAAGATTACTTTCCTCTAATATTATTTGCATATATGGATCAATAATACATTAATTACATATATTCAAAATGAATATAATTTATAATCATGGGTAATTAAAAATGAGATATTCTCTCTTTACTACAGCAAAGACAATTCAATTTATATAAATAGTTCATTATTTGATTTATCAGGCCCACAATAGAATTAAATCCTGAATTAAGTTTGGTCAATAGGTGTTTGTTTATTTAAAATAATTTCTAAGCATGGACGACAGTTATGTTTTTAAAATACTTATTGACATAGGAATGCATGCAAATTAATATCTATAGCACATGTCTGAACGATTGTTTTTTTTCTCACACAAATGTCTGATAACTGATCAAGTTTTACAATATTTCTGGGCAGCCTTTGCTATAAAATCAAGTACTTTGAACTTGTATTACTTTTGGAAATTTAGGTTGTTTCCAAAGAAACTTCAGAATCCTATACAAGCATTAAATAATAATATGCACTTTTGGATTTTTATTTATACTTATACTTTAGTTATATTTGAACTATTGAAAATGTAGACAATTTGATCATTTTAGTTGAGATTTATAATGTAATTGTTGTAAATTTAATATATTTTTATAGATATTTGATAACTATGAGATAATCTGGAAAATCCAATTAAGATAAGTGTGTTTCAAAATGAAATCACTCATAACATTTCTCCTACACATTTAATTTAGAGAAATAACCCATATACTTTTCCACTTTTCATTTAATTTTGCATCAGTCTAAACTGTTACTAGATAGTATGATTTCATTTTTCCATGCACATTTCTTAGTGATTGTTTACATTTTAGAATAAATATCATCAAAATAGCACTTATTGTTTTATCAGATAAGAATGTTGAAGGAGCCAATAATTTGCATTTAATTAAATATCTGAAAAGGAATAGCAAATTCACTTAAAATATAAAATCTTATCTAAGATCTATTGAGATTTGAATACAATTGTGTATTTCAGTAATCACTATTCCAAAAGATTAAAAACTTATTGATATATTTTTGTATATGAAAAAAAATCATGAAGATTAAGCTGTAATCACATATCAGATTGATGTATCTAGGATTTGAGTCTTCATTAATATATTGCAATCAAGGGTATGGGGGTGGGGTAAAGTGGGAATGACTTTATCCCACTGAATAATCATCAACAAACATTAAAGATAATTAACATGGAAGAAAGTAAGCATTTGCAAGAATAATTTGCATTGCAATAATTATCAACAATCATCCCTTGTAAAATAATCTAAGAGCGAATAAATATTAAAATGTGCACCAATTATGTTACCAATGATAAACTTGGGGTATATAAAACAAGCAGTAAACTTTCATCTTCACACTCATATATCAATGCTAAAATATTTATTGTAGTAGAAATGCTAAGACTCTGAAACATACTGACATCAACAAAGTTCTGGTGATATGGTATATGAATGTACTGAACATGAATATTTCTAAATTAGTTTTAATTCTGAACAAACAATGTGTAGTGAGAGAACTTTAAAGATGATCTTAGGCTTTGTCCCATCCACAGAATTGTATGTAAGTCAAACACAAACGTTTATCCATTATTGCTCATGAATAAGCTCAAGGTCACAAGGATCATAGGAAATGTCACTATGAACAAGTGGAAATACAAAAGTTTAAACTTAATCTATTTTATCTTAAATAGTTTTACTGATAAAATCTATAAAATCTCTTAAATTATAATGTTAAAATAAAATCAAGTCATATACATATACTGAAAATCACAGAACAGATATCTGGAGAAACAAATGCAATACATAAAAATATTAATTTCAGAAAATGTTATTTTAGCAATTCTTTAATAAAATTAAATAATAAATAATAAATTCTGAAATGTATTATCACATGACAATTTCAAATTTAAATATATTCTATATTATAAATATAATTTCATAAAACAACTAAAATTATTTCATATTGATTTTTATTACTTAGTAAACATTCACTTTAGCTCAATTATCATATTATTACAATAATTAAATCTGAAAACAACATTTCATAATAAAAGAGAAAAAATGTAAGATTAGCTAAAACCTTCTTGCCTGATTATTTTGATAATGGGAGGGTCCCATTTATTTTAACAAGTTGAAGGAAAATAATGTTTAAAACTAATCCAAGTAAAAACAATATTCATTATCATTAATTATTATTTACATTAAAATTAAGATTCTTAACTGAATATATAATCAAAAAAAATAATATATATGAATATATGCATATCAATGATACATTATTTTATCATTCATTTCAGTTTTTTTAGTTATTCTCTTTTAGTTATAATTTTTAGACTTTCACCAGATAAGCTATTCCTTCATGCATCTTCAAATTTTCATTTTAAAATTATATTAATTTCCAAAGTAGATTAGATAAATTGAATATATTAAATACTTCCATTAAATGTTTTTCCATTAAATGCCTTTTGTAACTTGAAGCTTTATGTTTAAATTGATAATAATAACTCAAGATTAACATAGATTCTCAGATCAAGTCAATATTTTAAACAATCATAATTTGGAATGGACACCCAAGGCTTGTTCCAAGTTTCTTCCAGAGTTTCTTATTTTACATTTTTATGAGAATTAGCTTATGTTTTGTATTGGTAGTTATCAACTGTTAGCTAAGGCATTGCACATGGTTTTCTTCAACTCTATTTCAAAAATCATTTTTAAAAACAAGATGTGATGACAATGTAACATTAGAGTTCAAGCATATTATCTCACTATTCTTCTCTCAAGAGATGAGCAGCTATTGTTATTCTCTTGAAAACAGCTGAATTAAAAGCACTACTGTTTATCTCTTTTCATCAGTTGGATCAAGACTGTTACTGATTTTCACTATTTAACAGATGTACTGAGACTGTTACTGCTATTTCATTGTAACAGATGGACAAAAGCTGATACTTAATTTTCCTTTCATCAACTGGATGATGTCTGTCTGTTACTAAGTAAAATACTCAAGTGTATTACTTTCAGCCCCATTAGTTTATGTGATCTTTCAATCACAGATTACATCAAATATGAATATGCTGACAAATTGATTCTCTTTATAAAATATATTATTTCATTCTCATTTTTTAAATAGTAAAACTACCAATTACAGCATAATTATTGAGAAAATCTCTTTATAGTTATGATTTTTTTTCATTATTAGAAACAAAATATACCTTTACTTTTATAAAACAAATTCCATTTCTTTAGAGAAATAGAGAGGGAAATAAATAAATCAACTTTAATGAATTAAAAACAACATTATTTTAAAAAATGTTAAACCTTTTAAAAAAAAAAAAATTGACAAACACTATTTAAAGATTTTACTAGAAAAATAAACAGATTAATATAAGAGAAAACTTATTTTATTTATGTACATATTTTTTTCTCTTTTACAATTATCCTTAAAGAACATTGATTATTCATATTCTTATTATTTAAAAATGTCAGGAAATTGTCACACTATCATTTAATGATTACTATCCTTGTACTTTTAATAACTGATACTGTAAAAAATATATAAAAAAACATGAAGAAAAATATTTATTCTAATTTCTCTATTCAAAACGTATTTGTTTTCACCTTGTTGAGTTGAAAACTTCTGTTCATTTTGAATGTGATCTGATAAGATTTACCTTAAACATTCCTCACATAAGAACATTATATTTTTTATAACTAATTTTTTATTTAATATATTAATAATCTTAATTTTATTTATAATAAATATAAGTTTTAAAAGAATAGTAACTGTAAAAATAAGCATTGTTTTTAAAATAACATGCAAATAATTATCTAAATGCTAATAATTATATAACGTTCATGAAATTGTTCAATTTAGAGTGCGTCAATGTGAAGCACTTATAATGAGTATGCACTTAACCAATTATTAGTTACAACTTTAAATGGTCTTAAAAGATTACTAATTATAAGAGCTTCACACTGACTCTCTGTAAATCAAAAGATTTTGTGAACGTTAGCTTTTATAGAAATTTGGATTTAATCAGTGAAATATTTAATAGCATCACACACCCATATAAATAAAAAAGTAGGTCAAAGATACAATTTGGGTCACTTCATCCACACCCCACACCCTCTTTCAGTTCCATTATGTCGCACAATTCGAACTTAGAGAAATTTCACCTTTGACTCTATTAACAGGGATGTACTTATGCAGACTGATAACAATACTACTTCATGAAAATCATGATTAGTCAAATGTGTTTGCCTAAAATCTGTATAATTATTATAAGTGAATGATGTGTGTGTGTGTGTGAATACATCAGGCATTCGCTTTATTGATGAATGCGAGGATCGACACTATATCAGATTTCACAATTTTATAATATTTCTTTTAATAAAAAAATGATAACATTAAAAATGTAAATAAATCCAAAAGTTTATACTGTATTTACAAATATATTTAATAATAATAATAATAATAATAAAAAAGCCATATTAAAACCTAAATAGTGAATTGATCTTAAATTATATATGTGCATAAATGATGAATTAATATGAGTTTCTTAGTAAAATATATATGTGTGATGGTAAATACAATAAATGTATGCATAGTAAATATTTAAAAAATGATTAGAAAATTATCATAAAAAACATAGTGATGGCTACTAATTAAAAATGTAAAAATAACACATTTCTGATGGCTGCTAATTAACATCTCTAACAACAGGATTAAGAGCTTACCTCAATGAATGCAATTAAAACAATGAAGGAATTTCGACAACAGATATTACTGATGGACATCAAAATGATAACAAGCCTTGTGTATAAATAGTCCAGTTTTTCATTGGACAATCAGTTTAGATTACAATTTAGATTATGCAGTTGAGATTGAGGAGTTAAGATTAAATCAGTCATAATGCAGTGCTAATCATCGGAATCATATGACTTTCTCTAGCCTGACTCCAGTGAACATCCAACCTGCCCAAAAAAGGATAATGTTTGCCTAGCAACTGGAAATACTCTGTCAATATTTAACTGTCTCCAAGAATAGTGCCAATTAATCATAATAAAACTCCTTAAGAACATCTCCCAGCTGTCTAGAAATATTTTCATTAGAAACAGCAAACAGGAAGAAAACAAAGTCCTCTATAAAAATAAATTTCACAGCAAACAGCAAAAAGAAGTCCACATTCTAAAATTCTCGGTAATAACATTTTTATTCTCATTCCTAAAGTAGCCATCACATTAGTTTGAAGCCTCCAGAGTCAAGTAATAATGAACTCTATAGCATACATAGACAAACTATTGATGAGTGTGTATTTTAAATGTCAAATATTATTTAATGCTTTGTTATATACCAGTGTTATGTTAGTTAAATAAGACTTATAAACATATTTAAAATTAGTATAATAAATGTTAATTAAAATAAATTGTCTTTTAAACTTAAAGCGTAATCTGTCAGTCAATTCTTTTAACACTAATTGAAACAATAATTTGTGAGTGTATTACAATAGACTGAGCTAGTTAAGGGATTTTTTGAGCACTGGATTATGGGTCTACTGTCCAAACATGTTAGTTCTGAAACTAGCTGGCACCTGGTGTTTACTCTGAAACAAATAAAGTGTTTGGATAGTAGGGGTTTGAAATTAGCAGTTGAGGTGGGCCACAGTCTGGAAATGTGACAATGTTATGCATTGCATAGCTTGGTCTGACTATGGGTATTGTTGAAGGCCCTGCCATCAATAGCAATCTCCACTCTGCTCAGATGAGTCGGTTCATTCATGTAATATTTATAATATAAGATTATAAATTTATTTTAAATAAGGTTTAAACCCAGTTAAACCCAGCAAGTAGAGTATGTTGAATCTCATATCGTTTGAACCCGATACAATATATATAATGCATTGCACAAAATTTAGGTATTAATTTTTTTACTTATATGAAACTTATACCAGAATTAAAAATGCATTGGAATTTCAGATAAAATTATTATTTTTATAAGTATATTCTTATTGACATATAAATGTAAATTATACAAATCGATGTTTCTTTTTGGAAAAAAACTCATTTTTTTTTTACAATTCGATTGTTTTCATAATGTTAATTTAATTCTATTGATATATAGATTATATAAATTTTTAATTTCATAATAATTAATCCAGGAGCAAAAAAGAAATCAGTCAAAGTGAGGAGGATTAATATATTGAATTGAATTAAGCAATTATACTTTTTTTCGAAACAGTAAGCTGTTATACTTGTAATTGATTTCACTGAACAGTTCTACAATAGTTTTTTTATTGATTATATTCATTTATAAATACAAGAGGGTAGAGAAAGCTTATATAGGGGAAATAAATAAATGATAAAAATTAATTTAAAAATCAATAGATGTCCTATATATAATATATGTAGTATTATAGGTATCATATTAGAGTAAAAATTAGAATTACCAAAAACTTTATATATATAATTTTTCTATGTATTTACAATTGTTATTATATAAAATTTATATTATATTTATTGTTTTATTAAATATTTTATTCTTATTAATAAATTGATTGTATTGTTAAGTAACCTTATTTCTCATTAAATTATCGTTGTCAAACAACTATTTGATCTTTGTTTAACATTTAAAATACTTTATGGTATAGTCGGTCTGATATTTTAAGTAAAACTCATCTTTATTAGTTTAACATAAGAAAATGTGTTGTAGATGATGATCAGCAAACATGATTGTGATTGGTTTTGAGACTAGTGTTTGATAGGAGCTTCTGTTTTACCATTATCAGTGTTTATGTCAAATGTAATTAAATTTTAATTTTATGTCACCCTTTAGACATCGAAAGGCCTAATGATCATTTCATGAACTAATGCAACCCGATCATATAATTTTCTAGCATTAATAATTCCATTACTTTGAGGACTATTTTCCAATAACAAATGTTAAACAATATTCATTTTTTTTCTATAACTGCATTCTTCTATTGGTCCGGGTCATAACATCTCATATGTCTTCATAATCATTATTTACTTTATTTTGATATCAAATTATCTGCATATTAATATATAAATAGAAATTTACTGTACTCACATAAATGACAATATTCAAGAAATATATATTCAAATTGTGAAATAAAATCAATTGAAATGTTAATTTTATATTATCTCTGTCTAATATAATATGAATATATTCCTTTGAAGATAGCAAATATTTTTTCTTCCACATAGGATAAACTGGAAGGAAATTTTAATAAAACTAATGACAAATATATTACTGGCCTAATTTTTAATTTCTCCTACTTATTATTTGCTGTATCTAGTATATTCATTGAAAACTTTTATAACAATTGATGTCATGCCTCACTTATACTTTAAATAAAAAATCAATTGTTAATTGAAAAATAAGTTGTAAATGCCTACAAAATTTTTTGAAGTAAATTTTCCTTAATATTAAGCTCTGTAAAACAATAATTACATCTCATAAATTGTTTTACTTCTGTGGTGGAATACATCAGGCAGCTGTTTGATCATCAAACCGAATTAAAAAAAATTAAATATATTACTGTTTTTTTTTTTTTTTTCTAATCGTGATATTTCTTTTTAGTATTGCACACGGAGAAAAAGAAATAGATAAATATAAAGATAAATAGATAGCAATGTATACAGACAGACAGACAGACAGACAGATAGATAGATAGATAGATAGATAGATAGATAGATAGATAGATAGATAGATAGATAGATAGATAGATAGATAGATAGATAGATAGATAGATAGATAGATAGATAGATAGATAGATAGACATGCAGACAGACAGACAGATAGACAGATAGATAGACATACATACAGATAGACAGATAGATAGATAGATAGATAGATAGATAGATAGATAGATAGATAGATAGATAGATAGATAGATAGATAGATAGATAGATATATTGTTAGA
Organism: Epiperipatus broadwayi; assembly: GCA_028023455.1. Lineage (NCBI taxonomy): Eukaryota > Metazoa > Onychophora > Udeonychophora > Euonychophora > Peripatidae > Epiperipatus > Epiperipatus broadwayi. Next base: position 2,459,674 of record JAQFVV010012482.1, on the reverse strand, counting down.
TAGATAGATAAATAGAGACAGATAGATAGATAGATACATAGATAGATAGATAGATAGATAGATAGATAGATAGATAGATAGATAGATAGATAGATAGATAGATAGATAGATAGATAGATAGATAGATAGATAGATAGATAGATAGATAGATAGATAGATAGATAGATAGATAGATAGATATTCATATAATTGAAAATAAAAAAAATATGTTTAAATCTTTAATAGTTATAGTTTTTACTAGACAAATGAAATGATATATTTCAATTAATAAATTATTTTATTTAACTGTTTTTACATGATATTAATGTAATTTTCAGATGAAATAAAGAAACTTGATACAGGAAGTTTGGTAGCTATTATTGAAGCTGTAGCATGCATTGTAATTATTGCTATAATAGCTACTTTTGTGATAAGAAGACATCAGAAAAATAAACCTCTAAAACCAGGAACCATCCAAAATATTGATAATATATTATACAATGCAACGGATGATAGCGTCGACTTAGAAACTTCTAATAAAAAAAAGGGAATTTATGCTTAGTAATTTTAAATGACGTGCACGATATATATGTAAAGTATGTATTGTTTATGTTTATATTGTTAAATCTATGTTATAATTATTTTGTACTCATTTTGATGTATATACAGTGAAACTAGTCATAAAGTATGCAAATGTATTTAATGAAATAAATAATTTTATCAAATTTATTTAATATACAATAATAAAGATATTTGGATTTGTATTCTTTTAGTATGAGTTCTACTTTTAATTATATTTAATTTTATGTAATATTAATTGTGTTAGTTTAATTTTTTATTCTTTAATTTTTATACTCATTTCATAGAGTTATCTTTAATTGTTGTATTAAAAGTTTAGCCAGATAAATCTAAAAAAAAATAGAAATAGATAATATAAAAATATATATCACATGATCATTATTTCTTATGCTTGCTCTTAACTCTTATTAAAACAGGCAAAACTATATATATATATATATATATAATTATTCAAAACAATACAATAATTAATACAGTAACAATATTTTAAACAAATATATACCAATTTAATAGAAGTACTTTCAACTATCTATGTAGTCGTTGTCAACTAGACTCAAATTGTATTAGAAAAAACCGTTACAAATGTAAACAAAAGTAATATGTCATACATCAATTTTCCCACAATTCATTAATTTTTATATTGGCTGCCTGTCTATTTATCAACTGTTGCTTTTCACTTTTTATTAACATAGCTTCTTTAATTTTGCGTTTATTATTATTTCTTTCAATACACAGAATTTTAACTTTATTAAAATCAAAATCAAAACCATAATTACATGTTACATTATGATCAAAAAATACTGATGGTGATACATCATCATTTCTAACATTCTCTTGTCTTGATTTTTGCACTCGTTTATATAATAACAAATGCTCCCTTGATCTTTTCTCCAATGTACATCGAGATTCCCCAATATATGCCTTTCCACAAACACATAGCCATTTATATATTGCACAACTTTGATTTAAAATACTACACCTATTTTTTGAATAATTTATTAATCTATTTAAATTAGGAGTAGTATAAAATGCAACTCAACATATATTTTTATATATCTGTTTTATAAATTTAACCTGTTCATTACAAATAAATGGTATTGATATCCAAGTATATTTTATTTTATCAATATCTATAGCATCTAAAATATTTCTATTATTATTAAACTTATTATTATTTTAAATCAAAGTTGTGCAATATATAAATGGCTATGTGTTTGTGGAAAGGCATATATTGGGGAATCTCGATGTACATTGGAGAAAAGATCAAGGGAGCATTTGTTATTATATAAACGAGTGCAAAAATCAAGACAAGAGAATGTTAGAAATGATGATGTATCACCATCAGTATTTTTTGATCATAATGTAACATGTAATTATGGTTTTGATTTTGATTTTAATAAAGTTAAAATTCTGTGTATTGAAAGAAATAATAATAAACGCAAAATTAAAGAAGCTATGTTAATAAAAAGTGAAAAGCAACAGTTGATAAATAGACAGGCAGCCAATATAAAAATTAATGAATTGTGGGAAAATTGATGTATGACGTATTACTTTTGTTTACATTTGTAACGGTTTTTTCTAATACAATTTGAGTCTAGTTGACAATGACTACATAGATAGTTGAAAGTACTTCTATTAAATTGGTATATATTTGTTTAAAATATTGTTACTGTATTAATTATTGTATTGTTTTGAATAATTATATATATTTTATTATAATTGGAATACAGACATTGATTAATAATTTATATATATATATATATATATATAAATATATTATATATATATGTATATATATATATATATATAATATATTATATAGTATACACTCATGCAAGCCAGAGTAATCAATGAATTCCAGAAGGCTTGTGAATAAAATCTATATCTAGTGCCTACTCATCACTGACAAAGGCTACAAGACAGAAACTAGTCTGGGGATATGAGATAAGTAGGCACTAGATGGTGGATTTTATGCACAAGCCTTCTGGCATCCATTGATTACTCTGGCTTGCACTGAGTGGAACTATGAATATGTAATTTTGACTGTTATAATAACAGTATATAGATAAAAAAATTAGTTTAATTAAACAAAAATCAAGTGATGAGTGAAATAAATTGTAATAATAAAAATCTATGGTCTTAGTATCCATTTTAAATACATTGTTTCTTGGTTACTTATTAAAAGTAATTGGTTGTTCAATATATCTATAAAAATAAGTATGTCTAATAAAAATAGATTAAGGTGAGTTTTTTGTATTATGACTTGAAAAATAATTATTTTCAAAAATATTAATGTTAAATAAAATATAAAAGTGGAAGCAAATAATCTTATAGACAATAGAGGAGGTAAGTAAAAAAAAAAAGCTTTTTTTTTATTGTTTAGATTATTGTTGCTGTAATTTTGAATGTTTCTAAGCAGCTAGAATACAGTCATGTTTATTAGTCTCCAAGTTAACTATTCCTTATAGCTCATCCATTACAAACCATAAGAACGATTTGGTCAATTGTATTTTCACATATCTACAATGGCTGAATAGTGTTGTTGGTGTGTTTGCCCCAGATTTCCAAGGCGTAGTCTAAGTGATATAGTCAGATGACCAAGGAGTTGCTAAAATAAATAACTAATTGTTTGTTGCCACTATAATCACTTACCTATAATATCTGCTGAAAAATCGTAAGACAACAATTCATGGACTAATAAAATATTAATCATCTACCTGATATTTTTCATCATAAATTAAGCCAGTGATGAAAAACATGTTTTTTTTTTTTGTGTGTGTGTGTGTGTCAAGGGCCGTTTGGATATTTATAATAGCAATCATGAACTATACAAAATTATTAACTTAAAAATTAGCTTTTTATTTTTGATCAAAAATTTATTTAATTTCCCCCTAAAAATGAAAGATGCCTCTTTTTTTTCAAGTGATAGACCAATTTACACTTTCCCTTTTTAAATAAGGGTTATATTTTCATGAAATAAAAATAAAATAATATCTTTATTATTAATAATGTCTACTCCACATTTAATAACAATTTTTCCATTTTGCCTTATTACTATTATTTGTGACATCTATATTTACAAAGTACTTTTTATGTTCTGGTCAGATTGATTTTACATCAACAAGGACGCAAGGTTTTATAATTTCCCTTTCAAATACGTTTTTGAATTTAATGCTTTTTTAAATAAATAATAATAAAACTTGCTTTCACAGGAATTTTTGACTTGTTTGTACTTTTTTAGAAAAAATAACCATTTGATGAAGCTCCTTTATTTTTACCCAAACAAATTTTCTTCTAATCAGAATGTTTTAATAAGTAATTGTCTCTTTGATATTGTGTTCTTTATTAACTGAAATATTTTCAATACCTATTAGGCACATTAATTTATATTTCTATAATAAAATGCATTGGTTCATTTCTTTTGAAATGCATGTTTTTGTGTCAATTTTTTTAAGACTTAGACGGTGTAGTTAACTACATTTAAAAAAATTAAATGCAAAACAATAATAATAAAAGAAATGAAAATTTGACTTTTATTTTTGCTACAGTAAGTTCATCTATGAAAATCACTTTATAAGTGAACAAAATGCTTTATGCGTTAATCATACTTAATTAAATTCATAACCAGATCACATAATTTAGATAATTTGTTGAACGATTATACTTTTGATAAAATAAACTAAAATTATTATTATAAAGATTGCAGAGAGAAAAACAAATGTAGTTGGAAAATAAATATTTATTTTATTTTAGTTAACTATTAATTAAATATATATATGTGTGTGTGTGTGTGTGTGTGTTTAAACAGAAAATATATAAGAAGACATTTTATTTACATGTATAAAGACATCTGCTGTTGGACTGAGAACTTTCAAGAGCCCGAACTCGCTTGCAGGCCAGAGGTTTCCCATCTATCAAGTATGTTGTTAAAATACATAAGTTCACGATAGAAAATCAAACTTTAGATATATGGACAATTGAAACCTTTTAAAATTAATATGAGATATTAAACATCGTAAATGCCAAGCAAAAGCTTGCATAAATGTTGAGCTAAACAAAACTTGGTGGTGATCACTTAAAGTGATTCATTTCAATAATTACTAACTTTGTTAGTAATGGGAAAACTTGACTTTGTTTATTAAAGAAACTCATTTGTTGAAACAAAAAAATTGTAAATCATTAGGGATCGATAGATAGCTACAACCACAGGAATAAAATGATAAAGCAATAAGTATATTTTACCAAGGGAATTAATATATAATAAATATAAAGGCAATAATATAAATGGTTATAAATAAAAAGTATAGCACTCTAATTAAAATAAATAATAATAAAATAAATAAATATATATTTTTTGATTGTTGCTGTAAAAATAGATTATTGGATAACTTTATTGAATTTTTTTAATAATAATAAATGATTATGAAAGTGAAGACAAAAATTCAGGTTCAGAAAGGAAAACTTGAACTCCTTCAAATAATTTAATGAACATGGGCATGTTAAAAGGAATTAAAACCAAAATGAAAAAAACAACAAAAGAAACAAAAACAAAATGGAATTGTTGAACTCAACTTCTAGAAGAAATTAAAGAATATAATAAGGAATAAGCTGCGGCAAAAAGAGGAAGCTAAAGTTAATACAAAGTTATCAGCACAACAATTAGAATTTAATATTAATGTGTATATGAGAATAAGAAAATTTCAGTCTATTGCCTGATTTCATTAGTTAAAGATATTAAAATAGGAGCCTAAATTGGTGATGTGAATAAATTTTACAATTGACAGATTAATAATATATATATATATATATATATATATTAAAGGTTGGAAAGATCCACCCTTTCCATCAAAGTGTCATTATTGTTTAAAAAGATCTTTGATTTGATATACATGTTATTGTTAGCTATTGTTCTCAGTATTTTTTTTTTTGTATAAGCATTTATTTTAGAAGAAAAAAACAGAGTATATTATAAGATTATAAAACTGACATAAGGATAGACACTGAAAGTGTCTACTAAAAGAAAAGGAAAACTAAATTTAACAAAACTTTTAAAATGATTATTTTATGATATATATTTGACTTGCTTTCATTATTGATGATGGGTGAAGAAGTTTATCATTGGTTTGGCAATGTGATGTTTTCATATGTTCATGGAGAATTCTCTCTTCTTGTTGCACATATTCAGACTATATTTATATTCAGCAGCCTGTACATCTCAAAATGTGTCAGTCACAATTCCTATATTTTCTTTTTATTAGCGTCTAACCCTCAAAATGAGCAAGGAAATAATTGTAGTTTGATTTCATGAACTGTTAAACTATTTATGAGTTTGCACTATGGACTTTAAAAGATTTTATTTATACAGGTAATTTTTATGTAAGATGGTAAGCTATATACACCTGGGTCTTGTTTTACTCGATAGATAGGTTCCTCGGAAAACACGCGCAAATGAAATCGTGCAAAAACAGACATAACTTACATTGAAAAAGGGGGGATGCGGTCTGTGATTTTTCAAAATTCACTTAAAAGCAAAGCACCAACATAAAATTACTTTAAAATTCACGCAAAAAAAAAAAAAAGGAAATAAAATATGACTAATAAAAAATTTCAAATTTGCAAAAAATTGAAACAAGACAAACTTTTTTTAACTATAATATTTAATTTTATTCAAAATAATATATTTTATGCATAATTTACAGTACAATAATTTACATTTTTTATACACATTTTAATTATTATGATTTTCTAGTGTCAATGTAATTAGTAATTAATCTTTGAGACAATGATTTTATTAATTGTTTATGAAGCTTATGATATCCAGACATACAACCATTTAGCTCTCGTTGGAATTTAAGAACACGTTAATGATTAGTGTCATTAATAAGAAAATAATAATTGATTATGTTCTTTTTTAAAAAGCAAAAACAGAATATGATTTAAAATGCAAAATTAACACGCACAATGTTTGAACAAATTTACATTATAATCTTGTAAAATTTAATGTGTGTATACATAAAATGTGGAAATCATGATTTTAATTTCATTATTGCATAAAATCTTACTATTATAAAGCACTAAAAATATTGAAATTACTAAGATGAAAGTCGAATTCCAATAATGTGCTATTACTTTTAATATAACGTAAGTGCGCAAAATTTATTATTTGAAGTAATAGCGCATTATCGGAAATCGACTTCCGGTGAAACACGAATCGCGTAACTTCATAATTGTGTTAAATAAGTCCACATAAAAAGAGACCCAGGTGTAATGAACTTATATAAAGTAGATTTTCTTTTGGTATATACACTGCATTGCATACTTATTGACTATTGATGAATTTTTTTTATCTATGCTAGCATTATGGGAAAGTGATTAAATGGAATGGTTAACTAAAAGTCAAAACTCTCTTCAGTAAATATTTGAATACACTAGTTGTGAAAAAATGTCATTATGAACACTAATTAGTTCATAAATATACTTTTAAATATGTGTGATTGAGCATGACATTATTGAAATTTTTTTAAAAAAAAGAAACCTTTAAAAATGAAAATAATATCAATCAATGTCAAATAATGAAACAACTTTATTTTTATTTCTAAATAGAGGAGGGACAAATATAACCTCAATTTCTTGGGTAACATGTACAATTTTATTTGAAATATTTTTTCTATGTAAATTGTATTATAAATATGTCTGATTTTACCACACAAAAGATGACCAGGTGGACAATATCATCCGGAGGGAACCAATTGCCAGGCCTACCTAAAGAAAATTTCACATACAACCTGCAATTGAGTGAAAAAAGAGTTCAAATTTGTTTCACTTTTCAATCATGTGCTCAGCAAATGTTAACAAAATTCAGCATTCTTTTTTCCTTTATTTGCTTGGAAGACTCTACTAAATCTCATCATTTTAATTATGCAACTGGAAACCACAATGGCCATCTAGAAAGAAAATCATTAAATGTTTGTTGTCTAAGATAGATACTAGCATTGTGGTCATCATCATCATTCAAATGATTTACTAATAATAACAATCAATTATTTATAAGCTGGAGTTGATAAAATTCAAAAACTTTTGCCATCATATTTTTTTTTTGTTTACCCTGGAATTATCTAAATTTATTACTGAGGATTTCAGTGTGCTAAAATGACAGGATGATTAGTCTACAATGATTAATGGACCAGACTTTATAGTGCTTGTCAATTTTATTCACATTGTTAATTAACCTCATCTGTGAAATTTCTGATGTAATCTAATAACTGTATTTTGCCAATTTATAAAAGAAACTGGAATTGCCTGAGGAATCCACAACTCAATTACCTCCTTAAGATTATTTTTAAAAAAATTGTAATAAACAGCATCAATAATTGCCTTTCAAGGAAAACACAATCATGAATGAATGTTGTGATAAATGGTATACATTTTTATTTCATCAGTGAAATGAAGTCTTTACAAATGAATAACAAAGAATTTGTCATCTATTATAAGGTGAAGTTTAAAACTTAATAAATAATAATTAAATTTATCTGAAGGAATTTTATTAACATGAAACTTGTTGGAAGGAATAAAATGTGCACATCAATTTGGATAAAATTATTCATAAACTTTTGGGTATAATGACAATTACATGTATGATTTGTTCTTACTTTTTTATGTACACAATAAATTTAATTGTATGCATTAGAATTGATTAATGTTTTCATAAACCATAAAAACATTAAGTAGTTTGATTTTCTTTTATTCAATCTAGTGTGGTATTTGAATGCATTATATTAAACATAGGTTGTTCCTTTATACTATTATATTTGTTAAATAATAATATTTTTATATTATCCTATTGTGTCTGTGATTCTCTTGTTTTATATATCTCATATTTTATTGCCGTATGTTCCATGGTATTGCAGTGTGTACATGCTAATAAAAATGAATAAATGACATTTTATTTACATAGTTGAAATGTTTTTATGATAATAATGCTAAATTTAATAAATAATAATTATTCCCTGGTTAAGGTGAAGAAGAAATTTTATTAGAGACCTTAACGCTGTGACCATGTAGGTATTGCACTTGTTTAGTGAAAGATAATTTTCCCTAAATAAGAAGATCAATAAGATAATACCATTACATTAGTGTGCTTCAAATATAGGAAATACTGGGATCTACAAGACAGAGTAATCTGTTGATTAATTTTAATAAATTTTAAAATAATTAAGATTTATTAGAGATCCTATCTATATACCAACCTTCTTTATTTGTTTGTGTATTTGTGTAAACAACACATCCCATTACACATTGGTGCATATACCTATAATATTTTCTTTAGAACAATGCATATATAGAAAATTCTATGTAAGAATGTTGTGGGAATATATATATATATATATTCCCACATTCTTATATATATATTGTAAGTCAAGTTTGTACATTCGCGTAACAGAATTCAGAATCCAAGCAAAAGAGACCGAAGCTGACCAGACTAGGACTGTGACATCCAGAGTCCGACCACACTTCAACTCGTAAGCCAGGATTCCAAGACTCAAGACCCTACAAATGACCACCTTGAAATTACACGTAGTATACCTCTTTCCACACGGCCGACATAGGTCACGGAGAAGCAATGAGACTCTGATAAATAAAAGAAAGGTTCTTAATTGACTAAAATATCACTAAATTTAATTTAACTTAATTCATAGTTTTCACATATATAGACTATAAATAGTAATTAGAATTGGATTGAATTAGATCAATAACGAAACAGAGAACGAAATACATTAAATTAATTATATATTTATTTACAATTGGTATGAAATTGATCAGTTTTACACATTTCAGCGTCGAATGTACAAACATTGGGTGGATAAGAGAACACATTCTCTTTTTATATACAATTCAAAATAGCTTTATATAAATACTTTCATTTAATTTTCATAAATGGGTTAACAGGTGCCCATCTTATGAGTTGCTTTTCAATTAATACATAATCAATCACTACGTTATGTCTATAAATTTCGATAAGCCAAATCCTATTACATTTGTGGCTGGAAGATACATAATTATATTGAACTTTGATCATGAATTTATTTACTAAAATACCCATATATAATTTAATAATGAGCGCATAAACCAGCTCAAGTAATGATCGATCGAACATGGCTTTCGAGAGAAAATTTCAGAATGCTGAAAGCGTTATATAAAGGTGGGAGAGTTGGCTGCATAAGATTTTACCAATGCGCTATGGCACAGGTAAACAATAATAGGAAAAGTCACTCTGCGGATGGATGAAATAACTTCAGGGTTCTTGCGACAAACGCCGGTACCCTGTAACCAATCGCAATGCTGCGTGAAAAGGAACATTTGTGTTCAGGAATGGCGGGGGACTTACGTGCTAACCTGGCCTTGGCTCAGGCTTCGCTACTGCTCTACCCTATAAGAGAAGATGTGCTGGCAATGCCATGGCTCCATCTTAAGATACGTATATTACGTATAGCAGCAAAACGAGAATAATTTTATAAAATACTATCACATCCGCCAAGCAAAGAATAGTATATTGCATACTATGAAATACGAGTTAATAGCATATTAGCTCTATCAAATTGGGACCAACTCTTGCGTAGCCTGATAATAAATGTCTATGCTACTAAAGGGAATATTATTACATCTGTACTTTGACATGTTCGATCTATTAAGTTACTTATAGATAATAAATATTTAAGGAGGGAAAGTATATTTCTATGGACTTAAGAATTTAAATGTCAAATATACTTATAAATACGATCAATGTTAAATTTAATTCTAAATAAACTTATAAGGTTAAGTTTTTAACTGGTTGATTATAAAAGAGCCACATTTCACATAATAAATCATTTAAATAATAAAAAAATATAGGATTTCGAAACAGCGCAGAGAGTTGACGCAATAAACAATTTACACGAAGATTTTCAAATATCTTCTTAAAAAGATGAAATTAAGTGCCACTGTTTCGAAATATTGGCATATGAAATATAATAAGCATTTAAAATAAAATAAGCAAAGAAATATAGACACAACCACAGTGATATAACTTTAAACTAAATAATTTACTTTAAATGAAAGGAAAATATAAATTACTCAGATTATTTAAACTTTAACAACATGAAATTTCAGATAGCAATTGACATATTTAAAATATTAATTAAATGGATTTAAGTTTTGGTTACATTTAGCTTTATCATTATTTTAAAAGAAAGTTAGCTAACTTAGATAGATATTATTACATTTAGAATTACACAGAGCTCTGCGGTTTGAAAAATAAAACGGTACCGGTATTATTAATCTGCAAGTTCTTGGCTGTTGGTTTGGTTTAGTTTGACTGGGCAGCATCATTTTTCCCATTATGTTAGGCTCGTCTCTTCTATCGGCATGATGGTGGTTTAGGCATTTCGACGAGAGAAACCCCGTTCTCCCGTGGAGTAACAGCAACAAGATGCCCGCTTTTAGCCGGACATGTTAAACTTTAACAATTGTGAAGACTGGCTGCAATTCTCACTAACAATATGGCTGTCTATCTCTAACAATATGGCTCTCTCTCTCTCTAACAATATGGCTCTCTCGTTAAAAATACAGAGTATTTATCTGTTTTCCTTATCGGAATCTCCCGCCTCAAGACTCACTAAACTCAGGAATTTAATTAAATATTTTTCAATTTATAATCCAGATCTTAGATAACTTATGTTAGAAACATTCCATAAGCTATTATTATAATTAAGATTTTTCGTTGCAAACAATTGTCCAATTTAGATTTTAAAATAACTTAAATCTTATCTAAGGAGATTTTAATTAGTAAATTTTGAACTAGTTTTACTTTTTACGAATTCCAGGTGTGGTCGTTAATGACACTTGTTTACAACCAAAAATCTTTTAATTACTTGACCAGCTTTTATTTTTAATCTTACATATAATAGAAACTCTTTCTATTTAAAAACAACCTTTTAACATTTTTTTAAAACGAAAACATTTTTAACATATTTATTAAAAATAATTTACAAATATATTTTGATATAGCTTTTAAATATATTTTCGAGAAACTTTTCCCTGAAATATATTTAAAACAAGAAATCTTTTAACAATTTTTAAAGACATTTAATATTATTTTTAGATACTGGCTTTTACATATTTTAAATCATGTCTTTCTTCTATATAGCACAGATTATATATCCACATACGAAATTACAATATTAAACAACAAAATTAATAATTTACTCTTAACTTAAATAATATAATAAATATTTTTAGAAATATTAAATAACTTTAGGAAGCTATAATTTTACTAATCCTATCTAATTATAGCGTTGGTTCGCAAGTAAATATATAATGCTGTTTAGACAGACATGAACTAATTTTAAATTTATTAACATTTAAATAGGTTCGAACTTAGCACAGATGAGAGTGTCATTAGGTTTGATGGTGAAACGATAGGGGCTTGGAAAGTTATTGTTTCAATATATATATATATTTATTGTATTTTATGCATTTATTTTGTTTAATAAATTAATTAATTATTATTTTCAAATGTAGTATTGGTATTTATATCATCATCATTATTCACACTTTAATCTATACATGTCATATTAATATAATTCATAGTAATAAAATTTTCATTATACTTTGTTACAGTTAATTAAGTGAATATTATTTATGTTAAAATTGCATTAGAGCTTATAACCATTTGTATCCTGTCATAACTTGAGAAATTATATCACATATATTTAAGAGAATAAGTATTAAAAGAGTAGGAGAAATAATCTGTAGGTGAAATATTAATTTGACATTTGTGAGGATAAATTAGCTACAAGTATCATGTTTTATTAATTAATAGTGAATATTGATTTATTAGCATATATAAAATTATAATGCTGGATAATCCCTGATATTTATTATTATATGAATGTTTGCATGTAATTGTATAGTAACAGACACTACTCATGTGACAGGTATTTTTACATACTCATTTTTTTTAATAATTAAGATAAGAGATAGCATATCACTGGTTGGTTGGTGGTAGTTTAGGTTGTTTGATCACAACTCACTGGTTCATTTTTGTTACAATATGACACACATATGTGTGGTTGATGATAATTTTTGGCACATGAGCTCAATAATAAATTATAATTGTATATTTCCTTAAGTAATTATAAAATTGTGTATTATTTTGAAAAATGGAATTTTGGCATGTATTATTGAAACGGTTTACACCTGTTTCACCTATTATCTTTGATAATAGTATATATTTGTTGTACTCAGATGGCGTCTATTTCTTAAATTTTAAAAGCTCTGTTCTTATAATATTGCGATTATGTGTGTATATAATCGTCCTTATTAATTATAAATATAAAAATACAGTCTCAATTATTTATATACGAGCATATCCATTTAGATTTGTTAAAACTTTAATAAACATAACTGTAATTAAAATTTATCTATATAGCAGCATAATAAGTTAAAATTATAATATTACTTATTTACTTATTTTTCAATATTCTTTCTAAATAATTATTTAAGTCAGTATTCATTTTGACTAATTTCAAAGTTTTCAATTCTTTTCTTTGCTTAAAATTACAAGCAGAAAGTTTTATCAGTTTTAACACTTCGTTCTAAAAATAAATCTTTAACCAAAATTTGACCTAGTTAAAAATTATAACCAAGACCAATTATAATATTCAGTCAGGCATAAATCTATACAAAAATCTTTACAAATTACTTGTGACCATTCTCTTGAAAATATATCTTTTAAACATGACGTCTATTAAGACAATAGAGTCTTAGCAAGTCCAGATTTAGATATACTAAATATTTTGCTAACTTGATATTTGGTTAAAGGCTAGTTCGAAACTAGTCATCAGGTGATGTGGCATGACTCAAAGTAGGAGGTAACTATTGTCAAAAATATAGCATAAAAAGGGTCCCAAATAGCCACCGAACCCTCTTCCATCCATCCATCATCATCCGTGTTAAATTTTGTTGTTGCTGTGAAAATTGTATTGCTGCCGAAATTATTTTCAAAGACCAGATCTGAAGCTAAGTAAAAAAACTGTTCCTGCTGTTTAGAAAACTGAATCTAAAAAAAAAAAAAAACTACCATCCAAGCTGCTCCAAAGATGACCGTTGGCTAGAAGACAAAGAGACAGCCGTTTGCTCTTCCACGAGCGGCTACCGATGAGAGAAAACCTCCACCATGCCCATCACAGTAAGAAAGAAGCTGTACCTGAGAGACCAGGGAGTTCCTGACCAGAGAAATGGGGAAAGCTGCCACAGAGATAAATTTGCGAAGCTACATCCAGACTAAACCCTAAGAGAAGACCAGCCTGACTGAATGTAGTGAGAAGCACATGGAAACAATGCCTTAAAAGAGACTTTGCCGGTAAATCCTTTCTGACAAATATTAAATCTCATAACTAAAACGTACTCTAAATGAAAGCTAGCTAACTAAATCACATAATTAATTATATTTTCTAGATGTTCAATTAAAATGTTTATCTTAAATTTGTTTAAATCTTATAACACCTCCAAATTCTTGCTTGATCATTAATTAAATTTTAAATAATCCTAAACATCTAGTTTCTATAAAACCGTACTAGAAATTCATTTATAAATTATAAATCTTATTGATTGTTTATGCAATTTGTTCTTATGTCATCTATCTATAGTTTTAAGTTCATGTTTATTGATTTATGCTGTGTTTTTATCAGAACGGAGTCTTGTGTGATAATAAATTATCGGTGGGAGGGGAGTGAGTAATCACTTTTAGTTAATATATCAGAGTATTGCGCTATAAAGAATATAGCCAAAACTCATTTCTGAAATAAAACTTATTTATGCTAGAGTGAATCGATATTTATAACACCCGAACAAGTTATTTAAAATTAAACCCTTTGCTAGAGTTATTTAAAATTAAAATCTTTTGCTAAAGTTAGTTAAAATGTATATTTGCGTATATTATTTAAAACGCCTCTTTTCTCAAGTTATTGAAAATGGAAATCTTTTACTAAAGTTATTTAAAATGTATAATTTGCGTATATTATTTAAAACGCATCTTTTCTCAAGTTATCTAAAATGAAAAGGTTTGCTAAAGTTAGTTAAAACGTATATATTGCATATGTTATTTGAAACGCAGATTTTGCCCAAGTTATTTAAGAATTATATTTGCGTGAGTTAAATATGTATTTTGCCAGTTATCTGAAAAGTATATTTTACGCAAGCTATTTAAAATATAGATTTGCATTCGTTATTTAAAACACCTTTTGCATTATTAGTAAGGTCTATTTTGACGAATTATGTAAGATGAGTAATTTATTTAAAAATCAATAATTTGCGTGAGCTATTTTATAACTCATATTTTATTATTTAAAAATCAGTTTGATATTAGATGTAGTTATACTACATGTAACTAATGTTCTCATTTCTAAAAAAATCTAAGTTTGCTATAACTTCGTTTAATTAGAGAATAAATAACTATGCAGATAACCTTAAATCAGATTCTCATTATCGCCATTATTTTATAATTTAATAATCTCATTTATAAACTGACCGGTGGTAGTAGCACTGAAGAAGCTAAGATTTTGGCGTAATTAATTTATAAAATATTAATTTAGCGTTGCGAATGTATTGCTAATTTGCATAAATATACATATCTACCTGCTATGTCTATAATGGCCCATCTCAAGATTGTTCAACGTCCAGTCACGCCTCGAAAGTTTAGGCCACTGCGACATTTCTTCGTATTTCATCAAGTCACGCCTCAAAAGTTTAGGCAAATGTGAGTTACTCGTACTTAACGGAACCAAAGCGTTTCCAAAGGGCTCATAAGCCAATCTTCTGTTCATTTAATTAAAAGGCCTCTTCCATTATAGCAAGCAGATCGATTAGGGAACCGTTTACTAGGTAATAAATCCAATTAAGAATGCATTCGAGTCGTACTTATCTGATACTATAGTTTCGAACGCACTAGAATCTGACGTTCCACTGCCACCACTTCTCAGTTCAACTTCCCTAGAAAGTAACTTCGGTTTTGATCCGATCTAGAATATGATTTAATGTGTTTATCTGTATAACAATTATATATCACACAAATGTCTCTATAATATGATTTTAAATGTATTAATAATATAATCTTAAACTTAGTAATTATAATATAATTTTAAACTTAGTAATAATATAATCTCTTATTTATCAACAAATCGATCACTCTAGCTAACTATAACCGATTTCAAATATATAAAACATAGCGTGAATTAGAACATGAAAGATGACATAAGCTTATTAAAAAGTCCATTGCTTTGTGATATTATTTTATAACTCGAGAATTCATTCATTGCCTTGTGATATTATTTGATAATCTAGAGAATCCACTCATTGCTTTGTAATATTATTTGATAACCTAGAGAATCCATTGCTTTGTAATATTATTTTATAACCCTGAGAATCCACTCATTGCTTGTAATATTATTTTATAACTCTGAGAATCCACTCATTGCTTGTAATTTTTTTTTATAACTGAGAACCCACTCAATGCTCTGTAATATTATTTTATAACCGTGAGAATACACTCACCTGCATGTGAGCTAGCTATACACCAGTTACTATGCTTTAGTATTTATTAAATGTTATATTAAATTTATGAAATATAAATTTGTCTCAGTCTCATTACTTGCTCAGTATCTTATGAATCACTAGTTAAGTCATATAATAGAATATGTAATAGGGGGGAATGTCTCATGTTTTACTGCTTTGCTATTGCTGGAACGTGATCAAAGAGATATTGAGTGTAACCTCAGGCATGTCATTTGTGATGGGTTGACTTGGAAGCATGAGTGAGAGAGTTAAGGTATGATCAGATGTAGGGTATTACTATCCTGACTTGGTCAGCTTTTGGTTCTCTGGCTGGGACTCAGTCTGTTGAGCAAATGTACAAACCTGACCATTACATTATGAAATTTGATCACAGATGATGATTGACATTTTAAAAACATGAATTTTTTTTGTCAATGATAAACTTTATTTATCTTAAAGGTTTACAAGAGCTTACATAGCTTGGATTGCTGTGTTTACAAGGGCAATCCATAGTTGTAGGTTTACATATTTAAAAGTTGATTTTTTTTACACATGATTACAGGAAATTTTTACATGCTGTGGAATAGTTACAGGGTTTTACATAGCTTGGATTGCTGTGGTTACATGGGTAATCCATAGATATAGGTTTACATATATAAAGGTTGTATTATTGATTTACATAAAAAAATTATGCTCTGGATTAGTTACAAGGGTTTAGATTTCTGTGGTTACATGGTTAATATGTAGTTCTAGTTTTACATATGAGAAAGTTGTTTTATTGATTTATATAAGATTACATAAATTTTACACAGTCTGGACTGCTGTATCTACCAATGCAATCCAGATTTAGTTCTATACATGGTTGAGTTGCCTTGGTTACATAGGTGAGGGCTAGAAATTTCTGTGGTATTGCGGCAATTATCTGTGAAATCTGGCCTGGTCTGAGATTGATGTCAGTATTTTTATTTTTAAGGTATCTTCTTTGGGTGATCAGTCTTTCTCTTGGTTTTATTGGCAATGTGGGTTAGGCAGATGTTGGTGTGGGTGGCAAGCCTAGTGGGATTACTATGCATATTTTCTGTTGCATTTGAATCGATGAATTTTGCAGAAGGGTAGTGATACAACTATGTTAGAATTGTTTACAATTGTTAAGTTGGGTTTTGTTATAAGCTGGTCAGACTCTGAGTTTAGCTGTGCACTAGAGGACAGAACTGAGTAATGTTTTTGATGAAGTTTAAGAATGAGATCCATGTGTAGAGTGTCCTTATATTCAGAGGGGACTGATGGTACATCTATGTTTGAACTGGTTGCAATTATTGAGTTTGCGGTCAGTTGGTCAGACTCTGTGTCTGGCTGTGTTAGAGGTGGTGGCAAATGAGGCTTTTCATATGATTTATGTGTGTTATTCATGGCTAGTGTCCAGACAAAATCTGGGTAGATAATTAGGCTCAGCATTGCTATTAGAAGAGACTTATGTTTTTTTGAAATTATCTAATAACTTGATGATAGTTGAAGATTTGACTAAAAAATTTAACACGAAATTGGAAATCAGCAACTGATTGGAAATTGAAAAAAGTATATAAAGGTGTTTTTTTTTCAGCCTAAAGTTTTGACTACTTTATGAGCATAAACAGGCAGAGCTTATTAACTCAATTGTGAGCAAATGAACTAATTGCTGGGAACTTGAAATCAAACTTTTATTACTAAACAAAGATCAGAGACTGCTCCAATAACGTTAAAAATAAGCGTATGTCTGACTGATCTTTGGACTTTGAAACTCTATGCTGGTATTGTTGAAGGAAAACACTGGTCATATGATGGTTTGTTTTTTTTTAAATTATCATTATGTAACTTGATTTTAATTGGAAGTTTAAATAAAAAATGTAATCCAATGTTGGAAATAAATAATCAACTGATTAAAGGTATATTATTATCTTGCGTCAGACTAAGATTTTGAATTTTTTTAATCATTAAATAAACAAAGCTAATTAACTTGTTTACTTAGTAAATGAATTGCTTGTGGAAAAAATTGTAACTGATTTTTTTTTTTTCCAAACAGAAATCGGACTTTGCAATAATAAAATTAAAAATTGTTTTATGTTTGACTGAACTTTGGATTTTGGAACTCTGTGCTGGCAATGTTAGTGGTAAGCATCTGATCATATGATTACTTTGTCACCATATTGTTTTCCAAAATTATTGTTGGATAACTTAAGTTTAATTGAATTTTTGAATGAAAAATGTAACACGGAAGTAGTAAACAATTACCAACTCATTGGAAATTGAAATGGATATATCAGGATAAGGTTTTTACCTTGCCAGGTTTAAACTTTGAGTACCTGTGGAGTATGAAAAACTAGAGCATGCTGACTTAGTTGTGAACAAATGGACCTTTACTGATGAACTGAAAAAATGTAATCATTTTGCTATTTATTGATAGTAACAGTAGTTTTTTCTCATCAAAATTTATTATAAATATAAATATTTCAATTTATTTACAAATAAGTAAGGAGAGGCTATAAAAATAAATTATATTGCTTGCATAGTTGGTAAAAAGGACTTTGTGTTCATAATCATCAGAGGTTTGTTGATGCTTTTGGAGAAAAATATTTGATGATTTTATGTGAAATCCATTGCTTTAAGCAATATACGTATGTTGCAGAGTTAATGAATTGGACTTGGTATATATTATTGTTTTGATAAACAATTATGAACCATAGTATATAATTTTATGCTGATAAGGAGACTAATAATAATAATATTTTGGAAGGGCCTAAAATTGTGTTTGTATATGTTCAGATGCAACAAATGTTTAATATGTTAAACCAATGGATTACTGCTAAGTTTGATGAATCTAAAACAGATTCAGCTGCTACATTTGAAAATTTAACTACTAAGATTATGAGTTGTAAAGGAGAGACAGATTTTAAATTTCAAAATTTAACTACTAAGATTGATGAATCTAAAACAGATCTTAAAGATTTAAAAGTTAAATTAGTAGATTCTAATGTAACGTGATAATAATTTCTAACATCTAACACAACAAATTAATATATCTGAAAGTAGAATATTTACGACCTTAAAAATGTTAAGGTCAAGTTCCATGATCAGGTTGATTGAGTACAAAATGATATAAATAAATGTAAGAAGGAAGGAAGTAAATGACAACAGATTAATAATAGTAAAGTAGATAACTTGCAAAAACAAATAAATAAACCCCATACTTTGATAAAAGATTGTAGTAAAAGGATAGATGACGTAATAAAATCCGACCAATCACTGATTGAACAAATTAGTGAAATTAAAAAATTGAAAAACAAAACTGAGAATCTGTCAAATACAAAGTTGCTAGAATTTAAAGTGATATACAGTAAAGATCAAAATGAAATTAAGGAGTTAAAGAAGGAGTACAAAGAGATGCAGTTAGTATATAAAGGTATGTCTGATAAATTGCTTAATAATGATAAGGATTTTTTGAAAAACATACATACCTATGTAAAATAAAAATTAAATATCAGCATTATTGTAAAAAAAAAGAGTTACAAAAAATTGGGAGTGCAAGCACCATATTGAAGTTGAAATGGAGACAACTGAAGGTAAACTGCATAAAATAGATAATTATAATATAAATAATAGAATTTATCTAAAACAGAAAATACAGCACATTATAAAAAAATAGATAGTAACAAAGATATAAAGGAAGGAATATCTTAAAAAGTGAGACAATTTTCTAATGAAATTATCTTAGACACATTTGAACCACATACTTTTATTAAGGAAAGTTTCAATGATGAGGATGAAATTAATAAAAAGGAAACATACACTAAAAGTAATGTACAAAATAATAATAGAAGAAAATAAAATCATGAAAGCAGTCAGTCTTATATCTTTCACTCAGGGGAAACTTATGGAAAATATGATGAGTAATTATGTGTTACTCAGATTAATTCTATTATCTCCAAACTTATGCATATGAAAGCCTTTAGAAGGGAATATTGTGAGAACCTTAATGAATGTTTCCAAAGTTTGGAAGAGTAGATCTCACTAAATAAAATGAATGAGAAAAAAAGGTCACTAAAACTAATAACGATTTATGAATCTATTATAAATTGGAGGTGGTCTTTATTTGAAAGACCCAATATTTATGGGGATTTCAAATATTGTCCTCTCACTAACATTTGGAGTCAGGAAAAAAAGAAAATATTAAGTAACATGTGATACAAGAGAAATATAACATGAATAGGGAAAATTATATGCAATTTCTCTGAAATCGAGCTATGAAGCTAAAAAAACATTGACAGCTTATTTTTTTATCTGAACACTAGATAGTTAATATACCAAAGCTTAGAGATGAGTGAATGTACTAATGGTGGGTATTATTGACCAAAGAAAGAACATTCTCATTATGCAGTAAAAGGAACCAACCTACGTGTATTTATATGACTGAAGGAAATGTTAATGCACAAAAGATAAAGATAGATTATAGCAATATAGATGGCTACCCTGTAGATAATTCACAGAATAGTTCTGTCAATGTTTTAGGACCCAGACATAAGGCACATGCAATGAATTAGATAGGACCTCATTGGGATGTTGTACACTGGTGGAGGAAAAAAAATCATTTTTGTGCTAATGTTTTTAGGTTTTGATTTGGAGGATTTTGAATGTGACTCCCAAGATACTAAGTTAACTATACTTCCTGTCCCAAAATTTAATTGGTCACTGAAAACATTATAGCTATAGCCTTGTTGGATACAGGGTGCCAAGTTTACATATTTCTGAAAGCTTATTTAATAAAATTATTATTGTCAATGCTACAATACCCACTTTGCCATTGAAACAATCACATGTTATGTAAACTAATGGAAAGTAAGTTAAATTAGCCATAAAGCAAATCTGGATAAATATTCTAATCAACCACAGTCATTTTGAACATATCTTTTAAATTATCTCTGGGTTAATTCATAAAATTATTAGTGGCTGCGCTTTTATGAATAAGTACAATTATATTATAAATTATAAAAATCAGCTAATTGAATGCCAACAAATGAAATATAATTTTAATCATATTGCATTAATGTAATTTGTATGGAAGAAATTCCAAATGAAATAAATATTAAATTAAAGATAAAATAATGAAATATTTTAAGTTTTCAATAGAAATAACAAAATTTATTATTAAATCTCTAAACATAAGTGTATATGTTCTGATAGGCCAGGCATAATAGAGGGATATCTTTATTGTATACAGTTAAAATATATTCAAGCTTTCCAATGTAAATACTATCAATACAAAGAGGAAGTTCACCAAAAAATTAATAAAATGTTACATTGGATAATTATAAAATATTCCATTAGTGGTTGTCCACAAGAGAAATGGATGTGTAAGGCTATGTTTAGACACTTGTTTCTTTAATCAAGTCACTGTGCCTGAATGTGCTATTTCTCATACTATTAATGTGAACTTTATAAAATTTAAGGACAAAATAATATTCATCATCTTAGATTTGATCACTAGTTATTGCTAGTAAATTAATAGGCATGAAGATGATCAGAATTATACAGCCTTTGGTATTATGGACAATCTTATATTTTTGAAAGAATGCCATTTGGGTTGATAAAAATGGATTGATTCGGTGCTTAGATAGAACTCTGTCAGATAAGTTGAAAGATATAATCATCATTTATGTAGATGATATTGTTGTTGCATCAAAGAATAATGATGAATATCTGAAACACTTGATAGTGTTTTCCAAGAATATCAAAATAACAATATTAAAATCAATCTTAATAAAAATACCATAGTGGCAAGTGAGGAAAATTAAACTCTTACTTGATAATGTTCTTGCTATATTTTTTTCCCCACATCTATAAATAAATAGCAATTGTGATCCTTTTTGGAGTATGTAACTTCTATCACCGATTTAAAAAAAAATGTTTATGGTACTCTTCATTTGTTACAGTTACTAAAAATAAATGAACGATGGAAGTGGGCAAATAAATATTCAACTAAATTAAGTAGAATTAAATCGAAATTTTTAGAACAAATTATTTCAGTAAAACGTTTTACTTACAAACAAATTTCAGTGGCTTTGGACTAGGTGTAATTTTATTTCAAATAAATGAATAACAGCAGCCACAGGCATTATTTTCTGAGCCAGTTGTTAAAAGATGCCATGTTACATTACTTGCAACATAGAAGAAGGTACTCGCAAATGTGTGGCATTTCAAAAAATTGGAAAAATTCTTATTAAGGTCTGATGTAATAGTTATCAATGATCAAAAGAGTTTGGAATTTCTAAATAAAAGCTATTTAAACAATGAGCATCTTATTAGGTGGAATTTATTTCTTCAACAATTTTATTATAATGTTGAATACTACCCAGCATCGGATAATATTGTAGCTGACATACTAAGCAGATATCCCATAAAAATTTAGCATACGCATCCCAATATGGAAAATGTAATCATCAATGCAATATAATCAGTTGAGTTGTGAAAAAAGATATGCAGAATCTGTCATTATTGCACACAGAAGATTTAGTGTTGAATAAAATTATATACTATATTAATGAACTGCAGGGATTTCATCATTCAGAAAATTTAGAAATTAATAAATTCTTTCCAGATACAAATAGTGCAAACTTTACTAACATATATAACCAACGATAATGATAATCAATCATGGATAGTAGTATTACCAATCTGCATAAAAAAAGGCTATTTATGTACATTCCTTCTATGGTAATTTTGGGCCTGAAAAATACGGTATGCATTAAAATTGTTCTACCGGCCATCTTTGTATTTCTTTATACGTGATTGCTTGAAATGTTGCAAGATATGCAGAAAATTCAAATACATTAATAAATCATATGCAGGGAAACTCCAAACTAATATTATACCTAATCATTCAAATAAGATGTTAGCCATACACTTCTATAGACTCCTGACTCATTTCAAAAGTTTCATATTTATTTTTGTTATATATGATGTCTTTTCAATGGATGTCATGACCTACTCTAATATCAAAACTGATGTTAAGAGTATTATTAATTCATTACAAAACTATCCAATCCTCTTTAATAGGTAAGTTTAAATTAATACTTATGGATCATGCCACATCTTTCTTATCAAAAGCTTGGAAATGCTGAATTGAAAATCAGAAAATTAAACATATATTAGTATCACTTTGCAATCCACAGTTTAATCTATGTAAAAGATAATCCAAGGAATTGATTTGGCTGTTTCACGCATATTTGGATGAAAATCACTGTCATTTGGGTAAAGAAGTTACAAGATACAAACAATTGTATTAATATTACCTAGGACGAATCCACATAATTTTCTTAAACATGTTTAAATTATGGATGCCATGGGTCTATATTAGTTAAGCCTTACATGCATATAATTGCCTAGGAAATAAATACTATGCATGGACTCAATAAAGCATTTGTAAATATGAAAACAATAGGACAGAAAAGAAAAGTTCAAGCAAACTAACAACACTATAAATACAGAATAAATGATTTAATGTTAGTACCCACACACCATGTTAGTGACCCCAAGAAACACAAATTCAAAAAATCACTATTTATATGAGAAGCCATTTCAAATTAAAAAGCAGATCAGTGAAAATGCATTTCTGTTTGAGATATATGAAGGTTTGTGAAGTATTTATAGTGCATGTAACATTCGGCCATAACAAGTGATAATTCAATAATGCTATGTAATAAATTTATCAAATCATGTAAAATATAAATCTATTGCATTTTATGGCATCTGCTCTAACTAATTATAACTAATGTGTTGCTGTTAGGAGTATTTGAAACATTACATAAGTAGTTAGGATGACAAAACATGTATCATTAGTAGAAATCTAAGAATTATAGGTAAATATAAAAGAATATTTGTTTTAAATAAAGAGGGATGAAGAATTAAACATTATAAAAAAAAAAACGTTTTTAGAGAACTGAAATTTTCAATTTAGATGTTACATAAAAGTATAGTGTTGCCAAGTGTTACCAAAATAGTGATCATAATTTAATACAAGGACAAAACGAGGTGCTAAATTATAGATAACATGGTTAAAGTTAAAATTAAATAAAACCATCCATTGAAGAATTTAGGTTATCATTCCTGCATTAAACATAGATGTCATTTATAATTGAATACTTCATACAAAAAATAAATCGATCACAACATAATTATAATTTCGGTCAATTATATTCAGTTTATAAATACATGTAAACAAACTTTACTTCCACAAAACATTTAAACGTGCATATATGTAGTTGTTTGTGGTCACAGCTATAACATAAAAATGTTTTCTAGAAATTAAGAATATATTCAATATAAAGTCACAGTGGTAGAATATTAATGTATAGAACATGAGAACTGGCAATTTTTGAAATTTCAATTTTGATTTTAATAAAATCAGGTAATAATCTATCATTTAGTAAGAAATAAACATACATAATTGTATATTTGTCATAATAATAATTTTATTTGAAATATTTTTTATGAAACTTGTATTATAAATATGTCTGATTTTACCATGCAGAAGACAAACAGGTGGATACTATCATGTGGAAGAAAACCATTATCAAGCCTATCTAATAAAAATTTCACATACAAAGTACAAATGAATTATATATATATATATATATATATATTGTAACTTTCTGAATGGGCACAAGTAATTAAACTGTGTTGGATCGGTAGTGAATGACTGCATTGTATTAAATAAATGAAATAGCCTTAAAAATTTAAAAATTTTTCTATTAATGGTTCAAAAACTTATATTTGGGCTAACTGTGCATTTTGGTTGGAAAATTTTTCAAGCATTTATTGTTATTCTTATGTTTGATAGTGTTTAATACAAGGAAGGTGGATGGATTATTACGGAAAGTGTTATGATAGTAGTTAGATTGAGGCAAAGTTGTTTTATTTATTTATAAAATAGTGTTGGTGTTTGTTGAATGGTTTTCTGATTTATTATTCATTGACACCCATTTCTTTTACTAATATTATAGCCAGGTTTAACCCATAGATATATTAGGTATGTTGTAGTTAGAATAATTTAATATTCACATAGCAGCGTATATGTGTATGAAGGTTGTCATTATCTCATTTTCATTTCATATTCTAATTGCAATATACCATATTACACTTATAATAAAACATTTAAATTACAGTAATTATCTTTAATAATTTTGCAAAAATATATCTTCTTTAATGATCAATGGATATTTGAATTAGTAAATTATTTGACTAATTTAAATAATATTATAAACCATTTTATTTAATAGTTGATTGATATTCATTTGTTCCAAAGTTATAAAAAAGGTTCATTTTTTTGTTATCTGATTTGACTTAATTGTGAAGGTCAAGATGATTTTTTTTTTAGAAAAGATTTCTTGAATATTAATTAATTGATTAAATGTAAAAAAAAATGTGGGAGTTAAGCTTTGGATGATCAGGTGACCTTTTTGATTGATGGGAGAGAAATTTTTTTAAAACTGATAATAATAATAATAATAATAAACATTATCTTTTGTAATTTCAACAAGTGTACTTTTTCATTTTTCTGCTGCTATCAATTATATCTCTTTTCCAAAACAGTTTAAAGTGAAACTCTCAAACAGCCTTTTCATGAAGCTCATTATTGGAACTTCAGACATTTAAGCTTTATAAGTGAATGGCTGAATAAAAATATAAAGATATCGGTCTTGCCTCTTTTGTCTAATTAAAACATTTGAGTTAACATTTTCATTTTGTTTAAAGATATTCTTTTATAATATTAAACTTATGTTATTTCATTTACTTTTATTTATCTCCCTTAAAAAGAATACTAAAATGTATGAACTTTATAATTTTTTAAGAACCATGTGTGATGTCTATAATGTTTTGTCATCATGGAAGTATATGCAGCCTTTTTTTTAAAAAAAATACCTTGATAAGCTCTCTGTTTGATTTATATTTTATGTATACAAAAGTGAAGTTAAAATTTAAAAGGATACATGTACTTAATTATGTGTTTGATATTTAATAATTATTGTGGAATGCTAACTTTATATCTTATTTTATGCTTATAAAATAATATGTGTTTTATTAAAGAAATATAGATATGACTCACCCAGAATAATTAATTACTATTACTTACCAGATATAGATGTCTAAATTGAATAGAAGGACTTTAATATTACATATTTTTGTTCTCTTCGATATATGGATATACGTGTTAATGTTTAAGGAAATACAAATTGCCTGTGGACAATTATCAGCAACTTATTAAAGTTAATAATGCAAATACCAATCTATAAATTATGAAAGTGAATATTTTTTGCAGAAAAATATGTTAAGTTATCGCTGAATTAAATACCCTAGATGTGCTTAAAAATAAATAACAGAATATACCAATTAATAGCTGAAACTGTCTTTCCACGTATTTATTATTACAAATATTTATCATTATATGTGATATATAAGTAAACTCTATTAGCTTATGGCTAAAGGACAATGGATGTTTACTAAATTAATTGTGAATTATAACTGTTTTGTTCTACAAGAACTTCTTTTATGTTTCATATTCGTATTTAAACATGCACTCATTTTGGGATTCATCTCCTGATCATTTAGTAAGCTTGAAAAGGAACTTTGTAAGTGAATATATTTTTTTTCTCAAGTTTAAAAGAAGAATGACTCTATATTTTTATTATTTATTGTTAATAGTATATACACCATAGATTATTAGACAGATTTAGTGTTGTATGTATTTAATATTATATATTTATTTATTTAATTTGCAAACTTTGAGAACTTCTCAGGATAGCATATCCACAAAATGATGAATATGCTGGAAAAAAGTTTATTGCTTAAGTGTGATTTGTTTTCTTTTATTTGAAAGTGAACCATATATATTTTGGGTATATTATTAAAGATGGTTCAATCTTATATATCTTTCTTTATCTCGAAGTGAGAATTAATTTCAAGAGTAGCTAGAGAATAAAAAAGAAAAAATATTGTGTTAGAGGTAATAAAACATAATTTATTAGATTATTGCTATTTAAAGTATAAAAAAAACTCATTCATAATAATTAATATTATTTAAATTTGAAACAAGTGAATGTCTTATTTAAGCTAAAAGTTTATATTTTAATATATTATTTATATGTCATAACTTTTGCATATTATATAACTATAGAATTGTTTTTCATACTCTTATTTTTGCATTTGTGTGTCTATTTTGTGCAATTATTATATTTACTTAATAAACATTTAGTTTGTTAGCTATTTCTCAATATAAATTTTGGATGTTGTCATATTCTAAAGAATTGAAGGAATGAGTGTTTTATCTGTGAGTATTTATCTGCCAGTGTATAATGCTAGATATGTAGAAGAGCTGTGGAAAAGGAAATTATTCTTGATATGTTCTATGTTTGTAGGGATGAAAGATTTTTTCCCTTAGTATATTATTAAGTATTTTGCCATGAGTAGAGTTTACTTAGATTGTATGCATACATATTATGAGATGATATTTATGAAGTCAATTGACATTTTCCCATTGTTTGTTTGGTGATGAGAAAAATTCCACCAATAGTGTATTTCAGATTTAAATAAGTTATTGTTGATGTATTAGTATTAAAAAGTTTATTTGCTCCTCATGTGCTGGGATTCCTCTTGAACATCTAGTTTGTATTATCATAAAAATATAGCTCTGTGTAATCCAGTCAGGGGTCGGATAAATAGTTAATTTAAATTCTTTATTGAATATTAGAATGGATATAGTGTTCTATTTTTTGGTTGATCTATGACATTGTCCGAAATGAAATAATTATTTAATATTTTTTCAATAAATTGATAATGTGTAGAAAAGATTGTTCTCTTGTATTATTGCATGGGATGTAACACACATGCATAATTTAAATAATATCACGTATATAAAATATAATATTGTTAAACTTAAAATAGGAAATAAATATTTTGAAACATCTCATATTAATTAGCCACACATTAGAGATCATCAAAATCATCAGAATGAATATGATTTTATTGCTATATCTGAAAAGTGTACTTATTTAAAGCGATTGTTTAATTAAGATTATTTAAAGCTGCTCTCTTGATAGCAAAGTGTATATTGTGTCCAATAATATAATGTATTATTTATTCAGCATTTTATATTGATAAAAATTATTTAGATAGCCTGGAAATTCAAAGTCAGAATATTAAGGTATAATTTGTTGCTATTTTATGTTTATAAAAATGTCAATAATAAATTATGTAATGTGTAATGGGGATAATCCTAAATTTCAATTAATAAATTTGTTTGTAAATTTAAAATTAAGATAAAAGTTAATTCTGATATTAATTACATTTAACTAAACCTTAAGTATAAATAAAAGCTTTGTTTATTATTTAAAAACTGTGTCTCGAATTGTTCTTATATGAATTCAAATTCTGGTTTCCACATCTCCATACTTCATACATTTATTACAAAATTAAGTATATTATTTTATGGCTTTGATATTACTTATGCTAATGCCTGATAATATTGTTTCCTAGATCCAAACATTACATGAAATATTTTACCACTTGATAAACTTATAAAGATGTTGCCTAGTTAGTGTATTATTTGGATGATGATGTGAGATTAAAAGATACCCTATCTCCTTCGTTATCTGATTGCTAGCCCAGTAAACACTATTCAATTTATTTCATTGTATCTTATTATAATGTAGAGTCATAAATTACTGGCTAATATAGTTCTTTAGTCTAACTATGTTATGGATTCCCTGAGATCTAATTTTTGTATTCCTAGATCAACATTGATTCAGTTTTTTAGATTAAGATGTGCTGAACAATAGAGTTATTTAGTGTTGTGCTTTTGTATTCTGTAAGAGTTACATTGAGCTATTATAGAGTGTAACTGGATGATGGAAGAGATCAAATTGAAATTATATTTTGTTTAGATGGAATAAATGAAACTCTGCTAGCCTATATCATTTGGTTAATAATTAAATAAGATTTATATTTTATTTGATAGTTTATAGTATATTTTTCCTTCATTTATTTATATTATATATATATGTTATAAACTTTCTGTGACCTCCCACTGAGTGAAGCTGTAAGATAAACATAAGTAAAAGAGTCTCAGCATTAATTATGAATCAGATAAAGTGATAAATCGGTCTATTCATTAATAGAACTGGCACCTGGAACATTTGCTCATATAAAGTTCATGAACGGTGATGTGTGAGTGGGTTATAATATATATAGTGGGTATATATATATATATATATATATATATATATATATATATATATATATATATATATCATCAACCATTATCAATCCACTGCAGGATGAAGGTCTCTCCAAGTTTAATCGATCTTCTCCGATCTTTAGCTTCTCTTCTCCACATCACCCCTGCACACTTTCTTATTTCATCCATCCATCTCACATGTGGTTTCTTTCTGGGTCTTTTATAATCTCTTGGAATCCAGTTTAAAATTTCAATTGTCCATCTATTATCTTCTCTTCTAGCAATATGTCCAGCTGAACTCCACTTCAATCTTTTAATTTTTTCAATGAGGTCAGTAACACCTGTTTGTTATCTTACCCATACATCGCGTTTTTGATTTCTTCTTGATAATCCCAACATACATCTCTCCATACTTCTTTGAGTGGTCTGAAGTTTCTGTATTGCTCTTCTATTGAGTGTCTAAGTCTCAGATCCATAAGTAAAACTGGTAAAACACATTTGTTAAAAACCTTCCTTTTCAAACACATAGGCATATTTCCTTTTAGTATCAAGTTATTTCTACCAAAAGCACTCCAACAAAGTTTAATTCTATGATTAATTTCCTCCATTATGTTTCCATCTGTATTAATAATATGACCAAGGTATTTGTAACTGTGAACTTCTTCTAATTCATCATAATCAATCTTTATTTTCATATTTTGAGCAAATCGATTACACATTATTTTAGTCTTTTTAACATTTATCTTTAGTCCTACTTTCTTACTTTCATATGATAACTCCTGCAACATTTTCTGTAGCTCTGAAGCATTATTTGCAAAAACAATTACATCATCTGCAAAATCTAAATGACTTAAATAATCTCCATCTACTTTCACTCCTTTAGTTTCCCATTTTAATCCACAAAATACTTCTTGCAGCACTGCTGTAAAAAGTTTTTGAGATATGGAGTCACCTTGTCTTACACTTTTCTCAATGTTGACTTTCCCAGTATCATTATGTAATCTAATTGTTGCTGTTGCATTTTTATAAATATTCTTTAAAATATGACAATATCCTGGATCTATACCTTGATGATCCAATGCTTTAATCACTGAAGAAATGTTTATAAAATCAAATGCCTTTTCATAATCTACAAATCCAAAACATAATGGCAACTTATATTCATTTGTCCTTTCTATAACTTCTCTCAGTACCTGAATATGATCTACTGTACTAAAACCACTTTTAAATCCAGCTTGTTCTCTTGGTTGGTGGAAATCCAATGTTCTCTGTAGACGAGTTGTAATTATCTTGGTAAAAATTAAATATATATATATATATATATATATATATATATATATATATATATATATATATATATATATATATATATATATATATATATATATCACTTTTCCATCACATGCTCCACGTTATATAAACAAGACATTATGGAATTCAGTGTTACTTTTCTTTTGTTCTTTCACTTGAAAGGCTCTACTTAAATCTCTTCATTTTAATTATTAAATTTGTTATTACTCAGTCGCCAGCTAGAAAAGAAACCATCGGATGTTTGTCTTACAAGGAAGGTATTGGCCTCATGATTAATGATCATTAATGTGATTTACCAATAGTACTCTAATCAAGTATTTAATAGCTAGAATTGATCAAGTTCAAAAAAAATTGTCACCAGAAACTTTTTTTACATGGGAATTATTTAAATTTGTAGTTAAGGATTTCAAACTTTTCAAACGATAAGATGATTCACCTACTATGCTTAATGGAGTTGACTTTATTATCTTTGTCAATTTTATGCAAATCATTAATTAAGATGACTTGTGAAATTGCATATATAACTTAATAACTGTATTTTGCCAATTTGTGAAAGAAAACACAACTGTGGGAATATTATAATGAAGTAAGGCCCCTTTCTTTTTTAATACAACCAGAACGAAATATACTGGCCTCAGAAAATCCACAATTAAATTACCTCCTTTATGAATTATTTCAAAATAATTTGTAATAAACAACATCGTGATGCGTCTTTCAATTAAAAATACAGTTTTTGGAATAGATGGATTTCATTAATGATATTTTTTCACTCACCAGTGAAATCAAATCTTTAAAAATGCATAAAACACAATTCGCCATTTACTACAATCCGATGTTTAAAACTTAATAAATAATAATTAAATTTATCGAAGTATTTTATTTACATGAAACTTATTGGAAAGAATAAAATGTGTATATCAACTTAGATAAAAGTATGCATTAACTTCCATGCATACTGATAATTACATGTATTATTTATTTTTCTTAATTTTTTATATAATAAATTTAATTGAATGAATTAGGATTGATTAACTTTATTGTGAAATGTAGGATCATGGTGTAGTACGTTTTTTTTTTTCCTTTTATTCAAACTAGTGTGATATTTGGATATATTATATTAAAAATATATTGTTCCTTTATAATATTATTTTTGTTATTTTTTTTTAAATTATTCTAATGGATCTGAGATTCTTTTGTTTTATATATCTCATATCTTATTGCCGTATGTTCCATGGTATTGCAGCGTGTACATGTTAATAGAAATGAATACCTAACATTTTACTAGACGAAATGTACTTAGAATAATAGTACTAAATTTAATAAATAATAATTATTCCATTGCTACAGTTCAGGTCAAATAGAATGTTTCCTTTGAGACTTTAATTTTAAAGAAGTGGGCCATGTGCATATTGTGCTTGTTTAGTAAAAGATAAGTATTCCCTAAATAATAAGATTAATAAGACAATATTATTAGAACAGTGTGTTATGAATATAGGAAATAATAGACATTTATAAGACATAGAGTAATAAGCTGTTGAAATTTAATAAACTTTACAATTGTTTCGATTTATTAGAAATGCCATCCATAGGCAACCTTCTTTATTCGTTTGTGTGTTTGTGTTCAACACCTCTCAATACACATTGGTGCATCTATTTGAAATCTTTTCGTTAGAACATTTGTTAATGTTTTCACGGTTGTATAATGTAGAGAAAGTATTTTTTGGATGAAACTGTGTATCGTTTCCTATTATATACTGATATTTCGACAAACTAGCACCTGCCATTGTCAAGGTAAACTCTTGAAAGAAAATTTGGTGCTTAAACTGTAATGTGACTGAGTGTTAGATGAAGCATGAGATTCAGCTTGAAATAGTTAAATATTCAGAATATGAAGTTTATCAAAATGTATATTTTACTTAGTTTTACCACATATTAATTTAAAGTCAATCTAGAAGACATAGATAAAATGAGAGGTTTCCATATGGCTGGAATATGTTGTGCTTCATCAGCCCTATGTAAACCAGTAGGTCTCTTTAATATTTCAATTGACTCTCTCATGGTTCTCAAATCATATTTATAAAAATGCTTGCTAATTTGGAGAATTATGTTTTGAGAATCATCAGAGAGTCAAATGAATTATTAAAGAGACATAATGGTTTAAATAGGGTTGATGAAGCATAACATATTCTCATTTTATCTCTGTCTAAGGGAAATATACATTTTGATAAACTTCATATTCAGAATACTAAACTATTTTAAATTGATTCTCATGCTTCATCTTACACTCAGTCAAGTTGCAGTTTGGGATGGAACATATTTTCCTTCAAGAGTTTTTTTACCTTGACAATGGTAAATGCTAGTTCTTCTGAAATATTGGTATATAATAGAAATCAGTTTTATATAAAAATTTTACCAAGATAATTACAACTCATCTACAGAGAACATTGGATTTCCACCAACCAAGAGAACAAGCTGGATTTAAAAGTGGTTTTAGTACAGTAGATCATATTCAGGTACTAAGAGAAGTTATAGAAAGTACAAATGAATATGAATTGTCATTGTGTTTTGGCTTTGTAGATTATGAAAAGGCATTTGATTCTATAAACATTTCTTCAGTGATTAAAGCATTGGATCATCAAGGTATAGATCCAGGATATTGTCATATTTTAAAGAATATTTATAAAAATGCAACAGCAACAATTAGATTACATTATATATATATATATATATATATATATATATATATATATATATATATATATATATATTGTGCCATGTTCAATCTGCCAATGATCCTTCATTCTCTACTCACTAGGTTTAGCTGGGTTTAAACCTTATTTATCATAAATTTATAATCTTATATTATAAAAAATATGTGAATGAACTGGCCAGTCCAAGCAGAGTGGAGAATATTATTGATAGCAGAGCTATCAACAATACCCATGGTCAGCTTGAGCTATGCAATGCATAACATGATCACACTTCCAGATCATGGCCTACCTCGACTGCTAGATTCAAATGCCTACTATCCAAGCACTTTATTTGTTTCAGAGTAAACCCTGGGTGCCAGCTAGTTTATAAAACTAACATATTTGGACAGTAGGCCCATAATCCAGTGCTTGAAAAATCCCTTAACTAGCTCAGTCTATTTTTAATTCAATAACAAATTATTTCAATTAGTGTTAAAATAAAAATTGACTGACAAAATTTAACTTTAGGTTTCAAGATAATTTATTTTACTAAACATTTGTTATTCTACCTTTAATTTACTTATAAGAATTTATTTAGATGAACAAGGGCTTATTATAACTTCAGGCTCACACATATATAATAGCAATATAATATAACAGAGAATTAAATAATATTTGACATTTAAAATACAATGAAATCAATATATCTTAACACATTAACACACACAACATTTCAAAACAGCACATCAATAGTTCATTTATGCATGCTTATATAGTTCATTATTACTTGACTCTGGGAGGCTTCAAACTAATGTGATGGTTACATTAGAAATTATAATTAAAAATGTTATTACCTATGATTTTAGAACATGAATACTTCTTGCTGTTTGCTGAGTACTTTATTTTCAGTAGGACTTTGTTTTCTTTCTAGTTGCTGCTTCAAGTGGGAATATATTTATCTGGCTGGATATGAGGTTTCTTGAGGAGGTTTAATGCTTAATATTCCAAAGTATTTTTCTTTAAAACATTTAGATATTGACAGTGGATTTTCAAGTTGTTATGCAGGCATTCTTTTCATGGGCAGGTTAGTTGTTTCAATCGGAGTCAGGTTAGAACAAAGTCGTATGTTTTCAAGGTTTTTACACTGCATTATCAGCTGATCAATTGACTGATTTAATTTGATGTGATCTTGTTGAACTGAACTCTTTCTCAACTGTTATCTCAACTGATTGTCTGATGAAAAGTTGGACTATTTATCAATAAGACCTGTTGTCGTTTTTGTATCTGCCAGCAATATCTGCTGTTGAAATTCCTTCCTTGTTTTTAATTTCATTTCTCTGATAAGCTTTTAATCCTGTTGTTGGAGATGTTAATTAGCAGCCATTGCAAACTTATTGTTGTTGTTTTTGTTTAACTTAATACCTGTCACAAAACTTGTTGTGTAGACTTTTAAATAGTAGCCATCGCTGAATGTTTTTTTTTAAATTTTGTTTACTTTCATTTATTTCACTTTAACACACACATATTTATACTATGTTTAAAATCATATATATATATATATTACTAACAATCTCACATTAAATCGTCATTTACGCATATGTATATTTTTCTAATAAACTCAATATTAACTTTAAGATTACTTTTTTTTCTTTAACTCAAAACAGATATCTTTTTTTTCTTATTTGAAAATCAACTTCTTTTAATTTTCCTCATAATTATAAATTAATTGTTTTTAGCAAAAAACTCTTTAACTTTTTTTATAAACTTTTAACTTGATGTTTCTAAAGGAACCCCCTTCTAATTAATTAATTGTAACGTTTATTTCAATTATTAATAATAGAAAAAAAAAAACTCTTTGACTTTTAATTTTACATTTTGAAAACAAACTGCAATAAAATAAAAAACTCTTAAACTTTTACATACTGTTTTCTTTTTTTATTTTAATAATTTTTAGACAAAAATGTTATATGTACCAATACGATATATATATATATGGATACCTGCCAACCTATGTAAATTGGTTGTAACTATATCCTGATTGGTTATAACTATATCCTGATAAGCATATTGTAGGATGGGAATAAAGATTGGCTTTGTCCCATGTTTTTCTAACTCCCTGCTACAGCAATATGTCCTGCTCAGCAGATGATGTAGTATTAAAGAGACTGGATACTATTAGAAAATTTGTTTATCTGGGTTTCCAAATAGCACCACTATTGCTCCAGCTTACTACAACCTTACTTACCCACATCTGGCTATGCCAAACTTAGCTCATGAGGCATGAAATTCTTCAGAACAAGTGCAATACATGGCAAATGATGTGAAATGAAACTGAGCAACTAGATTAATTTTAGATAATAATTTTATTTAACAATTGGATTTAGTAAGTCCTAACACCATTCATTAAAAGTTTGTTTCTCACTATTTCCATATCCAGGTGAGAACTCATTTTTAATTTGTATGATGAGAAGAAGTGTAGAAACATTTTATTCAGTTCACTTCATTAATTCAGGTATTTGTAATCACATATAAAAGCACATCTAATTGTTCACTTTATTCTAATATTTTATATAGTACACACATAATAATAGAACCATATTTATTATTTTACTTCATTAATTCAGGTATTTGTAATCATACATAGAAGCATATTTAATAGTTTATTTTATTCTGATGCTTGTAATATTTTTATATAGCAGACACATAATAATAGAAACATATTTATTATTTTACTTCATTAATTCAGGTATTATAAACAGGTATATGGGGAATATATAATTATTACAATAATTATTCCAGGTTTATAGAAGCATTTCAGGTAGGTATATGGGTAATATACAATTAATATGTATGTAATTTAACTATGTAATCCAGGTATGTTAAAAGTATTAACTCCTTTCCATTAAGAAATATGTTTTATGGGAATAACAAGCACAGATAAAGAAAATCTATTGTCAGTCATATATGCACACTGTTTATGAATCAGAGGTTTTCATTATATATATATATATATATATATATATATATATATATATATATATATATATATATATATATATATATATATATATATATATAGTACTGGGTTCGATCCGTTGTCGATCATACTTACCCTGCAAGCTTGGTTTAGCTGGGTTACAACCTTATTTATAATACATTTATAATCTTATTTAATTATAAATATTTGAGAATGAAATGGCATGTTCAAGCAAAGTGGAGAATACTATAGATAGCAAAGCTGTCAATACTACCCTCAATGAGACTGGGTTTTGCAATGCTTAACACGATCACATTTACAGATCATGGATCACTTCAACTGCTAGATTCAAACCCCTACTATCCAAACACTTTATTTGTTTCGGAGTAAACCACAGGTACCAGCTAGTTCATAACTAACATGTTTGGGCACTAGGCCCATAATCCAGCATTCGAAAAATCCCTTAACTAGCTCTGCTATTTTTTTTAAAATTCAATTAGTGGTGAAAAGAATTGATTGACAAATAAAGTTTTAAGTTTAAAGTCAATTTATTTTAATTAACATTTATTAAACTAATTTTAAATATTTTATAAATCTTACTTACTATTATAACACATGCACATTTTAAATCACGTACTATAATATCTTATGAGAAGCATTAAATAATATTTGAAATACAAAATACAATTAAATCACTTTATACTAATGCATGAACACATACAACATTTTAAACACACATATTAATAGTGCATCTATGTTTGCTATAGAGTTCTTAAACTTGACTCTTGAGGCTTTATCAATGTGATGGCTACTTTAGAAATAAGAAAATGTTATTACCTAGGATTTTGAACGTGGATATTTCTTGCTGTTTGCTGCTTCTGATGAAATATTTCTAACTGGTTAGAATTGAAGTTTTCTTATGGAGATTGGATGCTAATTATTCTGAGGCATTTTCTTTAAGACAGAAATTGAGTGGATTCAGGTTGTTATGCAGGCATCATTTTTATCAGGTAGATTGGCTGTTTTCATCGGACTTCAGGCTGGAGAAAGTCATATGTTTTCCACTCTTGATTCTGGATATATAATAAGCTGACTGATACAACTCACTGATAGATTGTACTGAACTTTTATCTCAAACGCAACTAACTGTCCGATAAAAAATTGTCTATTTATACATACGACATGTTGTCATTTTGATATCGTCCAGTTGTATATCTGTTGTCGAAATTCCTTTGATAATATTTTAATTACGTGTTTTTGAAGATCATTTAATTACTAGCCATGCAAACATGTTGTTTTTATATTTTTAATTAGTAGCCACCACTGAGTGTTTTTTAATTTTTTAACTTTCAATTATTTTTTAATATTTAATATGCATACATTATATTTACAGTCATATGCACATATATATTACCAAAATCACACTTTTCTTTATGTTTGCCATAATATCATATAAATATAATTTATCCAAACTTCAAACACTTTTAGCAAACTTTATTTGTACATACACCTACGTTTCGACTGACCTGCAGTCTTCTTCAGAGCTATGATATAATGAACAAAATAAAAAACAACTATATAATAACAGGTTATTAATAATTTTATATATATATATATATATATTAAAAACCTGAAATAAATAATCAAACCCAAATAAAACAATTAATATAAAATAAAATGTACTACATAAATGAAAAATAAATATAAATTATACATGTGTATTCTTAACTTTATACATATATACATTCAAGGACAACTATTAATCTAAATATTATCTATTTTATTATTATTAACAATCTACTAATTATCTGTATTCTTCATAAACTTAAACTTTATGATTAGTAATTAAAATTCTTTTAATTTTAAATCATATTTATTATTTTCTTACTCATTCTTCTTTTAAAATTAATATTTTATATTTATTATTGCTGAATATTTAAAACCTATAAACTTTATAATCTTT
The DNA here is from genome assembly GCA_028023455.1 of Epiperipatus broadwayi. NCBI lineage: Eukaryota > Metazoa > Onychophora > Udeonychophora > Euonychophora > Peripatidae > Epiperipatus > Epiperipatus broadwayi. Next base: position 2,421,326 of record JAQFVV010012482.1, on the reverse strand, counting down.
ACACTTACTAAGGCTATTCTGATCTTCAAAATAAAATAATGAAAAATCGTTTTTTTTCAAAAAATTATCTTATACCCTAGCTCCCTCTATTACATATTATTTAAACTAAATATATATCCCCTACAACTCTTTATTTATATATATATATTTTTACACTTTAACTTTTATTATATAATACTCATAAATTTATATTATACTTCTTTATATGTTTTTATATATATAAACCCTACAACTTTATTTACATATATATTTTTTTATTTTATATATTTTAACTTTTATCATTATTTTTATATAATTCTTATAAAAAAATTTTATACTGTTTTATATGTAAATATTATGCTAAGTTTATTAATTTATTTATTTATTATTATTTAATATCTGTAAATATACCCAAATTTATATTCGTATTTAACCTAACCATTTTTTATCATCCCCAACTTATTTATTAACAATTATCTCTTTACATATTTACCTCTATATATCTTATTTAATAACTAAACCAATCTCATCCTAATCCCAGAATCTCTATTAAATTCTGGTTTTATCTTTCTTATTAATATAGCTTCTTTTATTTTCCTTTCTTTAATACTTTTTGTATATAACTTCATTTTTATTGAACTTTGTGTAAATTTGTGTCCTGTTTCTTTTGTATGTATATATATTGGTGATTTATTATCTGCCATATGTTGTTTTAGTCTTGTTTTTATAGAATTTTTTGTTTCTCCCACATATTTGTTATCAATCCCACTATCTAGACATTGTTTGCATTTTATCACATATACTCCATTAATTATTTCTTTATTATCTTTATTATATCCTATGTATTTGTTATCTATCAAATTTAATAGGTTTTCTCTTTTTTTATTAACTATTTTTGTATTAATTATTCTTTTGTATCTTTTATTAATCTTCTTTATAATTTTGTTAAATTTATTTACTATGATATTATTATTTGTTTTTATTCCTATATATCTATCTTCACCTTTCTTTTTTCCTTCACTCTTTTCATTTTTATTTATCTTATATTCTATTTTTCCAATACTTCTTTTAATTATATATACAGGGAAACCATTCATTTTTAATTCATTGATTATTAAATCTTTTTGTATATTATAATCTTCTTTCCTTGAACAATACATTGCAGCTCTGTATATTCTTGAATATATACAACTAATTTTATATTTCCTATCAATGTTGGAAAACCAATTTGTTATTTTGTTACCAATATTATTCTTTTTATAAACACTTGTCTCAATACACCATTTTTTATCTATCAATTTCTTTTGAAACATTATATCCAGATATGCAATTTTATTATTCTCTTCCTTCTCAACTGTAAATTTTATATTCTCTTCTATTTTATTAATATCATTAATAAACCAGCTTATTTGTCTTTGGCTTTTATTAAAAATCATTAAATAATCGTCTACATATCTGTTAAAAAACAAAGGAGCATTTTTATTTTCTGTTATATTTTTATCAAATTCATTCATAATAAATATTACTTAAAATTTAAACCCTCCCATTAACAACCTTTTTTCTTATAGAATTTTATTATATTCAAAAACTACATCCTTGCAACATAATTCCATTAAATCTACCAAAATATGAACAGGTATTTTTGTTTATTACCTAAAACCCAAACCTTACCCACATTTACACAAAGTTCAATAAAAATGAAGTTATATACAAAAAGTATTAAAGAAAGGAAAATAAAAGAAGCTATATTAATAAGAAAGATAAAACCAGAATTTAATAGAGATTCTGGGATTAGGATGAGATTGGTTTAGTTATTAAATAAGATATATAGAGGTAAATATGTAAAGAGATAATTGTTAATAAATAAGTTGGGGATGATAAAAAATGGTTAGGTTAAATACGAATATAAATTTGGGTATATTTACAGATATTAAATAATAATAAATAAATAAATTAATAAACTTAGCATAATATTTACATATAAAACAGTATAAAAATTTTTTATAAGAATTATATAAAAATAATGATAAAAGTTAAAATATATAAAATAAAAAAATATATATGTAAATAAAGTTGTAGGGTTTATATATATAAAAACATATAAAGAAGTATAATATAAATTTATGAGTATTATATAATAAAAGTTAAAGTGTAAAATATATATATATATATATAAATAAAGAGTTGTAGGGGATATATATTTAGTTTAAATAATATGTAATAGAGGGAGCTAGGGTATAAGATAATTTTTTGAAAAAAAAACGATTTTTCATTATTTTATTTTGAAGATCAGAATAGCCTTAGTAAGTGTAAAGATTATAAAGTTTATAGGTTTTAAATATTCAGCAATAATAAATATAAAATATTAATTTTAAAAGAAGAATGAGTAAGAAAATAATAAATATGATTTAAAATTAAAAGAATTTTAATTACTAATCATAAAGTTTAAGTTTATGAAGAATACAGATAATTAGTAGATTGTTAATAATAATAAAATAGATAATATTTAGATTAATAGTTGTCCTTGAATGTATATATGTATAAAGTTAAGAATACACATGTATAATTTATATTTATTTTTCATTTATGTAGTACATTTTATTTTATATTAATTGTTTTATTTGGGTTTGATTATTTATTTCAGGTTTTTAATATATATATTTTATGTTTTTTTTTTTTGTTCATTATATCATAGCTCTGAAGAAGACTGCAGGTCAGTCGAAACGTAGGTGTATGTACAAATAAAGTTTGCTAAAAGTGTTTGAAGTTTGGATAAATTATATGCACATATATAATTTGAGATCCATTCACTATTTACTTTTAAGATGAACTTTTTTTTCTTTCTTTAACTTTTTTTATGAATCTTTAGCTTGACACTTCTAAAGCAATCCCCCCTCCCCCTTTTAATTAACTAACTTTAACCTTCATTTCAAAACTATTAAACTTTTACTTTTACATTTTCTTTTACAAAATTTTTTTATTTCTAATAATTTTTTAAACAAAATTATTATGTGCCAACACAATGTTGGTACATTGCACCACCCTCCATTTGAGCTTAAAATGTGCCATTTTTTGACCATTTTATCTCTGAAAACGTTAATTGTTAATTCTAAATATTTATTATTTTCTAAGTTTTCTTTTTAATATCTCTTCCTTTACATGCTAATGGCAATCTTCAATTATACTTTACTTGTTTCTATGCTGGAAAAATTGCTAACAATGATCTAGGTGCTGAATAATGACCATGAGGAGAAACTAACTTTATGGCACAGGGATCTTTTGGAAATGAAGTGGATGCAGATTTGCTGGCTTATACTGACTTACATGTATGAAACAAAACTTCAGGTGCTGGTTCTCTTGACCAGACTTTGACAAAGAAAAGGTCACTGCAAATGGCAGGATTTATCAATTGTCCATTTAAAATTATGCTTTGAAAACGAGTTATGAGATATGGGGATTCTTCCTTGAAGAAGTGACTTTTGACTTACTCTGGTTGTTCCCAGCATGCATTTTAAAAGAGGAATGATCCTTGATAAATCCATTATGGTTACTAAATTTTATCCAGCCAACAGCTTTCACTTATCCTCATCTAAAACTTATTTCACTACTACCCTAATTCCCTGTAATTTCAAACCTTCATACATTCCTAATATAACTTAGATTGACTCTCATTTATATTATTTTAACACTAATCTTACAATACTATTTTCAAACCCTTATGGACATTATTTTAAAGATTTATTTATATTAATCTAATCTTACAATATTATTTTTTTTTAATTCACAAGAACATTACTTTAACATATAACAGTATTACTTTTAAACCATTTATTTACCTTCTTCTTAATGTGCATGTACTTAGAAAATTATTTTATTTTACTGATCTTCATTATTATACAAAGATTTTATTGGACTTGATTACTTTAAATCATTTTTTTTTTTTATTAACTTGCATTTATTCAAAAACTATTTATTTTATTATGACTATTTTACACTTATTTGCTTAGCTTGATTTCTTTCTGTGTATTTCCATTATCTTATTCATTTATTTAATCCTACAAATTTTACTTTTAAAACATTAATTTGACCCATTTATTTACGAACATTTTTCTTTATTAATATGTGCGTGGAGAAAAATATTTTATTTAATAAAGCCTCCTTGTTGCTATTTTATGACACAATTCATTATTTTATTCATTTATTTTTAAATTTATTATTTTAGTTTTAAATAGAAGTTTTCAGATTTATTTACGTTAGCATAATCATATTCGTGCTCATTGTCCATTTCCAGTCCTTTGTTTTTTTCTTTACTATTCCGCCTGATTACTAACTTTTAAACTATGTCAGGTGGTTCCTTCTTTCTTTCTACTAATTCAGTAATATAAATTATACTCCATATTCTTCCATCAATCCCTCAATTACAATTTATTATTTTATCTCTTTCCCATTCTGTCCTATTTTCAACTTTGTAAATTAGAAAACCTTTAATATTCACAGACGTCCATATTTTTCTAACCATTAATATTTTTTCCTCTGCTTTCTCTTCATTTTAACCCTACACTTAACATGAACCTAACCTTTTTTAAATTTTTGTGAAAACTATTCTATGCTATCTTCTACCTTGAACTTATGTCTCTCTTCTATTTCCTGATCTATATTTTCCTCTGTCATAACTCTATCCTGTTCTGCTTTAATTTCCATCTCTATTTCAGTCTTCTATGTTTCAACTCTATCTAGTTCTGCTTTAATTTCTATCTCTTTTATCACCTCAACTTCTTTTTCAACTTCCTGACTTTCTTTAATTAAATCTAACTCTATAATTTCTTGGTTCTTCTCTACCTTTACTGTTATCTCACATCTTATTTCTCTTACTTCTGCTCTGAGTTCATTCATTTCTCCTTTGACCTGATTAATTTCTTCCTTCAATTCTGCTTTGAGCTCTTGTTGACTTTGTTTAAATTTCTGACACAATTCTTCTTTGAGGTCTTACTGACTTTGCTTAAATTTCTGACACAATTCTTTTTTGAACTCATCATGATTTTCATCACAATCTGTGTCTCAGATATTTTTTTTCTCTTTTCCCATTTTTAAAACAATATTTAAATAGGAGCTGTTTATAATTTTCTTACATGAAACATACAATTAATTCTGCCCCCTAGTACTTTCTCTACACATTCTTAATGCTTTAACTCTGCCCAAAATATCTAACTGTCTTTAATTAAAAAAATATTTATTTTAAATAGCATAAATGTCAAAATCTCTTTTCATTTAAAGACAAAAAAGTTTTCGGTCAATTCTTTTTTTAAAATTAAAACACTTTAACATATGTAATTTAGCTTTTTAAAAAAAAAAATTTCAAACAAGAAACAAAGCATTTAATTACTATTGTTTCTTAGATCCAGCTCCAACATTGGGAGAAGCCATTTGTACCAGGTTCGATCCATTGATGTTCACACTTACCCTACAAGCTTGGTTTAGCTGGGTTTCAACCTTATTTGTAATAAATTTATAATCTTATTTAATTATAAATATTTGAGTACAAACCGGCACATTCAAGCAAAGTGGAGAATACAATTGATAGATAGGCTATCAGTACTACCCACAATCAGATTGAGTTATGCAACGCATAACATGATCATATTTCCAGATCATGGCCCACCTTGACTGCTAGATTCAAACCCTTACTTTCCAAACCTTTATTTGTTTTGAAGTAAACCCCTGGTTACAGCTAGTTCAGAACTTACATATTTGGACAGTAGGCCCATAAACCAGTGTTTGAAAAATCCCTTAACTAGCTTAGCTATTTTTTTTAATTCAATTAATGGTGAAAAGAATTGATTGACAAATAAAGTTTTAAGTTTAAAGACAATTTATTTTAATTCACATTTATTAAACTAATTTTAAATATTTTATAAATCTTATTTACTATTATAACACACGCACATTTTAAATCACACACTATAATATCTTATGAGAAAGCATTAAATAATATTTGAAATACAAAATACAATAAAATCACTATATACTAATGGATGAACACACACAGCATTTTAAACACACATATTAATAGTTTGTCTATGTATGCTATAGAGTTCTTAAACTTGACTCTTGAGGCTTTACAAAAGTGATGGCCTAGGATTTTGAATATGGATACTTCTTGCTGTTTACTGCTTCTGATGAAATATTTCTAACAGATTAGATTTAAAGTTTTCTTGTGTAGATTTGATGCTGATTATTCTGAGGTATTTTCTTTAAGACAATTAGATATTGAGCAGCTTCAGGTTGTTATGCAGGCATCACTTTTATTGGGTAGGTTGGCTGTTTTTATCAGACTTCAGGCTGAAGAAAGATGTATGTTTTCCACAGTTTTAACACTGCATTCTTGATTCTGGATATATAATAAACTGACTGATATAACTCACTGATAGATTGTACTGAACTGTTATCTCAAACACAACTAATTGTCCAATAAAAAATTGACTATTTATACATATGACATGTTGTCATTTTGATATTCTCCAGCTATATATCTGTTGTTGAAATTTTTTTGATAATCTTTTAATTATGTGTTTTTGAAGATCGTTTAATTAGTAGCCATGCAAACATGTTGTTTTTATATTTTCAATTAGTAGCCACAGCTGAGTGTTTTTTAATTTTTTAACTTTCATTTATTTTTTAATATTTAATACGCATACATTATAATTATAGTCACACGCACATATATAATATGAAATCCATTCACTATTTAGTTTTAAAATGAACTTGTTTTCCTTTCTTTAACTTTTTTATGAAACTTTAACTTGACGCTTCTAAAGCAAACCCCCTCCCCCCTTTTAATTAACTAACTGTAACTTTTATTTCAAAACTCTTAAACTTTTATGTTTTCTTTTACAAGAGATTTTTATTTCTAATAATTTTTTAAACAAAATTATTATGTGCCAACACAATGTTGATACAATATATATATATATATATATATATATATATATATATATGGAAAAAAGTAATAACTAAACTATTGAGAGAATATATGTTTGTGTGTATTTTCTCAATAGTTTAGTTACTTTTTCCATCTATATGTTTTTTTTTATGAAAACCTCTGATTCATAAACAATGAGAATATATGACTGACAGTATATTTCTTTATCTGTGCATGCATAAATACTTAAAATAGCATATAAATAACACATAATACTGAAGTGTGAATATTAAACTTATTTCTTAAATAGATTTCTTATATGATATATCACATATAAAACAATAATATACTAAACATTAATATTCTCAGTTCATTTCAGTTTCTAATGTTTCATAAACATGATCCAGCCTCATGTAAGGTCTAGTATAAGCATAATGATATTGAGATACAACAGAGAAGTGAACTTGCTGTTTTTCAACAATTTTATGGAAAATAAAAGCATTTAATTTTTTCAACTCTATATTCCTTGTAATATTCCTTAATTTCTTAATTTAGAAAAAAATAACTTTATTTAACTATTCCAAATACATTCAATTGTTAGTAATAGCGCATCAATCAGGTTAGTATGTGCACAATGTTTCAAGAAGTATTATTCATCCCTTTTCTTCAGCTGTTGCTGGCCTGACCAGTGACAGTACTAGCATGGGATTTGAATCAGGATCCTTAGATTATTGAGTATTGAATTTTAAGGTAATGCCAATCCTGCCTGTGCTAGGATGGCTCAGTTGGTTAGAGTTTTATTTTAAATTCAATACTCAAGAATCTAAGGGTTCAGATTTGAATTGCATGCTTGAACTGTCACTGTTTAGATCAGCAACACCTGAAGAAGAGGTGAGCATAATACCTCTCAAAATGCTGTGCATATACTAACCTGTTTGATGTGCTATTACTAACAGCTGAATGTATTTGGAATTTTTAAATAGAGTTATTTTTTGTTCTAAAGACATGCAATACTCATATCAGATGATGGAAATAGTCTAATATAAAAATACAATTAGAACACCATCATCACAAATCGTCAGGAAAACAATTCTTATCATTAATTTACCATCTACCTAAGGTAGAAAACGTAAATATTCATTTACTAAGCTATATTGAAGTTAACCTGTTTCTATACGTGTCAAATTCCAAAAAAAAATTTATTAAGATTGGTATCAAAACTTAAAAAAAAATAACACTTTTTTCCTCATTGTTCAACGTTTGGCATTATTATAGATGTTTGCCCTGCACTGAGCTTATTTTTATATCCATATAAATAATAGTAATGTGAATTAATTTTAAATATATATATTACGATATTTTTTTTATTATTGATATATTTAATCATGTGATTGTCAAAGTCTATTTTAACAATTTTAACGATTTTGTTTTCAATGGATCTAAAATGCAAACAATGAAAATTTTCTCAAGAAATAAAATTTACGTTTTGCCGTTACTATGCGAATGTAAGTTATCAAAAATGTACCTATATATGAAAAATATTATTTTAAAGTTTTAATGATTTAATTCGAATACCTGTTTAAAAAGACAATTGTTTTTGTGATCAACGTCTCCAATTAATATTATTTTGGTTTACGGAGTTCAAAGTTAATGTCGTAAGGAAATTTTCCTGTAATTTAAATTCATATATATATATTTGAAAATAAATTCGAGATAATGAAATAATATTATTTTTTATACGTATTTGCTTAAACATCCTAAAATATATACATTAAAATGTTTTGCCACCAAATAAACGTTAAGATTTTCAAGTAAATACTTTAAAATTGCGCATAAATAGTAATTTAAATTACTACAAAACTATTAATGAAACTTTATATTTAAGATGATAACTAGAACACTTTTTTTTTTAATTTTCAGAATAAGGTTGTTTACTTGAATAAATAAACGACTATAAGAGTTTGAAAAACAATTAATTAGTTGAAAGAGTATGAGTAATATTAATTTTAGTTTTAAAATTAAGTGGCATTTTGTTGGTGAAGTTTCACTTTAGTATATGAAACCAAATGACATAAATTGCTTTCACCAAAAGCAATTGCTTCCATTTTACTCTCAATATTATTAATGCCGTTCAGAAAAAAAAGACAAGTATATTCGAATGTAAAAAGTATTTTTATAACAATATTAATAAACGACCACACTTTTTTTTTATTTGGCGACGTTAATAAAAATAATATTAGAGTGCAATAAATTTTAGATAAAAATGCATTGAATGGTGATTATTGAAATTTTGAATAAAAAATAGATAAACTACAATACATAATATGCTCAGAAATATGCATTTTGGTATCTGAACCATGATTCAGAGAGACAACACATTGATTTTATTTTACTTCTTAATAACAATCTAAAGAAGTTTAAAACATGTCGATTTTAAATATAAGACAGAAAGTAAAATAATATGATTTTTCATTTAAATTAAAAACAGTGCAAAGCAAATCAACTTTATTTTTTTAGAAAGAACAAATAGTTCTTAGCCCTCTGGCACTTTCTTTCATAAAAAGATTTATAAAACTAAATAATAACTTGGGTTAGAAGTAAGAAAGTATCTCCTTTTATTTCCAATTAAACTCAAGACAACAAAATTATTATTGGAAACTGAAGCATTAATAGTTTAATATCAGGACAGGCAATTATAATTAATGACCTTCTAGCAACATAAAGACTAAACATATTTTAGTTATTTACATGGAATTATTCCAACACTTTGTTTTGTTTATTTCACAATAAATCAATTTAAATGTTTAAAGCACCACATACATATTTTAAATGGTATTCATATTCTCATGCACATCTCTTGATTGATTTAGTGCAGGGGTAAAACATAATAATATGGAGTTTGAAGTACTCAGATAAAATCCAATTCTGATAGTATCAGTGTTCCCACTTCAATGGCCTTCTAAGGAATAAAGCCATTCCATTATTCCAGTGATGGCATCTTAGATTTTGGGATATAAAGTTCTTGGCTTAATTTCTGTCTGATACTTTCAATACTGGAACTTCTTATGAACTTCTGAACAATAAATATATTCTATAATTTAATTTATAAAGAAGCTACATTTTTTATTAAAATGATATAAATTATACTATATACACTGTCTTAAATTGAGATTAAATAGTTTTGCACATTAATAAATTATCTTGTTAAATAATTCATATTCACTAATTGTACAGATGACCAAAGCAAAAGTATTATAAAATTTTAAAATATATTATTAATGAAGAATTCAATAATTAAATTTTCTCATATCAAAATTTGAATTTAATATGTTTTATATTTCACAAATATAATTTTTTAATAAAGTATTTAATATTTATTATTGTTCAAAGATATATGAATGATATATTTATAAAAATATATATACTTTAGATAGTTTTAGTGTGACATTTCATAACAAAAAATATGTCTTCCAGTTTTAATTTTACATATTTAAAAAAAATGTCTTTAGTGCAGTAGTTAATTATTGATAATTTTTGTAACACTCAGATACATATCTTCTAATTGCAAATGAGCTTTGATTTAGAGCTACATATTTTTATGTATAACATAGATAAAAATAGATTATATTACAACTTTAGGTTTCCTAATCCATCCTTCATCAGGAATTCCCATTTCTAGATGGAATATAAATTATTCAAATAACATGCAGTTTTATAGAGTATGTGCATGGGAAAAATATACCTGCAATTGAAAGTAATACTTTTTAAAAAAAAATGGCTTAAGATTGTTTTACCTGAAAATGTGATATCAGCATTCATTCTTGGTGAGGTCACTTGTGCTGTATTATTGGGGACAGATATATCAAATTATTTATTTAGTTCTCTTTTAGTAGCAAGTTGCTAATTAGTTATAACAATACTACTATATTTTTATTTATTTATAGAATTTGCATATTTCTCTATAACAATTGTTATTAATATGAAAGTAAAAAAATATGTGCTAAGTATTTTTTAAAACATATTTCATTTACTTAACAATAAACAGGTTGTTTGTATGCATAAGAAATATTACCTGCAACACTTTGTTAAAATTGGATTTTTTTTTCGTGTTTTAAATCTAAATTTCAGCAATGAAGTCTTTAATTTAATTTATAATATTATAATTTACAAGACAATTTAAATTATAATGCTACTGTTTTTTGTACAAATGAATTATGTAAAAAAATAAAAAATACTTTCACAATGTTAGCGATAGGGAAAATTTATTACTTTTATGCTGCAAGAAAAAAAAAATTCAAACTTGGTTGCTAGAGTTCACATTACCATATGTTTATTACATTTTTTCCATACTTAGTCCAATATAACTTACTCTAAGTATTGATTTTTACTATCAAAAAACCTATTACGTTTTGATTTCCTTATTGCGATTTACAACACAATATCTGAGTTGATTGTACAATAAGGAATATCTGAATAATTTACCAAGCTATTACTGAAAAAAAAAACATGATAATTTGCATAATTTCAATAACTTCACATAGATAGTTCCTTTTTGTAAACATAAATATTTGCTTAAAACATCAAATAAAATATCACATCCAATGGCCATTATTAATATTCAAAATCATTAATAACAAGCTTTACATCCAATTTATTTTATTTAAACTTAAATTAAGATATATTGGTCTATAACTGAGTTAATAATACTTCAATATTTTTATAGATGTACTTAATAATCTCCATTCTACAATGCTATTTAGTGTAATTAATAATAATTATTAAAGTATTTGTCTAAAATGAATCATGACAGAGTTGAGATTGGAATAAGTTTTACAGCTTTAATTCTAAATGTAACAATTAACTTTTATATTGTAAACAAATAATTATGATGTAAACAGATTCATTTAAATTAATCCATTTATGCATTTTAAATTTTATTGTGATTTAGATTTTTCCATTCTAAAGTCATTTCCTAATAGTAAAATGTTTAGATTCTTAAATTTTATAACATTCCAATTACATGATTGCAGAAAATGGCTATCAGTTCAAAAAACGTTAATTGATTTCTCTTTGATTCCTAAAAAGAACCAAAAAATAAAATTTATAATGTCTATTGCATGTATTATGCTTGTTTCAGTTCATGTTGCTTTATGAATGTTTATATGATATACCAGTATAAATGCGTAGCTCACAAGTATGCATCAATCAGCTTGCTCAGTTTGCCAGACTTTTATAAATGCATTTTAAGATGAATTTACTGCATAATTTTTACTTATTTTCTTGAAGGCTGGTTAAATTCTTTTTAAGTGAATGTATACTTTTGTATGTTTACTATCATGATAGACAAAACAACATTTTATCCCTTATTTTCAGAAGGCTTTTAAAGTTCTGAGCCAAGGCAGTGTTTGGTGTTTGTGATTTAAGAATGTGAATGTTATGAATCCCAAACATGTGAACACAGATTATCATTAATGATGACATTTTATTTAAATACATAAAACTGCCTATAATTTTCAAATAAAATGAGATAGCTTCAATTGGCAGAACTGCTTAATATTAAATGGAAAAATGTTGGAAGCAATGTTAGCATAAAAAGTGAGAGAAAATTTATTTAAAAAGTAAAAATGTATTTTTGTACAAAGTCACAATTATTAAAAACAGAAATGATGGGCTATAATTTATAATAAAAAATGGAAGAAGACCATTGTGAAGAGCTGAAGAATGATGATTTAACTGTTCCAAAATGCAGCATAACATCTCTCACATTTCAACATTTTCTGATGTTTTTTTGCCTCACACATCAATGTAAAATATATAATAAAATGATTATTACTTTTTAGAAAATAATAAATTTGACTTCACTGTAGAGATATTTTTGTTTACTACTGAAATAAATTTTAAATGTTCGCACTTTGTTTCTGTAAATATTAAAAAAATGAGATCACAATCAAAACAAAGAATTTGCATGTCATCATTTCTACAAAAGATTATTTTCAGTTTATAAAATCAACAAAATATTTTTTTAATTCTTATTATCTTTAAACATTAAAATGAATAATTATTTATTTCTCTTATATCTAATGAATTATGCTTTAACAATTTAAATTTTTGGAATATTTATTGCAAAATTGCGATATTTTCTTGATATTTTCTTACTCATAAACATAAAGTAAATTTGATTATGTCAAAGCTACTTTTATAATTTGCTTTGGGACATATTTAGATTAGCTGCTAATATAATGTTACATTTTTGAAAATAAAGTATTTCAAGTCAAAATAAATTATTGATAATTTTTATTTCTTGATATCTAATAAATATAGTGCAAATTATTAAAAAATATCTAAAAGCATAATAAATTTGCAAATAAACACATTTTTGCATCATTGGAATCTATATTGGCATAAAACAATAAACATTTTACAGACATAGCAACAGACAATGGCTGAACATATCAGGGCAGGGCTTATGTCTATTGTAAGAGAGGGAACTTTGAATTTCCCACCATTTTTGCACACAATTTTCAGAAAAAAAATTATTATATTAAAATATACCACTTTAAATGCATTGTAACATATAATATTTATGAAAAAAATTACTAGAGGATTAATTGCCCAAAAAATAAATAATTTGGGTCAACTGCTCATAAAGTTAACTGACTGAATGGCATTGTTAATAATTCAAATTATTATTTTCAGCTTCAAAAAGTATTCATTGTGATGATTAAGAGAATTTTCATTTGAAAATACAAAATTATATTAATCACAGCAAACAATTTTTTATAATAATCATGTGTGTCATTAATGCCAGAATTGATAAGCTATTGATAGTTAAAGGTTGTAAGGGTCATTTACAACTCAATCATACTAACCAACATTAGACCACATTTCAATTTGAACTATCTAAAACTCATGTGAATCACATAGATGTTATATCACTATTTCAAGAATATATATATATATATATATATATATATATATATATATTATATATATATTATATATATATATATATATATATATATATATATATATATA